>UYJD01000002.1:329635-423664 GCA_900618795.1 Cyanodermella asteris
CCTTCAGACTTGACGCCGACCTTCATTGGTCGCCTACATAGTCAACCAACCCGTGCCCGCGTTACATCATACCAGTGCTTGCAGAGAGACTATGAGCAATTCGCCCTACAGCAGTCGGTATGTCGCTTTCGATGGTGAGATGTCTATTGCAATAGTCTGAGAGCAATCTCCATCAGATGCCGAGGAACATCCCGTCGGCCTTTGCCCTTTCCTTCGCCGCACCAACTCCCGAAAGTCGTCTGCCAATGTGAGCTATAGCTGCTCGAGATGCCCATGAACGAGCTACACCGTGTCCGGACTTGAACTAGTGCCCGGGGTTTGCGAATGTTTCCATATATCCACCTCGTTTGGGTGTTCCCTCCAAGAGCACTGTGGAGGGCAGTATGCGGACAAATCGAGCTGCCAGGAGGCGCTCTTGCATACACCGTCCACGCTTAAACAGTGATACCTCCTCAACGTCCCTACAAGGATGAGCTTTCAACGCCAGCACTGTCCTCTGCTCGAGTTGCTTCAGCCAGTGCGACTTTCCGATGTTGTCCAGCATCGTATCAATTAATGACGATGGAGCTGACGAGGCAACATTCATCGCTACAGTAAGGATTGCTTTCGAATATATTCTTGCCATCTGTCTCGACACCTTGTACCAGTCCTCCCTGTCATCTTGGATGATGCACAGCGCGTCAACCCAGATGAAGCGAATTTTAAGGTCTGCAACAAGTCTCATCGCCTCGATCGTATTGTCATTCAAGACCGACAGAGGTTGGCCTTGATTTATCAAACTTATGTTGCTAGAAAGAGATTTGAAAGTTGTGGTGTTGGCCCAGGTATAACTCACAGCCGCGTATTCTTGACCCCGCGTCCAGTGTTCTATTTCTTCAAGAGTGAAGTCTCCCTTTGCAATTCGCAACAGGGATACGAGTCGACTTGGACATAGATTGGGCGCAGCACCAGCGGGTGGGTCTGGAGCTGAGATCTTGTACGATCCTGCTGCATCCAACACGATACTTGCCATAACAAAGCATTGTACAAACCCTCCTCCCGGGCGATTGAGCCAAGTTTCGTCTGCCTGTCAGTATGAGCTGCTTTGGAAGCGGTCCACACTCCGTACAGATACTACCATGCATATTCTTTGACTTTGCGGTCTCCTGCCAGACACCCGTTAATAATTTGTTCAGGACAAAGGCGCTCACAAGATGGCTGTTTCCCGCCGAGAACGTTTGGGTGTCCGATTGGTATTGGTATCAAAGCGAACAGGCCTCAGGAGAGACCTCGTGGATTCTGTTACGAGACTGTAGAGGGCCACGTCGATCAAGACGGGGGTGGAGTAGTCCCCATAGATGCGAGCAAATAAGACAGCCAGCATGAGCGGCATCTCGAATGCTATACAGATGAGCTCCTCATTCTCTGCCATCGGAATTGGCAGGCCTCTCGGCTGCTGTGGTCCAGCCTGCATAGCAATGCTGGTAAAGTATGGCAGCTGTCGATAGCTCAGTCATACGCGCAAGACTGAAGGTAATGTGTCCCAGTACGAATCACGCGACACGGCTTTAAGCTACAGAGGTGACCATTTGTGACGTGGGAGCCGGTCTTTCGGACAAGGATTGCAGTGCTTCGAAGAGGAACTTGGTGTGATCCATCTCCATCATGGCGATGAGGGTGTGGGAGTTAAGAAGCTTGTAAAGATGCTCGCAAATCTAGAAGATAACCTCGCCGTTGTTGCGTGGCTGGCTGTCAGCCAATCGCGCTACTAGGCGGACATCAAAAGCTGCCACGAATTTTAGACAAGAACGACTCTAGACGTCCTTCGTTACCGACTTCATTACCAGCGTCTGATAATATATTGAAGAACACATCGGCCTCAGATCCTGTGTCAATCCATTAACGAGCCTTTGCAGGCGGATATGGACGATGAATAGCGTCAATGAAAGTCGCATGCCTGAGTCGGTCATCAAGCAATACTTTGTCAGCATGGATGTTGAAGTGCCTCGGTCTTTCAAGAATACTCGATTCAAGTAAGGCTCCACCGAGTGTTCTACATCTCGGCACACCGCGAAATGTACTGCAAGGGTCTTTGAGCTCTCTCCACGAGAGCCGTCCCTAACGATAAGCAACTTCGAATGTGTGCATCACTTGCCGTTCAGCACACCCCCAAAGTAGCAGGCTCCCAGCAAAATGAATGCTAGCGCATGCACAACAAAGTGAACTCCTGGTCCTCCAAGAGCACGCCTCTGATGCGGCTCACGCATCCGAGCCATGGCCCGACAAAGTGGAGCCAAATGGTAGAGACCAAGACACACAGCAACCTGCTGTGCCAACCAACTACTCGGATCGAACAAGGCGACAGCTGCGACCAGATTCGTAACCATCAGCAGCACCTAGAAAGTGGTCACCCCGAAAATCAGCCCATGTCTCGACCACGGACTTGGGCCATGACATACAGCGTATTGCCTGATGACAGCATGCGCCGCGGGCTATGCAATCGCCAGGGTCGACGACGGCCGCAGGTAGAAGTTTGCGGCGGCCGGAACTTCTATCAGCAGATGGAACGTCAATGCCACCTGGCGAAGATGCAAAGCGCTGACTGTCATGACGAAAGCCGCCCTCCTGAATTGGATTATCGCTTAGTTACGACAGACGCAAGGTTTCGTCGACACTTCGGAGACCTTGTCAGTTTTTGAAAAAAGGGTTGTTGTCTCGGAATCAATGCGAGATGGTGGCCCCCTCTTGGCGCTGAGCTCGACTAATGCTGCCGTTAACCACAGATGAGACGTCCACGACTTTGGCGGACACTCCGGCAAGTGGGTTAAGGTGGTTCCCTGCCGTGGTGCCTCTTAGCGATGATTTGCTGATGCTTTGCGCCTCTCGACGCAGGTGCTGTGCTGGAAAGCCTGGAATGTCGCACCGGTTCCCGAGTTGTGCTGTCAAATTGAATGTCTTCTCATCTAGAGAAATGTCATTTCTGATGTCGTTCTGATCCGAGATCCTCACCCGTGATGAGGCTGTGATGATTAGATCTTCCTGTATCTATTGTTGGTATCGGGTCGACTGAGTTGCCGGCTTGTCTGACAGCACATGGCAGTGGACGTACTACTAGTCAAAAAGCCAGATCTACGCAATGTTATGATGAGACGCTGTGATTGCCAATCTTACAAGGACATTGCTCATGCATCGTTGCTTGCCAGTCGTCGCGCCCGTGCACGAGGTAGGATCCAAGCGGACTGTACCCGTCGAGGTACTCCTACGCGCAGACGGCCATATCAACGGCCGGGGCGATGACGACGCTTGCATGAAGAAGCAGTTTTACCTGTCTGCTTGATCCGATGACTGCAGGGCATCACGCGGATGAGGGTAGGGGACCCACGACCGGGGGCCAGCTTCTGCAAGATGCCCCCAAGCGGATCAACGAAAAACGGCATCTGTGCCCACTTGTGGGCAGACCCGTGCGCCTAGCAGAGTACTAGAGAAGCGAGCCAAACTGCTTTACGATGGCGTCGGTGCAGTGCGTGCCCACGATGGAGTATTCGAGGGAGAAACAGGGACGGCGACGGCTGAAAGGGGCGACGAGAACATGGCAGCAACGTGTTTTCGCACTTTTGTCTTTCCGACTACGCCTCCCGACGGTCTGCGATCGACATGATTGCAACGTTTGAGCGACCAAAGAGTGCATGGCGTTGATATCTTTGCTTTTCTGCCTCGAGGCCGACCTGTGCTCTGAACCATTCACGACAGTGGAGGCTCTTTATAAGGTGTCTAGCAGCAGCGACCCGGTTGGATCGTCGTGGCTGGCAAGGCTAAAGGCCCCCTGCGACCCGCTTGCCGACACTCTCTACCTTCGTTTGGACGGCTCGATATCGGAAAGCTAGTCGAGCCAGCGACTGAGCGCAGGGCAGGGCTCTCGAGTCATGCTCCAAGTCAGCACAACAGGCGGTTCTGAGACGGCGTTACCCAGGTGTCAGCCTGCAGCTTTGCCAGGCGTCATCGCGATACGATATGGAGAATACATGATATGGCAAAGGAACAATCGCTAATTGGCACATTGCTGAAGTGTCCTCACGACGCCGTAGACGGTGCCGCAGCCTACGACTCTCCGCCGCCCGTCAGTGAGGACAGGCGACGAGACACGGCCACGGCCGAGGAAGTGGAAGTGGAAGTGGAAGTGGAAGGATGATGGGGACCGAGAGGCCGATCAGGAAGCAAGACAGTGGGCAGTAGGAGGACGGTGATGCAGCCGGCAGCAGAGTGTTGACCTGCGGGCCTGCTCGAGCCGGGTTTCTTCGCAGTAGCTTTGTAGCTTTTTTTCTCCTCAAGGCACAGCAGCGATATGATATGAGTTGCAGCCGGCCGCTGCATGTGCTTCCACCTTTGTTCTGTTTCGGTCTGGTCTAGTCTAATCCCCCATCTGAGTGATCCGCCCATCCCGTCTCCAGCATTCTTATCGATATTTGACTCCTTGCCATAGCCACCACACACGACTGCTCCCATCTCCTCGCCCTCCGCTATGCTTGCCCGCTTGACAGTCGTCCAATCCGCCGTGGGACCATGTTGAGGTCTGGTTCGTCTCTGTCCAGATACCGCAGAGAGCGCAGCAAGAGCGCCAATCGCGACGGCGAAAAGGTCCGCCAGAACCAGAGCACCATCCACAACCTAGAGGAAGCAGGACTGTTGTACCAGTCGCGTGAGTGATTCCCATTCTGACCTCTTGAACCTGACTGCGTCGTTGCCCGTTGCCCGTTGCCTCGTCCGCCCAAAGTTCAGTCGTTGCTGGTCGCCCTCTTCCGCCACAACGCCATCACGCTACTCCGTACTAGTCTGCTACCCAGGCCGGCCCCGAAACCAAATCCTCATCCACTGACCACAGCATCTTCCACCGTCTTGCAGCGTCGTTGCACCGCATCTTGACTTTCCCGGCCATCAGAACTCGGTCGCGCACGTCTCGCGGCCACTCAGACGGTCAACGTCTTTGCTCACCTTCCCTCCTGCGCCGTTGCCGAGGATCAGACTGCCGTGCACTGCGCTCGAATCTGATGCTTTCGCTGAGTTGGTCACTAACTCGAGCTTTCTCCTGACGCAGAATCCGAACGAAAGCCTAAAGTGACTCGTCAGCCTTCGGCCGCCGCCCGCAACGCCGATCGAAATAGTGGCATCTCTGATTTGCTGAGGAGGGAAAGGGAGGTGACCAGGGCCTATTCGACGAGAGATCGGGCAAAACGACATCTTGGCTACGCCAGCATCTTGCGCAATTACTGGCAGTCTCCGCAGTACAGCCATCGCACGCAGGCTTCGTTCGACTGGCGATCCGGCCACGCCTATACGGGCATGATGGAGCTCGAGCGCGGCAGGAATCGACGTGACCGCACCTTCATTGGCAGCGAGTGTGCCGTTTGCGAGGAGCCTCTGGAACACACATTGCGCGGCGAGCGCATTCTTCAGTTCTCGTGCAGCCACGTGTCGCACGAGGCTTGCTTCTACGAGTATATCAAGGAGATTGACTCGCAGTACTGTCCTACCTGCAATGCGCCGCTGGGCCTGGACACCAGTCGCGGCGGAAATGTTCTTGATCTGGGTATGTCGAAAGCCATTGGGTCCCACCACGCATGCTGATACTTGAACAGAAAAGTTGAGCAACATCGTCCGGTCCGTCGCACAAAGTAGCAACGACTCGCGCAGTGATCAAGGGAACCGCAGCACGCAGAACACGCCTACGCCGTGGGATAGTCAGACCATAAGGGACGATGACAGGAGAAGGCAAGAGAGCATTCAGGGCGGCACTATCAGGGAAGCAGACCGCCGCTCTCATGGTACGTCCATGAGCAACTATACGTACCAGCAGCAGCCCCGCCCAGAACGCGAACGCTACAATTCTGTTTCTCAATCCACACAGCGAACACATGGCAGGAAGGACAGTACCGGTCAGGCATCGTCCAATGGAGACTACGGTGACCACGGCCGTCGACACGACTACGACGTCGATCAGATGGAGACGGACCTTAGCAGTCCAAGGGCGAGCCTCAAGGAAAGCCCAATCCCACCACCCCAGATCCAAGTCCGCAGCGAATATCCGACTCTGACCCGCTCGAAGCATCTTCAGCCCTTGACCTGCTTGGTGACGGTGGAAGTACCCGAGGGCAAATGGCGACCAACGCCGGAAGATTTGCGCCCACCGCCACCGCTGCCCAACGCTCATGACGATGGTAAAGAGGTGGTACCCCGGCCCAGAACACCTGAAGAGGAAGCGGCGCCGGATTGGATGAGCGAAACGCCGCAAGAGCTTGAGGAGATCACCCAGGACCTGCGCGAGCGCGTCGAAAATTGGCATGGTCTTGATTTCTCCAGGTTCGGCAAGCTCAGCCGCCATGGGACCCTACAAGTCAGCCGAGACAGGACATCATGGCAAGAGCTGGAGTGCTTCTTGTTCGCCGAAATGCTCATTTGCATCAAGGAAAAGAGGGGAGCTATCCCGGTTTATGCTGATGGAAACTCGAAGCGGAAGCTGACAAAGTGCACGCTCAGAGGATCAATTCTGATCAAGAAGCATCTGCGACACGTCGAATCTCAGACCAACGAAGCCATTCTCTCGCTCAGCTTGGCAGTGCAGGAGCTCAGCAAATTTCATCTCCGCTTCGGCAGCCAGGCACAGCTCGAAGCCTGGAAGCGCTCGTTGCTTGACCTGATCGCTCCGCCGAATGCCCCTCGGCCCCGCCAACCTGAGCAAGCCGAGCTGGACAATTCTGGCACGGAAGACGAGGAATGGAGAAATCCGAAGAAGCCACAAAGAGTCTCGTCTGGTGTCTCGTCATGGGGTGGTGGTCGATCGCAAGCAACCGCACCGACCGAGTACACCAACCCTGGCAGGTACTCCAATGTTCCGAATCTCGGCCCAACAATCCATGTCGCGATGGACCTGGTTGTTGTGATTCCCGTCTCGTCATCGATGCAGGGTCTTAAGATTACACTGCTTCGAGACGCGCTTCGATTCATGGTACAGAACCTCGGCGAAAGAGATCGCATGGGTCTGGTCACTTTTGGTTCGAGCCAGGGAGGTGTGCCGCTAGTCGGTATGACCACCAAAGCATGGACTGGCTGGAACAAGATTTTGAACTCGATCAGGCCCGTGGGTCAGAAGAGTTTGCGAGCCGATGTTGTCGAGGGCGCAAACGTCGCCATGGACCTGCTGATGCAACGCAGGTCGAACAACCCCATCGCTTCGATCCTGCTTATCAGCGACTCCTCGACAACGGACGGCGAAAGCGTGGATTTCGTCACGTCTCGTGCAGAGGCTGCCAAAGTCACCATCCACTCATTCGGGCTTGGACTCACGCACAACCCCACAACAATGATCGACCTGTCTGGCAAGACAAAAGCATCCTATACCTATGTCAAAGACTGGATGATGTTGGGGGAATGTTTGGCAGGCTGCCTCGGCTCGTTGCAGAGCACATCACACCAGAATGCAAAGCTACGGTTACGACTGCCGGAAGGGTCCCCAGCAAAGTTCGCCAAGATACAGGGTGCACTCAACACTGTTAAGCGACTGGCTGGACGGGAAGCTGAGTGCACGCTCGGAGATTTGCGCTTTGGCGACAAGCGAGATATCCTTGTTCAACTGGTCGTCGCCCCCGACAATTCCCCTGCAGAAGAGACGCCGCAAGACCAGTGGGAAAGCATCATCTCAGGCCTCGAGGCGCTTGGTGGAGCTTCGGAAGATGGCGAGGCACGAGCGCCTAGCGTGGAAGAGGTGCCTCTACTCCAAGCAGAGCTTGTATACGGCGATCTGATCCGCGACTGCTCATCAACACAAACGCGGCCTTCATTGTTGGCGATCACAATGCTCCCTGCTAACCCGCGAGCGTCGAGGGCGAATGGCCGTCCACCTACACCACCCATTCCCCCGCACACATCAATTGTACAGCGTCGCATGGAGATGCTGACGGCCGACATGCTCACACGAGGCTTGCTTCTTGTATCCAGAGGACAGTCTGATCGTGCGCAACACCTGCTCAACGAGACCAGGTCAATCCTCAAGGGGCTCGCAAAGGGCGGACTGCCACCGATCCCACCGCCCACTTCCAAGAAGGACAACTCGGCCTCCAACAACAATGGCGGGCTGATCAGTGATACCGCAAGCGCTACAGGCTCGACAGGATCCGGCCACAGTACCGAAGGTCTGGGTCCAGGCCAGCCTTCGCCTGGTGCTCCGACAGAGACACCGTCATACCCTCCATCCAGCGTCGCCCCAGGTGTTTCCGGTGGCATTGATCCAGCAACCCTTCATGCTCTGGAAACGGAACTCGATGCTGCTTTGGAATGGATCAACCACCCGGCAGTATTTGGCAGAGATAGCCGTAAAGCTGTCTTTCAAGCGATTGGCGTGGTTTCCTCGCAGCGTGCCTATACTTTCCGCACGCCGGCAGAGGGCCTCTGGGCAAGTCGCATCAGCGGTATCAAAACACTGACTGCGAAGAGCCGCGAATGGCGAGAAGTCACTGAAGAGTCACTTGCGGAGGAGGCGTGAGCCACCAACAGTCTCGGCAATATCTCCTGTCTGCCATCATCCATTATAACGACCTTCAAACGTCATCACGACTTCACAGAAAAGCGACTCATCATTATGGTGTGTTCTCTCTCCCAAACGGCCATTTCGCGATATGCATATTTCGGAAATCGAAGGGAAACCAGCTGTTTGGATTTTCGGTTTTGGTGTTCTACCTTGTTTTTGTGTTTGCTTGTGCTGGTCGGATAGCAACGCGTGGCCGTTCAGGCCCTACACATTTCATCTGTATCTGTTCCTTCTGTATTTATCGGATATATCCCCGAAAGCGTCATTTGAGGCCAGCGATGGACTATGAAAAAGGACATGAAATCTTGGACAAGGGAGGAGACCAGTAGCGCTTGGATTTGTGCACGTGTGGAAGGAAGATAGGGTAGCGAAGGACCATTCATGGCTGTGGATGCTGTTGTTGTTGGGCCTTGGAATAGCCTGGGCGACTGCGAGATGTTGCTACGGGCTGTATTCGAGAAGGATACAATGAAGATGGGTATTGATACCGCCATTTCACTCCAAACTTAGTGTGTTGACAATAGACATTGGCTGTGTGGGCATATGAGTTACTGTCATCATGACCTCAATTCGTACCCGAGGCAATCCCGAGCCAGTTACCAACAACTGTGCATCTAGACCCGGGTTTAAATTTCGAATGAAGGACGGGAAGCCACTTCACGTGTTCGTCGTAGAATGCTCCAGCTGGCACCGAGACAATTAACATACGAAACAGTGCCTGAGATTTTGGTTGGACCACATTGCAAATAGCACGCGAAATAGGAGGATGAATATAGTCCTGACAGATACTGGGATGATCACTCTGAGCAGCACTTTCCGAGACACCGTTTGATAAGCCTGTCGGGGGTCTTTGACAGGAATTCTTGGAATGTATACTTTGACCATCACAGTGGAGTAATGATGCCGTATCTGGGTAATGCCATGGCCGGACAGCCACGTTTTGGTGAGCCGTTGGAGGCTCTCAGCCACATTCGGGCCAGTGCTGGGCGCAGAAGCAGCCTTCCAGTGATGATTACTACCTATTATTGATCAGGGAACATGGATGACGGTCAGGTGGATCAGAGTTCACAGGGTCCATTCGGAGGCTCACCCTTTCGTCAGTGGCCCGCCAGAAGTGGAAAGCATCGATCATACTGCCCGGACGTGGGATCTTTGGGCGTCAACTTGAGCTGGTCGCCGGTAGCGTTTCGCGCTGGGCGGCTGCGGACCGACAACTCCCAACTTCGTCTTTCGTGCACCTCCGAGCTCGTTCTGCAACACCGTCGCATCTCTCACCATTACATACCGCAGTCTTCTACCGACACCATCCGCTTCCAGCTGTCGCTCGCCTGCCATCGCGCCCGTCGCCAAATCTACCGACGACAATCGCGATCGATCCGTCTCAGCGCTTTGCTTGCTTGGGCTCCTTCACCGTTGTGCTCTCATGCAACGACCCGTCGAGCAACAGCATCCTGGACACAGCAGTCTTTGTCCCTTATTGCTCTTCTGCAGTCATCTACAAGCTGCCGGTATCGCTTCCCAGCGTTGAGCCTCCGGGTAGTCCATGGCGGGTACCGGCTCACCGGACCCCATGCTACAAACCGCTTTTGACTCGGAAGACGACCAGACTTACGCTACCAAGACCTCCTCTCCCTCCTCCCCTTATACTCGGAAACGGCAATCACATCCCCCCTGCAAGAGAATCACACCGAGCTCAATGGAGCCTGAGCACGCACACCAGGCCGACATGATGAGCCAGCACCCTCGTCCGCCGCTCACGCCCAGCACCGGAGCTCCTCCAGACATGACACAGTCCCACCCGTTGCTCCCGTCCGCTCCCGCGTCGCCGCCAACCCCAGCTCCTAGTCCGACTCCACACGTCAGAGGAACGGCGAGCGCGGGTTGGCATGGATCGTCACCGCTCGGGCACTATCACGAGCAGTCCATATTCAAAGAGTTCCGCTTCGAATTCAGCAAGCAGGACGTGAAGAAAAAGGAGGCGTGGCTGAATACCATTGTTGATCAGTGTGACAGTCACCTGCTGAGCTATTTGCAGAAGCTCGTCAGCCCGCGGCTGAAGAAGGACCCATTCCAGGTCCTGCCCAACGAGCTGTGCTTTAAGATACTACAATTCGTGGATGATCCGAGGACGTTTGTGAGGGCATCGCAGGTCTCGCGGCGCTGGAGAGAGGTGCTAAGCGACGATCAGGCGTGGAAGACGCTATGCGAAAAGCATTCATATCGACGCATGTCGAATGACTCAACAACTTTTGACTCTCCCGTTTCAGCCTTGCCTCCCACCAATCTTGGACTTTTCCAGTTACCTTCCGCAACACCTTCGTCCTCGGACGCCCGCAACTTCCTTACCGCTGCAAGCCAGATTCGCAACCTTAGAATGTCGAGACCTAGATCAACGCACCGATCACATTTCAAGCATCGTTATTTGGTCGACCATGCATGGAGAAAAGGGGGGCATTTGACGCAGAAACACATCACACCTGATCATGGCGTCGTAACTAGCTTACACTTGACGAAGAAGTACATTGTGGTCGCTTTGGACAATGCCAAGATCCATGTTTTCGATACGAAAGGGCACCAATTACGGGTCCTTCAGGGGCATGTCATGGGCGTGTGGGCTATGATCCCCTGCGGTGATATACTTGTCAGTGGTGGATGCGACAGGGACGTGAGAGTCTGGAACATGGCCACTGGCGTGTCAATTCATACTATGAGAGGGCATACCTCGACGGTACGTTGTCTGAAGATGTCAGACAATACAACGGCGATTTCTGGGTCGAGGGATACGACACTTAGGATTTGGGATGTGCCGACAGGTCACTGCCGTTCAGTGTTGCTTGGTCACCAAGCCAGCGTTCGCTGTTTGGAAATTCACGGCGACTTGGTCGTGAGCGGGAGTTACGATACCACGGCCAAAATTTGGCGCATCTCAACGGGCGAATGTTTGCGAACGTTGCAGGGGCATTTCTCGCAAATATATGCAGTTGCATTCGACGGTATCAGAATAGCCACGGGGAGTCTGGATACTAGCGTTCGTATTTGGGATCCAAACGACGGGTAAGTGATGGCTATACCAACAGGAAACAATGAGCTGACCAGTTTCAGAACCTGCAAGGCGATTCTCCAAGGTCACACATCCCTTGTCGGACAGCTACAACTCCGTCGCAACCAGCTCGTAACCGGCGGTAGCGACGGCAGCGTACGCGTCTGGTCGTTACAGACTTATACAGCTATCCATAGATTGGCAGCGCACGACAATAGTGTTACGTCGCTCCAATTCGACGATTCCCGCATCGTATCCGGTGGCAGCGACGGTCGCGTCAAGATCTGGGATCTCCGTTCAGGCCTGCTTATCCGCGAGCTTAGCCAGCCCGCCGAAGCAGTCTGGCGCGTCGCATTCGGGGACGAGCGCAGTGTCGTCCTGGCGAGCAGACATGGTAGAACTGTGATGGAATTGTGGGACTTTGCACCTCCGGATGAAGATGACGGCTCCGGTCGGCCGTTGCTGCAGCCTGCCGCGGTGGTGGGAGGCAACGATAATCCCGGTCGGGGGTTGGAAGACGCGGTGTTGCAGGACTTGCAGCAGATGGATTCCAATGGTGAGGGGGCACAACTTGAAAGGCGGATGAGCAGTGATAATATCGACATGCTTGACGTTGATGCAGATACGAAGGACGACCGATTCTCGGGTGGGGTCGTCCCTGGAATGGACACTGGCGATTAGAGACGTCGGATTGATTGGAGAAGAGGAAGAGGCTACTTACGAAGTATGAAATGCCAGGAGATCTTGGCTGACGACATTGATGGATTGATCATGACGGCATTTATAGGGAACTATTTGATTATTCGGCAGGGGTGTTTGAAGGGTTATCAAATTACTCGTTCTGGGAACAACGTTGCGTGAGCTCGAAGTGCAAATCGATTGATTGACTGGCCATGATACAATATTTGCCCGCTCATCGCTGATCCATATGCGAGGCGAGATGCTTGTCAAAGTGCTCATATGCGTAGGCGAACAGGTATACAATCAGGTGTATAGCTCACTGATACTTACCACAGAGTAGAATGCTGATGAGCGTCTGCTGTCAGCCAACGTGTCAAGTACATCCCGAGCTAGATTTTGACGCATGGCTGTAACCTCATAGATGACCATCTAGGGAAATTGTAAAGATTGATGCAGTCAGTAATGTCAAAATTCAACCTCTATCTCGTGTTCGTCAGATGCTTGTTCATTCGTGAGCTCAGGCACAGTCACGCTGCGGTACATGTGATGCGAAACAGGAGGTCCAGCATTCTACCGTGCCGCGATCTTGAACAAACCGTGGCACAAGATTTAAGGTAGGGTGAAACTTCTTAGAAGAGTTGTTGGACGCAGTAGACATGATTCAAACCCACGTTTGATAAGTTGCGATCGTATCGCCGTCGTGGAATCTATAGCCGGGCGCCCCGCCGTTTCGCTAAGGCCGCAAGGCGAACCCGAACGATAGCATACCTAATCGATCCCCGCCTGCTAGACAATCGTCAATGCTCAAGCTATCAGCACGACTCCCAAGGCGCCGACCGTCCCTGTAGGACTCGTTCATCGTTCTGAAAATCCCCAAGCCGTATCTCCGAGCTCTGGCTCCGAGCAGCTCTTTAGGTCGTGCCGGATCACAGCTGTGGAGCTCTATATCTCTCCTCTACCCCGGACTTGGCATCGTTCTCCGATATCCACCACCTCACTCGGCGAGATCACGTTTGCCTGAACCAGCCTCGTACGATCACATCGCGAACCAAGCAAGCGCAGAGCTAAGAAGCTGCCAACTTCTAACAACCCCTTTTGTCGCAATCCAAATCAATTTGTCTGGTCGAGCTCATCAAGATGGTCGCCTCGTGGGCTGACCTCCCCGTCGAGGTGCAGCTTCATGTCTTCGCCGAGGCTGAGCCTGCCGATTTGGGCAGGCTGGCCTGTGTATCCAAGGACTTCAACAGTCTGATCAAGGGGAACAGTCTGCTGTATAGAAAGGTCTATCTGGACCGTTGGGTGAGTTCTTTCAGATTTTTGTTCGATCCGGTCGAGATAGGCTGTTGCTGCTGTTCGTCTTCTGAGCCTGGTTTGCCACTCGTCAACATCGACACCACTGTCTACTGGCGGATCCGATTTCGAGCTGTATCTATGATTAATTTCGATTTCCTGGCTTCTGATCCATGCCATAATCTCACACGCACGTTTGAATTGAAACATCGCTGACCATACCTACAGGACGACCCGGCCACACACCCCACAAACAAGGCTCTCGACTGGGAAACCTCAGTCCACCAAGCCGTGCTCGCTCACAAGATTGCCAATTGCACCAGCCCGGAAACCCAACGAACCCTCCTCCCCTCCCTCGCCGCAGCCATGACCTCCCTCTCCGCCACCGCCGCGACCTCCACCAGCAACAGCAGCAGCATCTCCGCATCCGCCCAACGCAACGTCACCTACATGCGCTCCCTTATCGAATCATCCTCGGACCCCCTCGCCCGCACGCACCTCCTCTGCAAATCCGCCCTCTTCGCCCGCGCCCGCAGCCAACCTCTCCTCCGAGGCGTCTCCAGCGCCGCCCGTCAACAACAACTCGCGTCCGCGAAGATGCACTGCCTGTACGGCGCTCCGATCCTCAACGATGAGAATAACATACACATGTGGCCGTATGCGGCGAGCAAAGTGTACGATCTACGAAACTACACGGACAAGAATCGTTGGGGACCGTTTATGGATGACGGGAGCGATAGGGTGGATTGGGAGAAGCTCGAGGCCATCATGCTGGTGCTCGGGTACAACATTGCGAGAATCGATGCGGACGCGGAGTCCAGTCTGGCGAAGTTGTGGAGGATGCCGTTTGTGGGCACGGCGGCGGGTAGCTATCGTCCGGTAGGTGGTCCTGGTCCGTCTTCTGATGGTGGGATGTTGGCGGATGACAATATTGACGACGAGTCGGTTTACGTTCATATTGCGCGTTACTCTGGTATGTTTGAGAGATTTATTGGTGCAGTCCTTCTGATTCGATTTCTTTGGTGCCGCAGGTCGGTGGACCCCGTTGTGCGCATGCTAAGATTGGTCTTGCAGCGCCTTGGTGCAGGGTTAAGCCGGATCCGGAGTTAGAGGCGCAGGATCCGTATGGAGTCAGTGGGACTTGGTTGAGGATCGTCTGCTTCTTGGACTATCGGGATCTGTACGACTACAACTTTGGTCAGAACTCTCAGTAAGTGTACCCCAATTCAAAGAGACGAGGATGAAAGAGTCGTTGTATTGGGCTTCGGCCAAGCATGAGCTCGATTATGTCCTGCTAATCTGATCCCTTCTTGCTGGATCGAGAAGGACTAACGACACTTTGCAGACCACGCCTGCGCCACGAGCCTCGTCCACCCCTCCACACCGACGAAGCCGTCCGACTTCTCGTCATGACCCTCGTCGTAACCGGAATCCACTACCCCGACTCAGACTCCGGTTCCGATTCCAACAACTCCAACCTCTCCCCGTCCGAACTCGACCAGTCACTCCAAGCCGACGTGCCCCCCGGACCCTCAGTCATGTCTGGCATCTCCCCGGCCTCCGCCTCCCGCACCCGACCCCCCACCACGACCTTTCCAACCCACAAAACCGCCCCGATCGTAACCTTCACCGGCACTGCCCGCGCCCTGCACGCCGCCTGGGACCCCAACGCCAACAGCACGCTCCGGGGCACCGTCTCCACGACCCCCGAAGGAGAGATTCGATGGACGTCGGTGAGCGTGTACAACGGGGTCGAAGAACGCTGGAAGGGAGAAGGGATCCAGGTGGGTGGGGTCAAGAGCGCGAGGGGGGTGCTGGGATCGTGGTTCGATAAGGATTATGCGCCGCATGGGCCGGCGGGGCCGACGGCGTTTTGGAAGGTTCGGGATGATGTCGCGGCGGGAAGTGAGGAGGAGAGGAAGGAGAGGGAACGGGAGGAGGAGAGGAGGCGGAGGAGGAGTCAGGGAGCAACTGGACAGGGAAATGGACAAGGAGCAGGAGCGGCTGGTGTTGGTGGTGCGGGTGCGGGAGCTGGAGCTGGAGCTGGAAGTGCGGATGATCAGAACAATGACGATGATGATAACGACCCTCACGATATGGATGCTTTCATGTCGGACACGCTGGACATGATCGGCCATCATCATGATGACTGAACCGTGAGCGGCGAGGGTGACATTGCACGCCGAGGCAACGCGAACACGCCTACGACGAAGCACGGGTCATCGACAAAGGAACAACTGGGATCAGTTTGCAGAAACAGCTTGGAGAGCACCGAAAGTCACAAGAACAGCGATCTGATCGACATGTGCAGAACAAGGTTGGGAGGGCGAAGAATGAGGATACTAAGTGTCGAGATTATCATCAAGTTCCCATATCAGGCTGCTCATATCGATGGACTGGCACTTTGAATTCTCGATGGATTACAGGACTGGCGTTTGGGATCTACGAATTGGTTATGGCTGCGACGGGGCGAACGGGGAGTTTCCTGGGGCAGCGTTAGGTCTTGTGGAATCACTGTCTCGTCTGCGACCAGTCTTTCTTGTTTGCCAACTTCAGCTTTGAATACACTCTTGAGCTTGTGTGTCAAGCCCGTACGAGGCTTGCCAATTTCATGCAGCTGACGTGGCATTGCAGCGGCTTCTTCTTCAAGCGGTGTTACCTCGAAAACCTTGAAGGGCTTGCATTGCAGCCTGTGTATCTCGCCAGCATTGCCAGTTCCGACATGATAAACTTTGACAGTGGCTTCAATGACTGGACGTCGGACTCTGTATGCAGTGTGACTTATCCCCAAGTGCGCAAAAACTCAAAAGTAGCAGAGGGGTCAGGATGTGTATATCTCGTCAGGGTGACCATTTTCTTAGAAAGCTCATTCACGGCTTGTAGGACCCCTCGGTAGCCGATGTGGTGCAACACAACGGAGTCCGAAAGACCCAGGAAGGGCAGCAGACTGTAGAGTTGCATGTCTCGCTAGACTTACCATTCCTACCGAGATAATGTCTGGCATCGGCTTCACAACGACTGGATGCAGATATGTAGGCGCCATGTGGGGTTGCTTGCCCGACACGACTTGGCCAAGCGTCGCAACTCGATGCTGCGATCCCTGCGACTGCAGGAATCATCTCTGACGAAGAGCCATTGTTGGGCTGCATCGACGACCGACTGGCAGTCTGGACACGGATCATTGTTGATCACGAGGTCGAGAGTAGCTCATCCATGTGGGGCTCATAACGTGATGCCCGTCAAATGTGAATCGGCATTTTTGTCCAAATGCGGGCAAAGTCGGCGTTCTGGCCAGACATTCGGGCTATAATCTAATCTTCCACTCGCATTTGATGGCCACAAATCGTGCCGACCGGCCAGACTTTTGCTGCACCTTTTCAACGCAAAGCGTAGATAACAAGCAATGAAGAGGAAATGCATCAGTTTAAACTCACCACGAGCGAGGTCACGCAAAGGCAGATGATTGCGTCGGACCCGAGAGAACGTTTAACCCCTGCAGGGCCCTGACGGGCGATGCCGTGGAAGGTTCCAATCATTGTGGTAGCGCACCAGAGGTGAGATCCTTGTTCGTGCACAAGTGATAGATCTGTTCCACGACCTTGGAGCACAGTAGAGCACAATAACCAGAGCACAACCTGTCAGGCATTTTGCTCGGCCAGCCTGCATACAGCATACGAACGTTAGTGCCATCATGGTGCATGATCGAGGACACCTGCGGTGGTAGTCAACGCTGCTCTTCATTTCAATTTCAACAGCCGCGGCCAGAACCAAGTGGGGCTTCAAATCGGGTTTCATGGCAAGACGACCGGCAGCAGCGCGAGTCGCGTGTTATCAGAATCCGTCATGGATTCCCCACATGGGTCCAATACAGTCCAGTCCAGACGGCTGGAGAGTTGCTCCGATGGTATGTAGGAGCCTTGCATCACTGCATTCTGTTTTCCCCCTCGTAATCCCGGCGTCCCTGCAGCGGAAAAGTCGGGTGTGTGCGTGTTTGTGTGTGCAGGCAATGACTTCACTCCGCATTTCAAAGTATGGTCTGACAAGATCGGGGTGTTGTCTGCCACGACGGCCCATCTAGAGTCTGGTTGGAGTATATAGAAGCAGGCGGTGAGACCCCGTCTGTGGCAGGCCGAGTCTTGGGTCTTCTTTCATCATCGTGTCTCTGTAGTAAGCGCACGGTGGCATCGTCAGCGGATTATCAAGCACACGCGACAAAGAGGACAGCCGAAGCCGGCGATTAAAAGCAAGGGAGCACTCACGCACGCCATTCGAGCTGATGCTGATGGCATAACCAGACTGACCAGCACCGGTCGTCTCGTCCAGTCAGCCCTGAACTGAAGCTATCGATCGGCCGTCGCTCTCCAGACTGCGGGATCGTTGGCGTCGCTGCCCACGCCGGTTCCCCCGTGTCCGATTCCGCGTTTGGTGCGGCCAATTGTGATTCGTGGTCGCGATCGAGCTGCGTTCCGACCGTTGGAGCTTGACAGCTAGTGGAGATTTGTGGGAGCAGCCGCTGCGTCAGATTTCTGATACGCACGGAGGTTGCTGCTTGTTGTGGGTGAAAAGACTGTTCGGTGGGCGAGCACGCAAGATTTCGTCCTTCTCACATCAGCTATACCGCCTTCATCCTTTCACCACCACCATAACCCGAACACACACTTTCTGCCTCCCCTTCTTGACCTTTACTCAGCACGCCATTCTATTTCCCCGCCTCGCCACCGCTCTTCTCTTCTTCCACAAAAAGGCTTCGAGTCCTCCTTCGCAGCTGCTGTTCCTGCAGATCACACCCCGTTCCCCATCTTAGCATACCATCCTAGATCTGCATGCACCCTCTCGATAAGCTCTTTGCTCGGATCCTCCTCCTTTGTCCCTCGCCCTTATATACTGGCCCGCACTTTGTCTCTTGACTCGAGGCTCTATACAGACGCGAGCAATACTTCTGTGCTACCTTTGACTCTGCTTGTGTAACTGTACCATCTCCTTTGAGACTACCATTACTCTGCTACATCTCCACCTCGAACACTACTTGCCTGCGCTCTGGTGCCACAAGGGGTCGCCTAGGCATTGTATACTTCCATTGTCATTGCGGAGAAGAAATTCACATCCCGCACAATGGCTCCTCACGCCGAGGAACCGTACACCAACGGCCAAAACGGAACCAATGGCCACAGTGACACTAACGGCACGAACGGAAGCAGCGCTGTCGGTAGAATGGGAGGTCAGCTCTTCTCGAATGGTTTCCGCGGTGCCGGCCGGCAGGAGCGCTCAGTCCCGGATACGAGACCGAACATCCTTTACATCATGGCAGATCAGATGTCGGCACCTCAGCTGAGCATTCACAACAAAGACTCCAAAATCAAGACTCCCAACATCGAGAAGCTAGCTTCCGAAGGTGTGGTTTTCGACAGCGCATACTGCAACTCTCCTCTGTGTGCTCCCTCCCGATTCTGCATGATCAGCGGCCAGCTCCCCTCGAAGATCGGTGGTTACGACAATGCGTCTACCTTTTCATCCGAAATTCCCACTTACGCCCACTACTTGAGACGGGAGGGTTATCAGACCGTCTTGGCCGGCAAAATGCACTTTATCGGTCCCGATCAGCTGCACGGCTTCGAGAGCCGTCTGACAACAGACATATACCCCGCAGACTTTGGCTGGTCGGTCAACTGGGAGGAACCGGAGCTGAGACAGGAATGGTACCATAACATGTCTTCTGTCCGCCAGGCTGGGCCGTGCGTGCGCAGCAACCAGCTTGACTTTGACGAGGAGGTCATGTACGAGTCGACAAAGTGGCTCTATCAATATGCACGCCAACCCGAGACTCGCCGGCCATTCTGCTTGACAGTCTCCATGACCCACCCTCACGACCCATATACAATCACGAAGGATCTGTGGGATTTGTACAAGGACACTGATATCCCTCTGCCTGATGTCAAGATTGCGGATGAGGACCAGGACAACCATTCGGCGCGAATTCTGAAGGCTGTCGAGGCGTGGGGCGCCGATCTACCAGACGAGGCGGTAAAGCGCGCTCGCCGTGCCTACTACGGCTCCTGCAGCTATATTGACCAGAACATTGGCAAGCTGCGCAAAGTTTTGGAGGACTGCGGGTTGGACGACAACACGATTATCATCTTTGGAGGTGACCATGGCGACATGCTCGGCGAGCGAAACCTCTGGTACAAGATGTCATGGTTCGAGGGCAGTTCCCGCATCCCGTTCATATTCCACTACCCCAAGGAATTCGCCCCGCGCCGTGTCAAGGAATCTGTCAGCTCGATGGACTTGCTACCCACGCTTGTCGACCTGGTAGGTGGACGCCTGGATCCGAGCCTCAGCATCGATGGACGGAGCTTGTACCCGGCTCTTTTCGGCCAGAGACCTGTTGATGAAGTCTTTGGCGAATACATGGGTGAAGGCACCATCTCGCCGCTCATGATGATTCGTCGCGGCCGCTACAAGTACGTGACCTGCCTGGCCGACCCGCCTCAACTCTTCGATCTCGAAGCCGATCCGAAAGAGCTGCACAACCTTGCTACAAGCACAGATCCCACGTATGAAAAGGTGTTCCTGGCGTTCGAAGCTGAGGCCAGAGCGAAGTGGAGCTTGGACACGATTCACGACGATGTGGTTTTGCGTCAGAGACAGAGACGACTATGCTGGAGTGCTCTCAGCCAAGGCTTCTTCACCGCCTGGGACTATTCGCCACGACACGATGATGGTACCATGAAGTTCATTAGGAGTACTATTCCGTTGGACGATTTGGAGAGGAATGCCAGGTTCCCTGTGGTAGACGCGAATGGAAAGGAGAAGTCGAAGACGGCTTCGTATGTCGGGGCTGCGGGTGCTGCGAATCAATAATGGAGATAAAATGCAGCGATTGATGTCATGCTTTGGGTTTTGGATTTCAGCGAGGCGTTACGGAGTGCGTATTCGATGCATGAAAGTCGTTTCAAAAGCATTTGAGCGTGCAGGGTCTCTATTTCAAGGAAACAACGGTGCAGGGGAATGCCGTTATCATCTACACGCGAGGTTGTTTGCTACAGTGCCCTGTCTTCGCAAGTTACAAGGTTGCCTGAGCGGGTTGGTGCCTGAAATTTTGCCAGACCTACTCCAGCGAATAGTGATAGACGAAATGAACATTCACGATATCGAAGAAAATACTCTTTCGTTCGGCTATTAGCTCCATTCGACTGTGCCTGCCCGATGGTTGATTATCCTCAAGGAGAAGCCTCGCCGCTTTCGTGCGCAGGCCGCTTATGCACAGCGTCCCGTCCACTGTCAGAGGAGAAGATGGGCGATTGTTCGACATTGGTCGGAACGTCTGGGCCACCTTTGGACTGAAAGCAAATGTTGTGCTGCCGGCATTTCACGCAACCAGCATGATGTGAGAAGATGGCTAGATTTAGGGAGGACATTACGGGTTGGAAGTACAGAGGTCATGCGTAATCTTCTGGTCTTCATGTATAAGTATATATATACCGCGCGTTTCCAACGTCATCGTAGTCAGGTACCCTCAACAATTGGCATAGAGCTGTGGCTCAGTCGATCGAACTCCCGGCCTGCCTGGATGCTATTAATGTGAGCGCTTGGCAGCCAATCAATTGTGTGGGGAGCTTCTGTTTGACTGTGAGTGACCTCGCACTCAGCCTTGCTCAGCCTGAGTTGTGCTCGAAAGCGAAATGCAGGCTCAGAGCAGCCATAGGTTCACGAAATATCCACGCGGTGTACCGTTCATGGACCAAGCTGCAGAGCTGAGAGCTGATAGTCGGTTATGACACGGCCGGGGCATTGTCCTTGCCATATGTTTGGTCCGTATTCGTTCCTGCTTTGCCGTTGGCAGACATCCATTATGCGCAGTCTCAATTTCGGATGAGATGAAAGGCTTCGATTTTGGCTTGTCGGACGCCATCTTGGGTGAAACATGATGCTGTGACACGTCAAGCTCTCCCATGATCCCTGCACGCTTCCTCACCGCATCGGACTGAGACAACATGGTCTGATGAGTGATCACAGCACATTCATTGTCGTTTTCTGATTTCTGTGCAATCGTGTCAGCTTGAATGTAGTTGGCTACTAGTGCTAGCTAGCTCCTTCTGGTCGGGCGACGTCCGGTAAGCTGAGTGGCGGGCTGGCATCTGGCAGAGCACGTCGGCCAGCGTCGATCTGCAATGTCAGTTGGACAAGTTGGAACCGGGAGGATGAGACAAGATGCCCGTGGACAGTTAATCTACAGCACGTGTGAGGCTGCTTCTGCTTGGATGGACTCGAGGCAGCGCCAAGACCGGTCTTCTCCCCGCCGGTTCGACTCGACTCTCGTTTCCTGTACTTCGTGCTTCCCATCCCATCTCATCCCATCTGTCCTCTCCAACAACCTCCCGCCTTTATACCTTCTCCTCCTCCATTGCTGCCTCTCACACCTCGTCACGCCATCAGTAGCTCGAGGCATGAGCGGCCTCTGTACGAAATGTCGCTGTTAAGAAGCAGACTCGACCGCTACACGCCGCCGCCCAAGCTTCTACGCGCTTTGACCTTGACTGTCACTATCACAGAAGATCGCTTCTCGAGAGCTACCGCCAGCTCTGGCGATGACTTTATCTGAAGAATTTCGAGACAACGGTCGGCCCCCGCCAAGAACACCAACGCTGACCCTCGATACCGCTTCGGCCACCAGCACCCCACCGTTACAGCAGCATGTTGCTGACAGCGACTACCACGCCGCTGCCGCTGCCGCTGCCTCACAACTCACCGGCCGTGACGGCGACCTTCCACTGTCCCACCTGAGTATACACGCTGACGGCCGACCTATTCATATACCACATATACCACAAACTGCATCCTCGACTGGCTCGTCCGTGGCTGGCTCACCTGCCCTGCTCGCCAGCATAACCCCTCTACCTTCGCCTGCTGGTAGCGTCAGCGGATCCCCGATTACGAGGTGCCCTCCACCCTTGACGCCACTCGGCGAGATCGACGACGCTCCGCTGAGGCCAAAGCACCTTTCACCCGACAAACACCCATTCCCGTCCCCGAAACTGAGGCCGGTCGGTTCCAATGGATCGATAAAAGTACACAAACGAAGGAGAAGTCGCAGCGAGTATATATCCTCCGATGTCGTGAAGCCATGGCACCATATTACCGTTTCCGGGTCTCAGACTCCGACCACTGCCGTCTTGCCGGCTCCGGGTTTGCAGAGGGAAGAGTTTCTGGCCGAGAAACGCGGAATCGCCGCGGAACAAAACCCCGGACAGATGTCAGAAAGCACGGCGTCGACGGGCACAAACGATACTTCCATGACCGAGGAATCGAACTTTGACCCGTCCAATAGCCAGGGAACTGGCGAGTCGTTCCATGCACAGTCAGTGAGGTCGGGCAAGACACACACGTGGCGCTCGATCCGGCAGCTGGGCACCGGAACGTTCAGTAGGGTAATGCTGGGGACTAGGGAGCTTAAAGGTCCGCTGATCGAGGAGAGACTGCCCCGGCCCAGCCTAGCTGCGATCAAGATATGCAACCTTGGGCCGGCTGGGGGTGCTGATGAGAAGAAGATCGAGGTCAGCCTGAAGCGGGAGCTCGACATTCTTGAGGCGATTGACCATCCTAGCCTGATCCACCTCAAAGCTGTGAGCATCGCAGATTCGCGTGCTTTGCTTGTATTGAACTACTGTCCTGGCGGGGACTTGTTTGAGGTCGCTTCGTCTCGCCAGGATGTGCTGGGCCCCGGCTTCGTCCATCGCGTCTTTGCTGAATTGGTAGGGGCGGTGAAGTACTTGCACGGGAACTGGATTGTGCATCGCGACATTAAGCTTGAGAATGTCCTTGTCAACGTTCCTCCTACTGAACTCCAGCACATCACCGACTACGAAAAATATCCGCATTCCGTTGTCACATTGACCGATCTGGGCCTTGGCCGCTTCATCCCAAAACCGCCAGAGAATCCACTCCTCAGCACGCGATGTGGCAGTGAGGACTACGCCGCTCCAGAACTTCTCATGGGACAAGAGTACGATGGCCGATCGGTTGACGCCTGGGCACTGGGAGTCCTTCTCTATGCCATGGTCGAGGCTCGATTACCGTTCGACCCCACCCCTGGTGCAAGGCGACAGAGTCCAAAAACCCATCGCATTGCAAGATGTGACTGGTCCTGGATTAAGCGGGCAGACGCTGACGGGGAGTGGGAAGACGAAAAGGGGAAAGGATTCGAGGGTGCCCGCGACTGCGTGGAGAACTTGCTTGTCAGAGCAAGAAGTCGTTGGGATGTGGGGAAGTTGAGCCAGAATGACTGGGTCAAGAGTGGGATCCAGGTTGAGAGCTTGACCCAACACACCGTGATCTGAGCCCGGTTACCAACGAGAGGCTCCAAAGATTGCCCAGCAGCGGTGCAATTACGGACCGAGACTCGGCAAATGTCGGAAGGTTAGACACGCCCCTAGGAACGGTAAGACGCGTGTGGTATGTATCCCGTTCTCGCTCTGCTCCATACCTCAAAATTATTGCTTTGCAGAGCATGAAATAAAATAATATCAATGCTGAACTTGAGTTGCATACTGGCCCCTTCCACGTCTTCGAACACACCGTGCGTTACCTTTTCCCCACCTTGTCCTGGATCAATGTCCTAGCTTTTTCTCTATGCTTTCCCAACTTAGTCTTTTCCGTCAGGGTATGGATTGATTGCTGTTGAACACGACCTGTTCAGCACCGAGGCTGGAATTGCACGCCAGCCAATGGTTCGAACAGAGAGCTGGCCCACCTTGCTACGACATGGATTACCTGCCAAATCGAAGAAGGAAAACTTGCGGGTTGCCGTTCGCAACACACGAACCGAGAAACTTAAACACACTGGCTGTTCTCAAGTCAGAAGACCGTCAACTTCTCAGCCCACCACAGCGCAGAGTGTTATCAGTGAGGGCGCAGAGAAAGGACGTTGGTCGATGGTGTTTCATTCGGAATTCTTACCACGTTGCATGCCTGCAGCTCGCCTTCGCTTACACCAAGGCTGCTTGCTGAGAGTGCCTTCTGTTCTGACGCCAAGACCTCGGGTGGTGGAGTCTCATTCACACTCAAACATGCGGCCACCCGCGGATACTTTGCAAAGCTCCAATTACGCAAAGGAAGCAAAAGGATACGCGCAGCTCGGGTTGAACCCGCTGCTTTGTCAGAACATGGAGCAAAAAAGGTATCAATCGGGGTGCCAACTGATCTTCAACCAACTGTACCATTGGTTCAATTGGCCTAGGAGCCTCCACGTCCTGATTGATGAAGTTGTCTCCCCTCAACGCTTTACAAGTAGCCACTTGAGTGCAGAGCGGTCTTTTGAAGATTTGGAGTTTCGCTGCGAAAGAGCTCTGAGCAAATTCATACGCGCAGTTCGAACTGAACCCGCTACCCCGTGAGAACATGGAGCAAAAAATGTGTCAACCAAGATGACAACTGATCTTCAACCAAATGTACCACTGGTCATTTGGCCTAGGAACCTCCACGTCTTGGTTGATGTGTTGACTACCTGCAACTCCAACATATGTACCTTGCTTATCACCAGGCACACGAACTATTCAGCCACCACGCTCCACGACCCATGCAGAGATGTTGGCCAAATATAAACGTGAGCCATGAAGTGACAAGATGTCGCTTTCTTGATCTGTGAGCAAGGCATGTCCTAACGACTTTTGGACAAGGTGGCGCCTCAGAAACGCCAATGCAGCACTCATTCAAATCTCTACGTCGCGCACTGGGCAGAGCTTCTCTTGGCCAAATGAACAAGTCCGAACCAAGGTCCACCACTTCTGGTCACGGGCACTAGAGATCTCTGCTTTTACCAAGGACATGAGTGGAGCAACGGCAGTGGCAGAAGTCCGCTACTGCACATGCTCAACCTGCACAAGGCGCTGCATGAAGTCACAGATTGCTGGTTGCTGTGCCTATTTACAGCTTGATAAATTTCACGTCAGCTTTTGCTAGGACAATATCATCTCCTCGCTCAATCCACTTGCTGCATGCTCTCAGCCCTTCTCGAAGGATCTTGGTTTTGTGAATTCGTGGCGTCTTCTACGGCCCGAGGCACTAATCAGGCGACGTGGGAGTGTCGAACCGGCGTGAAAGATGGAGCATTGAGGGTTAAATGGTCCCTTCCATCGAAGCGCATCTCGGCTAGCTGCGCAGCTGAGCCGGAGCACAGTCGTCAATTCACCAGCAAAATCCTGCCTACCCGACCATGAATCATGCTGTTTATCATTTGTCATGCTGCGCGCATGCGTTCACTCTCGGCGAAGATCCCTCTGTCGGAAATTCTCTACTAGAGCCCCCGGCTCAGACTTGCATCCTCTCCCTCAATCCCGCCGGCATAACCATTCTCCAAAGCTCGATTGGGGCCTGTCTGCTTGGCAATTGAGCAAAACTTGGCCTATTTCACGGAAAGGCCACAAGCATCACAACATGGCAGACGGCAAGATAGCGAAGAAGCAAAAGCGACGGGCCAGACAGCAAGCTGAAAAAGCTGCTCTGAATCCTCGACACCCGCAAGCAACCGCCGACGCCGTTCGACAGAACTTGGACGGACACATTTCTTCGGCTCTGATCGGCATGAGTGTCGAGGAAATGCTCCCCAGAGACTTGAAGCATCGGAGGAATAAGCTTGCTCGAACGTACAGAACGGGGACTGTCGTTGATCCTTATCTGTTGTACTTTGACAAAAAGCTCCTCGAGCGTGTCGATCTTACTCATGCATTGGCCAGTGAGAGATGCTTGAACGAAAGCCCACACTTCTCCTTTTACGACGCTGATTCCATCGACTACACGCAGGTACGGCTGTCACACCGCAGCATGTGTCGCGGCATACTTGCTTGGCACGAGAACAGGCATGATTACATGAGGCTATCCAGTGCTGTTGATTGTTCGGACTTGCTAAGATATCGGTTGCTCGGATTTTCGTGCGAAGTGTTCGCGATGTTGAAGAGCCTCCCATTACAATGGGACTTGAAGACGATCAGCAAAGTGTTTACAGCAGAACTACTCAGTCAAGGCGTCTACGACGTGCTTCACAAGGCCACACTTCGCAGTGGCGAGTGTTCCCTTACACCTCGTTGGCCCGAGAGCTTGCAGTACATAACGACAATCCTCAGTACGTGCCCCTTCAAATCTCGATACGTATGCAGAACTGACTCGCGAACTACAGAGACTGAGCACGCTCCCGCACTATTTCAGGCACTCGCTACCGTGACGCAAATGCGCATCAACCTGAATGCCTTCCCCGCGCCTCTCCATGCGCTCCAATCTGAGATGTTCGAGCACAGAATCGGCAAGGACGAATTGTCGCGCGCAGACGTGCAGGCAAATCACGCTTCCGGCGACAGTCACCGAGTTTCACGATTTGCTGGTGACGGATTGCACGGCGTTCTCAATACTGTTCTCACTTTGGCTCGCGAGTGCCTCGAGTCTTTGGTTCTCGAACAAGAACGGGCCATCATCGGCTGGGTCTTTGCCTACGCTGAGGCTGTGCAAGAGAGGGAGGCTATAGAACCTGGTGAACCTGGCTACTCTGCCTACCTGAATCGGCTGTTCCCAGCGTCGGGTGTTGCAATGGACACTCAGACCTGGATGCTCTGCCACGTTCAAGAACTCAATCAAATCAACACAACCACGGAGGAACGCTCGTTGATAATCGAAAATAACGTCGTGCGCACCATGTTGTATCTGACACACCTCTCGGTTTTTGGCAATGACGGAATCGGTGGCTACCGTGGCGACGTCTACGAAGTTGATCCCTACCTCTTCAAGTGGGAAGAGCAACTATTCACCCTGGAACAAATCCTCCCAGATCGTGATGATCGGAAACCCATCGCCGACGATGCTTTGAACGATCTTGTCAAATACGTGAGGGTGATGATCAGGCACTTCAGTGTGCCGATTGCTCCCGTTCCACCGCAGCCGATCACTTTTGATGCTCTTCTGTTTTACCTCAAAACAGCTTATCCATTCGAACAGGCCTGGATCCATGCCAGTGAGGAGTGCGCTGCGCATTGTCTTGATCATCCGCTTCTGAAGCCGAGTTGGCTGCATGCAAAGCTTTATGTGGATGGGTCTGTCGCAGACTTGAAGAAGCGACGCTGTAGCTTCGGGTCAGAGGACGGCGATCAGCCGGACAGACATGACTCAAAGCGTGTTGCTTTTCGGCGCAATGCATCACCGGAACCTGCCTCTGTTCAGAAGTTTATGCTGGAAGTTTTCGGCCCAGACCCGAAGAAGCGGAATGTGAGTGTTGGATCGAAGGACAAAATCCAGTCGGGACGCCATGGTGCGCAGAGTGCTTCCCGTGCGACCTCTTATCAGGAGCTCTTCGCCAAGGATGAGGTCCCTGGAGCTGTCGATGGCGAAGTCTCTGAAGATCAGGATCTTGAAAACGGACATCGGCCAGGCTTGGCAATGCAGGAAAGCGGCCGGAAAAGATCGTTCACGCAGACTGCGGATGAGGCTCCTCCCGCACCCAGGACTGTTCCCCCTCCACGGTCGACGATCTGTAGGATCTGGGATGATAGGGGAATGTTGACTCGCTCGGAGCGATGGTATAGCAGCAGACCCGAGTCTCAGGAAAATGAACCCAAGCAAAATGAAACTGAATCCAAGCACCAGGAAAGTGAGCCCCAGCACCAGGAAAGCAAGGTCAAGAAGCCGCAAGAAAGCGCTCAGTTCGAAACCCGTACTCCGAAGCGCCACACTACCCGAGGCGATTATTTGGATGAACCCCTTCCCGATGAGGATTTCATGGCTCTTGATGAAAACCCCGCGGAGGAACACTGGTGGAGCAAAATGAATCCAGATCTGCGACGAACCAGGCTTCCATCGGAACAGGCAGCCAGTAGACCGGCTCGAATGTATCGAAAGTCGTCCCAGTCTACTGACCCTGATCTCGGTCCCGGTACAGACTTGTGATGTTTCGTCTCAGTCACACCGCTAGCCTTGGGCCAACATAGGCTGGCTGTGATTCATGTTCGCACCCGGAGCCAGATCAGATATTTGGCGGGCATGTGCCGCCTGGTTGGCGAGAAGGGGTGGTTTGGAGCAAAGGGTCGTGATGCTTATGATCATGGTCGGTCTTGGAAATCGGTCCGATCTAGTTGGTAACCCGTATGCTGTGCTTGTCGTACTGGCGAATGTACACGTCGAGAAACGATGAGGATCGACAGGTAATTAAGCGAGACGAGGCGGCTTTATCCCATTCATGCTGAAGAGAATCTGAACATGATAGCGACGTCCGTAGTCTCAGCAATCCTCGGTCACACTGAGTGGGCTAGCTTCCTTTGTCAGCAAAACGCGGTCGAGGCAAACTCTGTATTTGCCTTTTGGTGATGACGGTTGAACAGGACGATGCAAGAAAGACCAACGGGTCTACTTTTCAACAAAAATTAGCATTTAATGGAGTACATGGCTCCACTCGATAGACAAGAATCGAACGATAAAGAAAATGCGCGCATGTGGGTGTCCGAAATTTCCCAAGATTGCCGCACCAAGCTCACCGGTATCCGCCTATGCGCCTGGTTTCCCCTTGACGTCCCAGCCGTTAACGCCTGAAAACAGATGATTTCCACCAGATCCTCGCAAAGCATTCCCCAGATATTGCGTCTCCTCGTTCTTCAATGGTAGAACCAGCGCCTGATCAAGGACTTGGCCCCGATCAACGGCCCACTGATCAGCGGGCCGTTGAGCAGTCCCCCTTCAATCAAGGGGCCATTTATGAGCGGCGCATTAATGAGACCGCTGCTCGACGAGCTAGACGACGTCGACTGGTTATTCGCCGCGGCGCTAGACGTTGCGCAACCAGTGAGACCTACGCAAAGAAAAAGAAAAAAAAATTAGAAAAAAAATCACGTCAGAAAAAAGCGTTTTCTGCGGGTTCCACGCCGTTGGAACGAGTACTCACTGCAAGCGGCCGAGGTGCCCTCGACGCCGTTGGGGTTCTGCGCCGATTGTCCCGATCCGACGGTGCCGGCCAGGCCGTTGGCGTTCGAGACGGCCGTTCCGCCGTTCTCGGTCTCTCCGCCGGAGTCGTTGTCCTGCTCCAGGAAGCCGTCCACGATGGGCGAGATGTCGCCGAGGTCGAGGTCGGTGATGTTGATGCCCAGAGGGGTTGTGATGCTCAGTCGAGGTGCAAGGTCGCGGGATGAGGAGTAGGCGACTGGCGCAGCGGTGAGCTGGCCAGCCAGTGCCAGGACAGTCACGGCAGTGGAGAAGAGCATGTTGGTTGTTTTTTATTTTTATTTTTTTTATAAAATCCTGGTGTCGTGCTTGAAGTGAAAGGGTCAAAAGGAAAGGGTGTCTGTATGCAGGGACAGCGACAGGATCGGGACCAAGACTGAATGATCAAGAAGAGGTACCACGCGAAAAGGCGAAGTGATGGGCAGGACCAAGCAACTTTATGTATTATCGAAGCTGTCAATCAGACCGGGCTGCACTTGATACAAACACCTCCAGCTTCGCCTGACAGGCGACCAAACGACTTTGTCATGGGAAGCCACCTCTAGAAGCCCAGGCCGCCTCGCTCGACCAAGACCGAGAAATGACCACACGTCGTGGAATTGCTCAAGAGCACGCCACTGTTTGCGAACCCAGGACTCTGGGCATCCAGCCTATGGGGGGCAGGTCAGCATGAACGAGAGGTTGCTTGGCCTTTGTCCAAATGTTCCAAAAAATTAGAACTCTGCGAAATGAGCATCAAAAGGCGCGTGGTCACCGGTGCCACTACTCGATATTCAGGTCGCCAAGTATGGTAGTCGAGCTCGAGAAGCAGTGACCACCGCCGACAATGTCACTGTACAGAGTTCGATCCGCGAATGCACAACGCGAGATCAGAATCAGAAACCCACCAGCGGCCGACGTCGTTGAGGGAGGACGGAGAGATCCGCAACGATCAGCCATCGCCGCATGGCTTCAACGGCCAAGCACGTAGTCAGTCAGGCGGTCACACATGCCTGCATGAAGCGGAACCCTGAGTGGGCGACGTAGAGGAATCCAGCCGACAAATCGTCATGGCGCCAGCCAGAGACCCCTCCAGGCGGCAGATGGGACGGTGTGGCAGAGCGGCGGTAGAGCAGGCTGTGGGTACCAAGACTAATGAGATATCAGAGCCCCAAACATGCAGAAAGTATCAAAAGTGGACCAAGAAGTCCTGTATGGACCAGAGGATATCCAACGACGAGACCCCAGCACCAGCACGCGCACAACTCAGAATGTGGTGAAGCGCTGCAAAACATTTTGAGACAGATCCGTGCAGAGGATCATGTCGATCAGTAGGACAAATCAGGTCCGGCCCGTCTCGGCGAGAACGGATCAGGCGACAAGCTTTCGCATCAAGGGTTCTGCAGGCGAAGTCGTACAAAAGCACGAATTGGAAGCAGCGGAGACGAATGGGGGAAGGAGGGACAGCCAGTGACGATTGAGGTATCAGGAATACAGGGACAACCCCCGGCAAATGTTCGGTTGATAAAAAAGATCTGCGGCGAATGGCGTGAGGCTGTGCCTCGAACTGGTTCTCGAGATAACCCCAAAGGCGGAAGAGGCAAAAGCCCACATCGTGCGCGTGTCTGCTCAGTTTCCTCTGCCATCTTGGCGTAAGCCAAATTTGAAAAAGTCCTTTTGCGGATGACCTTGATTCCGTTCATGGAGTAGTCGATAATCGCGATAAGTTGTCCTTACGCTGAGCGTAGTCCGCTCGTGATGATATCTAGGTTTGGACTAAAGGTATTGGCAGTCGAACTTTCGGAAAGTATGCATTGGTCGGGCTCCATGGCTCGCATCCCGCGCGCCTGACGGCCCATTGAACCAGCGGGTTATCGCCAGGTCGGCTACTGCCCGAGGGCCGAGGTCAGGTTCATCGACCTCTGGTTGATACTGAGACTGGAAACTGAAACTGAGACAACAGTAGAGAACAGTAGTCAGAAGATCATAGGGTGGATGTTGGAAGTGCCAAGACAAAGCACGTGACGTCCTTCCGCATCGACCATCTTCACCCCTCAGATCCAGCCTCAGTCTTACGGCATTCGGGTTTCTTTCGCCATTCGTGTTTGAAAATGGTGCTGGTTGAAGCCGTAAACAATGGATGATGGCAAATGCAGGCCTTTCGAAGCCGATTGCAGAACACAACCTCCATCTGAATGGTAATTGATATGCTGACCAGATCCCTGTCATTGGTGCTCAATACCATTGTGGACCTATACTTTTCCCACCCTCGAATTGTGGCGTCTGGATAACGGAACCTGACAGATACTTTCAACACAAGACATCCGCCTCAAACACCGCTTCTTCCCTATATCTTGGCGTCCTTGGAAAGCATTCTCCCCACTCACCTGGTTCTGAATGGAGGGGCAATGGAAGTAGTATTCTCAGGTCACACGATACAGTCACGACAATGCTGAGCCCAGATTTCCATCGCGTAATACATTTCGAGAACACATTCCCAAGCATTCCGTGTAGTCCACATTGCGTATACCTGGAGGATGTCTCACGTCGGTGGCGCAAAGCCATCTCCAGCACCTTACATGAAATCGTCCTCATCGAAACCATCCTCGTTCGACCTCCCCTCGCGCTCCACGGCCTCCTGGCTGGTCAAATCGGCCCATCCAGCTTCCCGATCCATCTTCTCCGCCCTCTGCTGCTGCCTGAGTCGTTCCTCTTCCTTCCGTTTGAGGCGAATCGCCTCATTCGCCACCTTGCGCTTCTTAGAGTCGTGCGCCTCCTTCTCATTCCTGAGGTGCTGCGTCGACTCTGCAGGTGACACTTCCGTTCTCGTCTTGTTCAACCTGTTGATGACGGCATTCGTTCGGGTCGGGACGAGAATACGTTTAGTCTATGCGAGATGTCAGATGCGGCTCTCGACCACGTGTTTTGGCTACACAGCCCCGCATAAACTTCTCCTAGCCACGAACGCTGCCCACAATGCCGAAATCTTGATAGGGGCTGTGACACCAGCAGTAAAAGCAAGACCACGTAGCCGGTGCGAGCTAACGGTCTTGCTGCCACGGGGACGGTGCAAACTTGCCTTTTTGTGGTCGTGGAATCCCACCTGGCCGACAGCCATGCCCCCGTCCTTCTTCAGGTTCGACCATGGCGTGAAGATGACCGTCACATTGTCTCGCTTATTACCTGAGCGATTCAGTAAGCACGGCGTAGATTTTGTAACCTGTGAGACTTTGCACCTTCGATCGAGTTGGCTTTGGTCAGCTGCGCACAATCGTCGACGAGCTCTTTCGGGAGATCGTCCCACTGTTGGCCTTCCGACAGCCTCAAGTAGATATGTGCCGAGGACAGGTTGTCGGCGTGGAACTAACATTATCAGTCAGATGAGTCGGAACCGGTCGACGTGGTCGACGTGGTCGAAACGGAAGATGTAGTCGTACCCTGACGCAAATCAGTTTTCGTGGGCAACAAAATTCGATGGAAAATGAAATGATGATTCCCTACCACACGTCCTCTTCCCAGCCGTACTTGATCAACTCTTCATCTATATGAAATGTTTCAGAGACATTGTTCGATCGTTCCAAAACGATAGGAGTACTGACTTTCGGTTTTGTCTTTGCCGACATAAATGACGGCGGGCGGGTTCGATACCGTAGATTTGAAGTAGTATACCATGGCGGTGACGGAGCCTCGGGTAGATGCAATGCGGCCGACTTTGAGATTCTTTCTATTATACTGCCGGCAAAGCCGTGTTCTTGAGCCGCAACATGCAATACTGGATGTTGATGTGCAGATTGAAAGGTTGAAGTGGGCCCGCGGATGCGGCTGCGGCCCTGGTTACCCACGCTCGTGCCTCCTGCGCAGCTTCGACACGGCTACTGTCAGTAAGCTACAGGTCTCATACAAATCAGGATACAGAGAGCTGAATGTGATGCGTGACCACATGGACACGAAGAACAAGTCCGAACGAATATTCGTTTTGGGTTTGGTCGTATCATGATAATTTCATTCGGGTGGGGAAAATGTGTCCACGACTCGTTTTCGATTCAAAATTAGAACACCCAATGATTCATCTAGCCGACGTTACTATAATGAAATCCACCACTCCTGGCGATGGCGATGTACTCAGGCATAGCTACTTCCCGTCACCCTCACCACCATCCTTCTCGCCAATGTAATCCTCCATCCATTCATTCATCCCATCTACAGCGCTCTTGCTGGCATCCGAAGCTTGCTGCACCAAAGTCTCCGTCCGGTCCTTAACCTCATCGAACATTGAAGTCGCAAACTCATTTGCCGAGCCGGCGTCGGGCAGCATACGAGCCACCAACTGCTTGGGGCTAGGGTACTTATTCAGTACTCTCAGTACAGCCCAGTAGAGCTGCAAGATCACCTTGTGCACACTCTCCTTGATTACCATGGTCAAGCCATGTGACAAGAATCCCTTGAGCACTTCGAGCTCCACGCCCTGGTACAGGGCTTTGAAGCCGTCGTCCCGGACGATCTGGGCGACGATGCCGAAGATGGAGCTTTCGGCTGCTAGCTTGGCTTGGTGCATGGCGGCGTCGACGCTCTGTGTCGCTTTCTCTGCATCAAGGGGCTCGCTCTTCTTTGTCTGTGCCCGGGACTTTGCTAGACTGAAGGGGTACGTCGCTGCGCTCGCCAGACTCTTGGAGACGGCACTGAGGAAGAAGACGGCTGTTGCAGACGGGTGCGCCCGGGCGTCTCCCGCCAACGTCGCCTTCTTCAGCGCCTCAAAGAAGAAGAACGTCAGAGATGGGTTGAGTGTCGTGATGAAGTTTGCAGAATATCCAGCCCAGAGACCTGTAAGGCCCTTCTCTTTGCGAATCTCCGCCACAATCTCCGCCACGCTGAGATCCTTGTTCGCCGACGTCTGCAGCCTTGTAACGACGTTACTCAGCGGCGCAGTGAAGAACTTGCTGAAGATTCCCGCCGCGAACCCGACGCTCAATTCATCCAGCACAGGCAAATGCCGTCTCCCACCATGAGCCTGTAGCCGCCGCTGCCGAATAGCGTTGTAAGCCATGAAGAAGAGGAACGAGTCTGCCATGGTCTTGGTCGTGTCAACGGCACAGCCTGCGTACAGCCCCGAGAGCCCATCCTTCTCGTATATCCTGCGTGCTACCTCGAGAATCGACTCCTTCTCCTTCGTGTTGCCCTTCTTCTGTGCGGTCTGTGCCCGCGTGATCAGCAGGTTCAGTGGGTAGATGGCGATGTTGGAGGCGGCGCCGCCGATGGCTCCTGCGAGGCCATGGCCGAGGGCTGGGAGGAGTGGAGGCGCGGTGTTGAGTTGTTTCTGCTGGTGATACTGCTCGAACGCGTCCAGGTCGGAGTTGTAGTTCTGAATGTCTGCTTTGTTAGCCATTGCGAAGCAGTGAGTCTGCAACGAGCCAGTGGAGGAAGTGGTTCGTAAAGAATTTGACGGCCCAGAAGCTTGAGCCGAGCTGTATGGGATTTCACATTGTCAATGGTTCAATATGGGGAGAACGGAGGTCAGAGCTCGGGCCGTGGAGCGCCAGCTTCTCCGCACATGCATGTTGCGTCACTCCACTGTGATTGCCCCTTTCGGCCTAGCTGGTGTTGACAGTCCAAGGATCTGCCATTTTCCGAAAGATTTATTGCAACCAACCTCGAATCATCATCGGTCACGCGCCTTCAGAAGAAGAAGAAACTCGGGGTCAAGATGCTCCCGTACTCATGCAGTCGGGACGGTGCTTCTATGCCAGCTGAAATGCGAAGCACAAAGCAACGCTCTGCCATGTATCAGAACACTACTATACAGCTCGATATCCAGCAACACGTTGCAGTATGGTTCCTTCGTAAATCAAGGCCCACTGCCAAGTTTAGAGATGCGGCGAGGGCTTCTCCTCTATTTATTAACTTGTACAATCCACTTCTCTGCCGTGAACTTAAGCTCGTCCTCAAACAGACCGTAAGCATCACGAAAGGGCCGAATGATATCCCTCAGCTGGTGTGGATCAACCCAGAAATCAATACCAATCTTCGGTCCATCAATGTTGAAGACTCGAGCAATGACATATAGCCGCGATGCGCGAGGATTCTTTAACATGGTAATTTCTTCCATCTGTAAATCAAGTCAGCAAAAGCAGACTTTCGGAGACGATGCTCCGTTCAAAGTCAGTCAGAGACTTACCCGATCAACTTGCTGCTGGCTCATGTAGAACTTCTCGTCATGGTCGTTTGTGGTCGTCTTGACTTCGAGGTGATACTCCACGACATCGGCAAGGTCAGCTTCCTCAGACGGCAAGTATTTAGCCTTCAGAAAACGGGTCAAGGTGCCGCTGGTATCTGTGTATACAAAATCGGCTGTCTCGGGGCGCGTCGATCTGCCAATATCGCGATATTTTTCGTGAGCCTGCGCAAGGGTACGAATGCTACTTCGCCAGTGCTCAATACCGAACCCAGGGATCTGATGACGTTGGAGATAATTAAGCAACTATCTCTCCAGTTAGTGGCCCTTTACGATCAAAGCACAAGTTCAGGATTAAGCTTACATAGACCTCGCCAGCCACTCCAACGTGGAAATCTCGTTGAGGGTCGCCCCAAGCAAACAGCTGCGAGAAAGACAGGGATGTTGAGGCTGCTGCATTTGGGCTTCCTTCCGCGTCCTTGATAACGCGGTCAAGTATTCGCGCAAACTCGTCGCGGCGGCTAGGTGAAGGTGTTCTGGGGGCGAGAATCGGTGCGGGGCGTCTGGATTGCGAGGATCTCCGTGCAAAGCTCGTCGTGGACCGAAGCACAGAAGGCGGCGTTGGCGGTGTTCCCGATCGTCCTCTCGAAGCCGGACGCGACTGAGGCGGTGTGATGTGCAGAGCATTCAGCTCGTCAGCAAGATCAATGTCCGGCACGTTGCGCACCTCTATCGAGGGAACAGGTATGTTGGCTGGCGGTGCTGTTGGTTTGATGAGCGATTTCAGGATTTCAGGGAGTGGTGGCACTCCAGCGTTGGCCAACTTTTCGGTAATGGCTCTGGGAAAGTTGGAAGTGAGGATGCTCTGTATTGGCGCCTCCGCTGCTTCGTTGACAATTCCCATGGTTTGCATGAAACCCCGTGGAAGATCGGAGTGGAAGCAACACTCACGCAGCTCTTCGTCGTCTGGAATGTAAAGCTTGAGTCCACTCTCATCGTCCGTGAAGTGGAAAGTGGCTTGCCTCTCGTCCGACTTGAAAGATCGTCCGCCTTGCTTGATCTCAACAAATTTGGTGATACTATCGCTGACGTATGCTTGTATGCTCTGAAGCTTGGTAGCCAGGCTTCGCAGCTGTTGGTCGTCGTCAGTGCCACTGTAGAATGCGGCACATCTGCTCGAAGTTAGCGGGATTGTTCACAGATAATTATGGTCATAAAACTGAAGTGACAGCACGTACCGAAGCATGTATTCCGCGTGGCCTCGCAACCGAGATGTTAGATCTGGACTTGGCTGGCTATCTCCCACTTGTGTACGTCGAGTTGCTGCCTTGGAACAGAACCGCTGCTCAAGACCGAGAGCACGTAGGAAATCCTTGTAGCGTTGGATCTCCGTGAGATTCAAGCACAGAGTTGAGATCTTGTTGCCGAACAAAGCCGCATACTCCTCTCGGTCAACAATGCAGAAGTCGTGCTCCATCGACGACATCGATTGTGTCCCGTTTGCAGCACGAACCTGGAATATTGGTGCTGACTTGAGGGATGCGAGATCTGACTTCTCTGGCGCAAGGACGGCGATTTGGTACATTTGTTGCTTCATTTCAGTGAAAGGTCGTTTGTCTGCGGCAGCTCGCTCTAGCGTCTGAACATACATTCGGACGCTCGGCTCCTTGATGCCGACGACGGTGCAGAAGAAGTCCCTCGAACCATCCACATGAGCATAAAGATTCGAGACGTCATAATGGCCATCGAGGCGGATCCTGCTTTCCACCCAAACGCATTCCGCAGGCGATAACCAGATCCTTTGAACGTGATGATAGAATAGTTCGAACTTTCTCAGCTTTGCACTGTAGATGCTTGTCAGTCTATGCCTCTTCATTTCATGGTTAGGGCTGACCTGATTTCCGGTATGGTGCTGGCAATGCTCAGCATGTGAAGCTCCTTGTACAGCTTTGCAACTTTATCTGGATCGTGAATAGCGCTTCTTTTCAGTGCGCAAAGCTCTTCAATGTAGGTCGAGAATATCGCGTTGGGAACCTTCCAAACATCTCTGAAAAGTGTTTCGATGGCTTTGTCACTCTTGTACTGGGAAACGGCAGAAAGTCGGCTCACTACCGTCAAAAAGCTCTTCCCTGCCCAACAACAGTCATCTGAATATGTCCATTTGGCACTCACGCTGCCTCCAACTTCAGCAGGAACATAGATACATTTATTTACCTCATCAAGTTGCCTGCTTGCGTCAGCGCTTTATCTCATGCTCTTGAAAGTGCAAGCCTTACCGAATTTCTGTTTTTGCCTCTGAATTGCTCCCTGCGTGACCCATGAGGACTCGATAAACTTGCAAGACATGCTCGAAGTTGATATCCGATGCTTCTTGCTCGGCTAAATCGCGCAACACTGAAAGATAAAAGTTGAGATCCAGCTCAAACCTTACACCTAGGTGTGTCAAGAAGCGCCAATCTTGATCTGCGCTCTCAAGACCTGCTGGAAGGTCCAGGAAAAGGGATCCACTGGCGCCGACTTTTTCACTATCCGCCACATTTCGCGAATGTCGAACGTATAGATCTTCCAGACGTGACGTGGTCCCCAGCTCTGTGATCAATTCCACCTCGCTCAACAACGAGCGCAGCATTTTCGATTTGCTTTGGTATGCCGGCCACTCCTCTCGCAGGAGGCGAAGCGCGTCTTCCTGACGGTTGTTAAGAAGGTAGTCGAACTCTTCGGAAAGCGTGGATTTGTCTGGCGAAAGTAGCTGAACCGCTCCGCGCACTTCGCATCTTGTTTCCAGCCAGGACTTCCAAGTGAGGCCATGCTCGTTGGTATCGGTGCCGGGAACAGTGCGGAGGTATGCGTCATGGAGAAAACGAACCTTTGCCTTTCTATGAACATCATCCAGCGGGGACAGAAGCTCCCCGGGACTTAGAGTACTCGAAGAATCGTTGAAATATACGTGACGTTGACGTTTGGATCCAACAGACCTTTCCCACATGTTACCATCGCTGTTAGTGACTAGTATTTTGATCGTAACGTTTCGCTTTGCCGCAAGCTTGAAGACGAAGTGCTGATGTCGGGCAATAGTCGAATGGGCGAGCTGCGGGCTTCCGGACGTATAAATTTCGACAATCTTGGAGACGACGTGGTCAACGCTACACTCGATGACTCCAAGCTTCTTGAGTAGTCGGCAGTATGTCGAGCTGCTGTCGATGGCCTTTTGGTCGACAAGTGCCAGGTCGAGTTGATCCGGGATATCTGTGCCTCTAATAGTGGGCCAAAAGCACGCATCTCTGTGCACGCTCGCCAGTTCGTTTCGCTGCAGATGCACCAAGGGCATCTTGCGCATTGTAGAGCGTAAACCCGGCAACTGGTCCCAGATACCTTCAAGGCTGTTCGCAAGATCTTCGCGCCAGCTGTGGTCAAAGTCCAGAACTCTCATGTTGCATGTTGATTTCTGAAGCTCTGTTCCCAGGTCCGTCAGAAAATGCTCCGCTTCGACATCCCGAACCCCAAGGGACCTCAAGCTTCTGAGCTCTGAGGGCCCATACTGTGGCGATAGGTAGGTCTGGACCAGCTTTTCGTTCGTCAGAAGAGGCCTTCCACTCCTGTCTCTCATCGCGCGGGGGAGAACAAATTGGGTGCTCGGCAGTGTCAGTTGGTCATTCAAAGATCTGACCACCTGCTGGACGGCCAGCAGGCCCAATATCTCAAGCCGAAGCTGCCTCCAGAAAGGATCCTTTGCTATCTCATCATCCGGTAGGAAGCCCGGCCACGCATACCGCAGAGTCTCGGGTGAATTGTCTGAAGCGAATCTCACCATAGCATCTCGAAAAGTTTTCGCCGCTTCCGTGAGCAATGCTTTGTTATGTGCACAGCCGTCATCGAGCAGTTCGCGGCTGGCATTCGTGATGAAGTCTGACTGTATCAGGAACTATAACACGTCAGTGAAACTATAGTTGAAACATCACGGTGCTGCTCACCCGGAATCCTGGCTTCTGCAAAGGAAGGAACGCGTAGGCGTGTTGAGACTCGAACAATGGCTGGTCGTTTGTGCTCATAGGGAAGGCGAGTAACACCTCTGCGGTATGGATATCTTTTCGCGTTTCGTGTGCAGGCAGGTCCGCTACGTGGGCCCTCTCGAGGAGATACTTCCTTGTGAAAGATCTCGTTGATCTGTTCTCGGTAATCACCTGTTCGATGATCGCGGCCTCGCTGCTTTTTTGGCGGCGTGTGTACAGGACGGACGATGTCGACCCGTCGGGCGCATTGATGTGGATCTCGAACTGTCGAATTCGATTGAGGAACAAGAGCATTGTGTCGGGCACCTCGTCCAAGTCATTGCGCATATCTTCAAACTTGGCACCGTACGCGCATCCGAGGCCGATACGGGTCTTGACATTCGCAGGAAGTGTAGTGTGCTCTTCGATGATTGGAGTGACCAGATCGAGTCCCGCGTCCTCGCCCTTTTCCGGGTCGTAAGAAAATGAGAAGGCGAATGGTCCCGACTGAATAAATGCCCTTTTGAAGACGCGAAACACAGATTTGAAGCCAATACCCTTCTCGCCGATGTATCCTTGAGTCTTGTCTCCAGCTTTGGTGCTCTCGGCAACAGCGCAGACTGCTGCAACATGCTTTTCAGAGAAGCCATCCTCATTGCAGTCAAGAATAAATCCGTCAGGGTTTAACGTGAGTGACAACCGTGGAAGTTCACCACTTCGTTCTGCGTTAGTGTAACGATTGTCATCAGCGTTCTGTATCAACTCGAAGATGAATCGAGTATTCTTAGAATACAGATTCTTTGCAAGCCTTATATTGTCAGCCGTGTAGCGAGAGCAGCATTCTGAACGTACAGTTGAGTTAGTCTTCCCACAGTGCGGCGATTGTTCTCTATCGCTTTGAGCGTTCGCGGAAATTTCTCTCGAAGATAATCGGCAGCCTCGGGCTCGATAGCTCCGTTCTTCTCGCGGAGCGCATTGATTGTCTCGTGGGCCGCTGCAAGCTCTTCAGGGGCGTAAGAGGTCATATCGGTAAAGTAAACAGAAGGCCAGCTTCTGGATTAAGACGAATGTGTGGAGGCAAGTGCAAGGGGACAGGAAGGTTGAGAAACACGCAGAAAGCAAGATTTACAACACACAGGACGAACTAATCTCCAGGCACCGCATTTATACATGTCCGTCGCTTGTCAAAGATGGAGTATCCAGGGCCTGGTGAAACTCCCTTCAACGCACCTTGCCTCAATTGCAAGCCTGTTTCGGACCTCACCGTACAGTCTCGGAGGTGGGCGAGAGGTTGACAGCAAGGCGAACGAAGACCCACCAACACGCGCGTCTATCCCATTTGAAGCTCAAGTGCTTCAGCCTTGCGACAGCTGCATGTACGCTCTGAGCAGATTGGTCTTGTGTCACCCTAAGCGCCGCGGCAAGAAGCATACATGATGCAGGGGCCACATCCACCTTGCAGAAGCGCCGACGCCAGCGACGAATCGTCAGAAGCATCTATTTCCGACACACAAAAGCTGCCAGTTACCGATCGCATCCATCGCAGCATGAAGAACTCGCTGATGGGCGGCTTTGGTGAGGTTGAAGGAGGGAAGACATTGTCGAAGCTGGAGGTAGACCCCAGCGCTTCGTGAGCCAATGAGATCTTCGCCGGAGTTGACTCCTGGTCGCCTATTGTACAGAGAGCGACGTCATTGCTCTTTGCCTCTAAGGTATGATATGGGAATCGTCACAAATCCCATGCTTCCTCACGAGCCAGCTAACAATCAGACCACACACACCATTTCCAACCTACAACCTCGTCCACAAAAATCACAATGTCGACCATGGACTCGGTCAAGGAGACTGCCAAGAACGTGACCAACGCCCTCGCCGGCGCCACCGACGACAACCCTCTCGTGGGCGACTCGAAGCCGCAGTCTGGAACCGAGCCGGCCGCTGGCTCGCAGGGGAAGGGAACTCTGAACAGTCCGTACGACCAGAGCAATGTGCCCGGTAAGTCACAAACTACACGTCAAGGGAAACTCACCATATTGACATTGTCTGTTCAGGCCAGTCTGGCACAACCGGCGAAAACAAGGGAGACGAGCCGGGTGTGAATGCGCCTTCTAGCTGAGCTTGGAAATGGACGAATATTGATAGTCGTCGGCTAATGCGCACCAAGCAAGCATATGTGCGTACATACATAGATACACTGGTTATGAAGTATATCCCAAATCATTCAGACCCATTCTGCGCCCTCTTCTTCGCAGCCTCTGGATTTAGCGGCTTGTTGTAATCGTATCCCAAACCCTTCACAACGCCTAACCCTTTCGTCCTGCCCTCACGGAACAGGATCTTGTCGCCAATCATCAAATATTCCGGCCGTTGCACGAATTTGAACGCCACCGTTGCCCTATCTCCCGTCCTCATGAACTCTCGATCGATATCCACGATTGCGCACGTCTGGCTGACGGGGCCGACGTGCAACATGGCTTGGTACTTCACCTTGATGGTGGTGGCGTGGCTGAGAATCAGTACCTCTGCGATGAACTCCCGGTGTACCTTCGGAGAGTTGGCGCTGCTTTGGGTGCTCTTGATGTCCTTGTCCTCTGACATTGGCAGGACCACCATTCCCTTTCGGACCTCCTTGCGTCGTACCTTCTTCAAGGCGAAGGACGCCGATTGACCGGCGCTGCACATCGGAACCGGCACCCGCTTACGCTCGATGGATCTAATGGCCGTGGAGGTGAAGGCGCCGAGGGAGTCTGGGCCGATAAGGACCGGATCGCCAGCCTTGATGGTACCGCTTTTCACCACGCCACTAACGACGGTGCCCACAAACGGGACGGAGAAGGTATCATTGACGTGGAACTCGAATGGTGCACTGGCATCATAGTGCCCGTGGTGGGACAGGATGTTGAGGAACATGCGGACCAGGTCTAGCGACTCTCCGGTCACGTTGGAGACCTGGAAGATGGGGCATATCCGCTGACTGACGAACTGAGACGCGGTGGTGATGGTCTCCTCGCGGTTCTTGATGAAGACAGGCACTTTGCGAGCGCCTGGAGACTTCAGCGTCCGCGTGATCTGAGTAATGGTGTCCTTCAAGATCTGCGGCGGGCATATGTCGATCTTGGTGATCACAACCATTACCGGCACGTTCAAGGTCAGCGCAATGCCCAAGTGCTCCTTGCTCATACCGATTAGACCGTTGTTGGCAGCAACCATGAGCAGGCAGTAGTTTGGGCTGCTGCTCATGAGACCAAAAGCCGTGGTGCGAAGGTACTTTTCGTGACCGGCAAGATCGGTGAAGGATATGACCTTTGCAGAGCGGTTGCCGATCTCCTCCCACGTCAAGCTCCTCCCAGGGACATTAGAGCCTACAATTTCGCCCATTGTATCAAAGCCCATGATCTCCATGCCAACGGAGCTCGTCCGTCCGGTCTCGATCTCGTGCTTGTGACGGAAGAGATTGACACGGGCCCTGCCGCGACCGTCATCAAGGTGACCCTTGACAAGCACGCCCAACATGGTACTCTTGCCGGCGTCGACATTTCCCACCACCGCTATTCGCGTCTCGATGACTTCCTGGACCGCCTCGGGATTCTGCCGTATCATCGCTGTCCCCGTGCAACTCTTGTCCTTCTCATTGACAGGACCCACCTCTGCCTCCTTGTCCCCAACATTGCGGCACATCAGTAACCGACAGTCGGCCTTAAGCATGGCCGCAGCTTTGACCAGCCTATCCCAGCCATGATCCCAGTCGGCTTTTGTGAACTCCAGGGACTTGCCATCGTCCTCCTGGCCGAGGTCTATTAGTGCCTCGCCGTGTCCTTCCAATATTCGAGCTTCAAGGACGTCCTTGAGCTGCGATAATGAATTGTCGTCTGTACCGAGGTAGAGAGGTTTTAATGACGTCTTGACGGGTTCGTCTGAGAGATTGAGAGAATCAAGGATGTCGAGTTCGGCATGGTCGGATTTTGTGGGAATGGAGGCGGTGGATGCGGTACTCTTGTGGCGAGAAGCCTGCTGCTTCTCTACATATTCTGCGAATTCGGACAGCGCCTATGTCGATCTGTCAGCGCCGTTGTCCGATTTCCAAATTAAGTATCCATCTCAAGCGAATCAAGTGTTCAAACAAGTGCCAACAATAAACATGTCGAAGTACTCAGCCTATTGCCCAACCTGGCTTTTGGACCATGCACTGAACCGCATCCCCGCACAGGCAAGTGTGATGATCGGCATCAGGAATTGTGGAGCAAAGTATATTGATCCTCCAAGGATCATACACAGCTTCAGACACACGACAAGATTTGTAAGGAAGCGCAATCCTCCAAAAAGTCGATTTGGGTAACAATCTGACTCACAAGCTCCCCTTTTCGCCGTTCCTGAGGCGTTTGCCGTGCTATTCGACTCATATTGTCATGGATATGATAGTTGCGCGAAACGATCACTGCGATATTCGTACGATCATCAGAAGTGCTGAGGAAAAGGTGTGAGCGAGGTTGTGATAAGAAGTGAGGACGAAGGGATGCATGCGTAATATTTGAAGAGTCAGAGCCAACACTCAGCTCATGAGAGCAACGGTGGCGATGCGTCATCAAAGCTGGAGTCCTTGCAGCTTGAGTTGGCAACCTGCCTGCCGATCGTTGGGCGCGCCTTCCCACGCTGAGCGGGGCCGTGAGACGGGAAGGCGCAACTGTGCCCCGTCGTGACTGCCCAGTTTATTAGCGACCGTCCGCCTGTTCTTCCCGCCGGCTCATCCGGGTGGCGCTGGCCCTTTTTTCCACGCTATTTTTCGTTCGTTCGGCCCAACCAACATCGCACCGTCGAGCCACCGACAACGTGCTGAGGCGGTTGAGGTTGAGGCTGCACTATTGGAGCGAAGAGGCTTCCTCCCCCGCGGATCGGGAATCTTGGCCTCGTGTTATCGACGCAAGCATCACCCATGACGATGGCGCCTGAGTTTTTCCAAATTTACACCCGACATCTTCGTCATCACGCTGCTGATGCTCGCTTGTGCTTCGTTGGTCAATTTGACGACTGGTAAGCTGGGGTCTTCTGTGGGCGTTCTCGGACCACAATGCCGGCAGGCTCGAAATAGTTCTGTTCAGGTGCCGCTGCATACTATGAAGCTCCTCACTCCAGATCACTACTCACTGCTGTCGGGCAGCGGAAACCGAACAGGCAGAGTCATCAATGCAAGTCCGAAAGCGTACATTGCGGCTACTACTACCGTCAAACAGCGGTCTAAAAATCGCTGGTATAGTCGAGTCTGCAATCTCGGTGTGAGACAACAATGTCATGCTCGTGTCTTCCCAATCTCAGGCGACCGACGTCAAAGCTTGCAATCGCCAGCGACACAGGGTTGTATTGGTAAGGATTCGTCGCGATGCTGTCGAGTCTATGAGTAAGGATGTTATTCCAGATCCAGGCGCCCCGAGTGTGCCAGGGCAGTGCAAGTATAACAAGGCTTGCGGCGCTTACTACAAAGCAGATCGAGACATGGACCAGCTTCCAAATAGTTCGCAGGCGAATCGTGCCAGACCTACTGACATTCATTCAGAAGTCTGTCCGATGCATTACTGCACCGAAAACACAGGTCACAATCAACGAGTCACATCACATACGATGACTGTCTCCAGGCATACTAGTCTTTCCTGTCGCGGATCCTCAGAATGATTGCTAGTATTTGCTTTTGTCATGTTCCGACCCCCGGTGCCAGTTTCAGATTCTGGTCAACTCTTTGCCCTCCATCATCTGTATCCGGGACTTCTTGCTCGTTGTTGTGGTTGCGTGTGGCCAGCGTAGGCATGACTACTATCCCATTCTTTTGCTCTACTGTGCGAGTGAGAACGCGGCCTTGAAGCTTCATGTTGCTCCAGACTTGATATGGATTCAGCTCAACGTCGTCAGCACGTTGGCGCGATAGCTTGTTCTTTATTCCAAGCTCACGCAAGGGTTTCAGCTACCAAAAGCCACAGACAAGGCTAAAGACATCCAGCATGTCTGACTATTCGGACCCATGTATGGTTATCTCTACTTCACCTCCCTTTTGGGCCGGCTGACTTGGAACTATGCGCTGCCATGTCCTCCGATGTCAATGAACAAATGAGCAACATCCAAGCTCCGCTCCGCTCCGGGTCATCCTCTTTGGACAATCTGTAGGTGGAACGCGGGTTTCTTTGATGTGACACAACTTCAGGGCGTCTCGCTGCAGCAACTCAAAAGACAGTTCCTACTTGTCGAGCAATCAGTTCGAGGTCAAGTACACTGTTCTGCCTCAGCTGCGCGAATCTTGAGGATCCAGAAACTGTATAAATGCCGCCCACATGCCAGCTTGCGGAGCTCTTTTCTTGTCCCGACCTACAGCAACACTCGTTGAAGACGCTATCCAGAACTCATCATAGGAGAGCCAGAAGTGTACGCCTCAGTGTCCATTGAACAGAAACGCTTTTGATATCAGTACCTCTATCGCCTCTGGTCAGACCCCTTGGGTTTCCCTTCCACAGCAGCCAAATCCCTGTTCAGATTTACGCAGTTCGCCATCATGCCACTCGCAAGCACCGGCGGGCCTGGCGGGAGCAGTGCGGGGAAGAAGCTGAACAAGCGGGAAACGGGTAGCGAACGCAGGGAGAGACAGCGTCTGGAAAAGGCAGCCGCAGGCAAGAAAGCTGCTGACGAGGAAGCTGCCAAGAACGCTGTTGTTGTCAATTCTGCGACAGCCCCCGTCACGATGAGCAAGCCCACAGAGATCAAGGCCCAAGCAGAGAAGGCGAAGAGGGAGCTAGAAGCAAAGGAGAAGAATGAACAGGACAAAAAGGGAAAAGAAAAGGAACAACAAGTAAATGAAAAGGACAAGCAGGTAAACGAAAAGGAAAACAAGGGAAAAGGAAAGGAACAACAAGGGGACGAAAAGGAAAAGGCTAGAAAAAGGCAGGACGCAAGGATCAGAGCAGATGAAATGGCTGTCTTCAGGACAGCCAGACCAGCTCAGCCCACCGAAGGACAAGTTAGGAGGGCAGCGGCGGTGGGTAACCTTGGGACACCAGCGTACGTAGTCGGAAAACGCGCCGTTGCGAGCGATGCAAACGCCGCGGGCAGCAGAAATCGTGGCCGGGAAAACGTTAAGAAGTCAGAGAAACCCAGCCCCACCAAAGGGAGGGAAGGCGGTCGTGCACCAAGTTCCGGAGTTGGCGCCAGTGGCAGAGGCACAAGGGCAGAGAGTCTCCGTCGAGACAGCAGCATAGATACTGGTAGATTACGGACCCCTAGCACCAGCGGTCGCGGCCAGGGAAGAAGCGGTAGTAAACCTCGAGGATCTGAAAGCAGAAGCTCAAGCGTCGATTATGCGGCCAGCTGCAAACAGAAACAAGTTGGAGAAAAATACGAAGGTCCTAGCTTGAATGAACTAGTGGAACCTGTCGATCTCGATCTCGGAGTAATACGCAACGCTCTCGATGAGATATTTCGAGAAATGGAGCAGTACAGAGTTCAGTCGCAGACTGGACGTCGCAAACATGAAGTACGGCGAACCAATCTGCCAAAATACAAGCTGGTCGCAGAGCAGCTAAAAGCTCATGAGCAAGTGGCTGCGGGGCCGGTAGACGAGAAGGAGAAGCGCCTGGCTCAGCTCGCGAAGTATGAGAAAGAGGTGGAGATCATAAAGGAGCACGCGAAGCAGGCCGCAAGCGCGGAGACGCTTGAGCAAAAGAATCTGGACGAAGAGAAAGCAAGAACCGAGTGCATCAAGCAAGCTTACAGACAGGCCCATCAAGAATCGGAAGAGGCATCGACAAAACTACGCGAGTCGGAGAGGGAATGGTCGAGAGCTAAAGGGCGCCTGGCAAACATGAGCCTTTCCGAGCTAGACGATGGCCTCCTAGCAGACAAAGACCCGAGTCACATGCACAAGCCGGAAGAGCCTCATCCAGAGACAGGGCCCGAGGAGAGAGAGGCAATGGCGAATATGATCGCCGCCGAGCTAGGATCAGCACGAGCTCATGTTAAAGAAGTCGTCGCTGCCCGCAGGTACACTGATTGGCAGGTATTTCAGACTGTCGAGTACAATATCCTAGCCGAGAAGCACCTTACACCGAAAAAAGAAGTGCGCACCAAGTTTAGTGATAGGAAAGCTGCTAAAGATACGCTCGACACTTGGAAGGCAATGCAAAAAAATAACAAGTCTGAGGATAACTACCTTTCTCTGTCGTTTCAAATTGACGATGCGAAACAAAAGTTCAAGGTCGCCCAACAGTACATGAAATGGTGGAATGAGAACAACCCAGAGTACGCAATAAAGTCGAGGAAGGCCCAGAGTCGCGAGGCCACCGACGCCCTATGATCGTACGAGTAGATAACGTGTCGCTGCCATGGTCGTCCACAAGTATTGAAGAGCAAACGGGAAAACGCGGAGACACGAAAGGAACGTGGACGTTTCGACATCATCGCTTGCCTGAGACCCGGACCAAAGCAAAGCGCGTGCGATGTTCGTGGTACGCGAGCTCATGCATATCGAAAGCGAGTACGCTTATTGCGTCGCAACAGGGTGATGCGGAGCACGGGATAGGTGTCTTGGCAGGCCGGTAGTGTACTCCGTAGGTAGGCACCGTTACTAAAGCGATTGTTTTCACTCGAAGTCAACTACATTTCTCCAGAGTATCAAACACACTTACTCATGTTTCACCTCCGTCTCCTCTGCCTTCCTGCCTTTTCATACTTAATACCGCTCTTTCCCTCATTTGTCGGGTCTGTGTCTCCACTCTTTCCCGGCGTTGCTCGGTTTCTAATTTTGACGTTGCCGCTCAAGTCTTGTCGACTAACCGCGATTTTTTGCTTCCCTTTTGTTCTGCTCTTTTGGTCTCAACGACTTAGCTTGTTATTGGTCTCACAAGGCTCATTGCCTTTGAGGAAGCCTGGCACCGGACGGCGACTTTGTTGAAGGTGCATCCGTACTGGCTCAAAACTGACTACACACCTGGGAGAGATCATTCACAAGACGGTCATGCTACGCCTCCCACCCTGGAACAAGGGTGGCTGCCCTCGACTGTAGAAACGCCCTGCTGCGTACTATCAGCGACAACGTCAGACAGCTCTTTAAACCTTCGGTAATGGTCAGATCACTGTCCCGTCTTGTTCGACACGGCTATCTTTGCAGTCGCGCAGCCACTCGTCATGCAGTCAACGCCGACCACACGTCTCTTCGATACTGCCCTTTGAGATGACCCTTTTTCACATCGTGCGCTGTTCTCTCTACCGTGAGCTGCTTTGTCTCAAGCAGCTTGACAACTTCACAGCAAACACTCACTGGATCCATGTCTATTTGTCAGTTCGACTGCGCGATGGCGGCTTTGTCTACTCAGTCTGAGACTCTCCGCCAAGAAACGTATATAACAGGTTGGATTTTCCCCTTTAACCTTTCCCAGCAGTAACATTTCCTCAGTCCAGGCTCCTCTACCCCTCAAGCAGCATTTCCAACGATCTACCCTTCGTCTCCCAAATTCTAGCAAGCAGACAGTAACCATGCCAGACAAGCTGACGTCCCCCAGCTTTCCCAACGAAGTTGGACCTATTGCGGCTGCCGACGTCACTAAAAACAAGGATAACCACGACGATATCGTAAAGAGAGCCAACAGCCTTGAAGAGAGGCTGAAGAAGCTCAAAGATAATTTGAGAGCCGCCGTAACCATCACCAAAGCGAAAAAGACAACTGCGGACAAGGCCCGAAATGATCTCGGGACTAAGGAAAGGGCCGTTGAGAAAGCATCGGCGGAGCTAAATCGCAAAAAGAGTTCCCATGCGACGGCGAAAACTAATGCTACGAAGAGAAAAACAGGAGACGCGGAATTTCGGGCTGAAAAGGCACTCAACGAAGCGAGGGCTGCGGCTGAACTGGCCGCGGAAAAGAAAACGAAGACAGAGAAGGAGTTTGAAGATGCGAAGAGGGAGATTGATAAGCAGGAAAAGTTTTGTTACGCTCGAGAAACCGACATCGCCCGACTTCGGGGGCTAGCGAAACGGGTCAAGGATCTCGACCCCGGCAAGAAAGTAAAACCCAAAGCTGAAGTTACCGAAAGCTTTAAGAAGAGAGCCGCCGTGGTCCCAGAGAAGAAAGATGGAGGAAAGAGCAGATCTCGCGATAAGCAGGGAGACCAAAAGCCCTGGATCGACAACATCAAGCCGCAGGACTTGAAAGACAAGTTTCCAACTCCTGAAGAATGGGGATCCAAACCTCGCATTAGCAGCCCCGATAGCAGCCGAAGTAGCAGGACGAATCGCAGCCGCAGCGCTGACGGCCCTTCAGGTTCAGCTTCCAAGCCAGATGGATTGATGGACAGCATCACCAGGACCGTTGCAAGTTTGGAAATTGAAAAAGCTCAACGGAAGGACCAACGAGAGAAGAATTGGTCAGACTTTGCAAATGAAGAAAAAGTTGTCGCCAACGCGGAAGGGATGAGAGCAAGAGCCCTTAAAGTTCAAGCAAGCTTAGAAGCAAAGCGCGATGATGCACAAGAAAAGTGGGGGACATACCGGCGAAGTCTAGGAAACAAGCCGGATCGCGCAAAGATACATGGGCATGAGCTGCTTGCAGCACACTTAACAGCTGACATAAAGTTCGTGAAGGCCGAATTCGACTGGTGGACATCAGAACTCGCATTATCGAAGGCCAAACAGAAGCTAGATAAGGCCATTGAAGCCTCTTGCCACGAACGCTACGTCAAGCTCAATAAGGTAAAGAACCATTCACTGAGCAAGTTGCAACAGCTAGAAAACGATTGGAAAAAGAGCCAGGAGCAGCTGGAAGAGAGCGAAATGAGTGTCCATGAGTCAGAAGTTGGCTTGGAATCAGCAAGGGAATGCTTCAACACGGCGATAAGATCATACAATAAGCGAAGGGCAGAATTTGAAGAAGGTCTAATGGACTTCGACGCGACGCGACGCCTTGACACATAAGCGTCCCGGAAGCCTCCTGGACAGCCAACAAAGAGTGATCCAATGCCTGCTTACCCCAAGGAGGATATGGAGCAGTGATAACGCCGAGGACGAACAAGGCGTCCCCAAAGACACGTCGATTCGGCATAGAACTTTCACAACTCTTCCATTACACACCGGGACCAGCGAAAGATCAAAGCAGGAAGCTAGCAAGCAGAACTTTAATACGATAGCCTCAGGAGCTGAGTTTGAATGAACACGGTTGGACTGAATTCGTCAGGAGTCACCCATGTTGTGTCGCGTGCTGTGTGGGTTTTCGTGCGAGAGCCTGTGTGTTGGAACAACTTTCAGTCGAAAGAAGGATGGTAGGCTACGACTCAAACAGCACGCGGGATTGCGCGAGTGACAGAGAGTCCGATATGTGTCTTGATCGGTAGAGTTAAGACCGCACCGCATCCGACGTGGTTGCTTTTGGAGGTGTAAATGTTTGGTGCGTTGGGTTATAACACTCACGGTCACAAGAGCGCGCTCGAACGGGAGCCTCTTCATATCGATTCGCTTGTCGCTCAGGTTTGCTCGCCTTCCTTCCTACAGTCAGCCTTCAGGTGTCGCACCAGACCATTCAGCATCTGGAATTGCTGTCCTGATACAAGATTTCGTGTATGCCTCGTTGTTGTATTCTTGCATCTGGGACTTGTATACAAAGACAGAATGGTCTCTCCCGTTCACGCCTCGTCCTTTTCACAGAGTGCAACAAGACCAGCAACACGCTTGAGTCTCCGAAGTTCTAGCAAGAAGCGGACACTCACAGGCTAGTGTTCCATATCCTGCTTTCGCTATCTTGCCCTTCCATCACGGAGTGACTGTCTGTGCCGAATCCTTCAGTAACTGGTGGCTTCTAGGAAGTTCGGGTAATGACCAAAGGAGTGTACGAGCTCGAGTCAACCCTCCTGAAGGAGAAGGCTGAGCTTGCAAGGCTCAATTCTGGAACAGATGCCCCGGCAAAAGCTAAGGTAATCGCGGAGCAACAGCGGAGAGTGATCGATGTAGATTCTGCTCTGCAGACAGCCAGGGCAAATGAGTTGGCCAAAAATAGCAAAGGTCACAGCCTCAAGACTACGGGTCAGCTTCGAAGGGACGCGGTCAAAGTCTCAGGAGCAAGCAGCAGGGCACGTTCCCCGCCTGAAGAAGATCTGCACGCACCTAGCTGGAGAAGCAGAATCAAGCCGACTGTCAGACCGAAAGAAGGCGATTCGGGTAAGGGAAAGGCAAGAACCGATGTTTCACATCGCGGCGAGCGCACCGCCAACCCCCCTTCAAGACACATCACTGCTGACCGCGAACAGCTGTTCTATGTGAAGCGCGCTCCTGAAGGTGGCCCTTCGATGACAGAGGCAGAGAAGGAACCAGACAAACGGCTACGATTCGCAGCGCTCATGGCGGAAAATATTCAGTGGAAGACAGCGACGCGCGCCGGCATCAATGCGGAATTAGAGACCAACCGGAAACTGCAAGCAACTGCGCCGTTTATCATGGAGGAAAAGGCCATCGAAAAAGCGTGGGAACGTGCCCAACACCTTGGCCTTCGCGGTGAGTCCTTTCAAGACAAAGCTCACGACGCGACCAGAGAGTGGAACGAGATCCTCGTGTCATTTCGTGCGAATCCTGATCCTCAAAGGCACGCAGAGGTTCAAACCGCGAATGCCAAAAAGGTCAACACTGAAAGGGCGTCTAGAAAAGCTACTCTCGATTGGTACGGAGCTCGTCTCCACCACGCCAGGCTCGAGCACGATCTCGCTCAAAAGGTTGTGCACGCAACTGAAGATCATGTCGCCAGCCTGTATGGGCAAACTCCACTGGTCGCGAACGAGAAAAAGGACAGGGCAAAAGCTGCCGTAGCTCAACGCAAGAAAGAACGGGCTGAAGCTCAAAAGCAGGTCGAACAGCTGGAAGGTGAATTGCTGGCGGCGGGACAGACATATGAGAAGTATCTCGAGTAATTTGAAGAGCTGAGAGAGGATCTTGGAGACCTGTTGGACTACAAAGGCTAGTAAGCTGGAGTAGCCTGCCAAGTCAGACCTTCGCAGTCACGAATGGTAGAGCGAATCAGCCAACCTACCGCGATGCCAACTGGATTGGTGCCACAAGGAAGTCCCACTTTCCAGTGGCCAGAAGCAGAGTCAGAGACAGCCAGAATGAGAAAATCGCAGGATTTCTTCGGTACGATGACCTTTTGGCTAAACTCGAATAGAAATGAGATGATTGAGATGTGGCCTAGACAATCTTCGACTTTTCGATTGGAATACGCTTCGGCTTTGGCCTTGTCCAGCGTTTCCGCATGTGACATGAAAGTCATTGAGACTTTGACAAAAAAGAAACATCTACGCGTCGACATGATATGCTCCTGGGACTGCACCCGAAAATGAGTCCCCTTTCATTCGCGACGTCTCGTCCAAAAATGCGGTTCTCTTTGTCCGAAGCACTGCCATGGTATCAGCTCAGACCACTCAGCAGTGTGACGCTCAGAGTCAATGAACGAGCTCTGTCTCGTTCAAATGACTCTCAGACCCCTTTCGAAACTGCTACATATTCTTGACTGTGCCCCTTTTATTTTGCTTTGAGGCAACTGTCAGTTCTCCAATGAACCCGGAACCCCCCATGAAGAATATACACAACATTGGGCTCCCCCTCTCCCGCTACAAATCAGTTACACAGCTTTCCAAACCTGAAATTGACGCCTCGCCAAGCAGCATAGTCTAACATCCCTTTTATTCTCATCTTACCTTCATCTCCACAAAGAAGCAAACGCCAACCGGCTGCCGATCCGATCGATCTTGTCAACTGAAGCAATCGAGCATCAAGCACCATCCAAGCAATCATGCCCAAGAAGAAAGCAACACCTCTCGATCTCGAAACCCAACTCACAACCGCACGCACCAAGCGAAAAAGTCTCGACGACGCCTGCAAAACCGCCCGCATCTCCGTCTCCAACGCGGAACAAGCTCTGGAAAAGGTCCAAAGGCACGCCACCTCCTGGCAACGCAAGCTCGTCAAAAGCAAGGACGAGCTGAGGCGTCGTCGAAAGGCCGAAACGATGGCCAAGGCGGTGAAAGGAGCAAAGACACGCGAGGAGAACGAACGGGATAAAGCGAACGAAAATGCAGCGAGACGGGACAGGCGAGTCGCGGAGACGGACCATTCGGCGCGGGAGAAGCAGGTGAAGACGGCGAACAGGGAGGCAAAGCAAAAGAATGATGCGCTGGAGAAGGCAAAGATGGAATATGAGGCAGCGTTCCTGAAGGTCGTTACTCAAGGGAAAGTCGTCGAGAAGCTTGAAGAACAGAAGAAGCTGTTGTCTTCGTCATGACAACGAGGAAGCGTTCGCTTGGCATGTAGGCTAGCGCAATACAGAGAGTGAGGCTCAAGAGTTGATCCACAGTAGCCCAGCCGAAATTAGACTTATGTTGGTCAGAGGCTGCCAGCATCGTCCTTTTCATGAGTAGAAACTTTATTCATAAACAAACATACGAGTCAAGAAGGCCTCATTTTTGGAATGGGCCCTTTCCCGTCAGTGCAGCGTTTGTAATGCGTCTACATCCAAGAACAAGCCTCCTCGCAGCACCCCAGCCTGTTTCGTGACGCCACATCCTCTCACGAGCCTCGTCGCGCTTATATAGTCTTTTGTGAGACTTCATCCGACGATGAGCTCCCATCCCTTCCACGCTGTGGTCTTTGGGCGTCATGGGATGCTTTGTTCGAGTAGCTCCAAACCATCGCATCAGACGACATGCAAGGATTATCATCATTTCCGAACTTGGAATGGGAAACTCCACAAGCCTTCTCTCGCTCAAGCGGTCTTCCGGCAGAGGAATAGCCTGCTTTGTTCAAGCAGGTCAAAACCATGGCATCAGGCGACTTAGCAAGTGACATCCTCTCCTGCTTTCGATTCCGATTTCCCATCCGACGATGAGCCCCTCTTGGCTCCTGCGGTGTCACCTCATAGTAGTGGGTTGCTTTGTTCAAGTATCTCCCAATCATGGAATCGGACGATACAGCAAGCAGGCTCCTCTCTGACCTCAGAGACAGGAACCGCCTCTCTGCCTCGTTGGTCTGATTCTCCTATCCTCAGAGACCGACATAAAATGGCTATATTCCCTCTCGTTCGTTCAAAAGCAGAGACCAACAACGGGATACCTCTTCCATCAGAAACCAGAAGAAGATCGACCATCTAGCCCTCATTCCACAGTCTGCAAGAAGGAGATGATCAATCCATCGAACGACATAGCCTAGATCGATCCGAGCCATTTCCCACACCGGCCTACACCCCAAACCTCCTCCAAACACCCAAAAACCCCAACCATGTCATCCTCCAAGTCCACCCCCGCCGAAATGCGCGCCGCCCACGCCGCCGCCGCCACCACCAAACTCCAAACCCTCGAACGGCTCAGCTCGACCACGGCCATCTCCCTCGAAAGCACCAAAAAACTCGTCAAAACACAAAAACCACGCACGAAAAACTATGCAAAGCGGCCGACGCCGCCAAAGCCAGCTACGACGAGGCGGCCAAAGCCACCGCAGAGGCCAAGACGGCATACGAAAAGTGGACGCGGAACCACGAGCAGGCCATCAGCCACCAACGCGAGTCGCTGACGGAAGGGGGCAGGGCGCTGGCTCAAAAGGAGGTGAATCGCGTGGCGACGGGGAGGAGGAGGGCGGAGCATCAGTGGGAGGAGACGACGAGGGCGAGCGATCGGGCGAAGGCGAAGTGGACGGAGGCGATGGGAAGGTGCGAGTCGGCGAAGGGGGGGTGGGAAAGGGCGCGCGGGAAGTGGCATGAGGTGGAGGCGGAGCATGCTAAGGCTTGCGAGGATGTGCAGAGCCAGATCGGCATTCTTCATAAGCTGCAGGGTAAGCAGAGGGGGAACGCTTTGGGTCGGTGATCGTGCTGGGACATGGGCTGGGAGAAATTGTCAGCGACGGGCGGTGTTGATTGGGGAAAGAAGATGGTAATAAGGGAGGAACTTGTCAGGAAAGCGGTGTTGATGAACCAAATCGGAACAGCGACTGATAAGAAGAAGTTTGGGATATGGAGAGCATTGAAAGAAAGACTGCTGGTAATGGCAGCGTAAGCGGGAGCCGAAAGAAGAGAGCTGAGAAATATATAGAACACGATCGTTAATGCCAGCGTTTTGACCATCTTATATTGCAGCGTCGATCAGCTTGTGCCTTCACAGTGGTATGAGACCAGACATTCTAGTCCAAGGCTTCCGCGTTTCCGCGATTTACGGAAAAAGACAGAGCGCGCTCGAAAGACCGTAGAAACACTGAACGGGTTTGTAGGTTTCACGACTTAATACATAGCCGAACTGGGGTACATGTTGCCATTTTAGAGCTGCCAATGATATCCTATCAATAAATGGAAATTCTTCAATAACAATTTACAGGTCCACTACCGTAACCAGCGCATCCGGGTTTGTGCTTCAGTTCTTCTCGCTGGCTGGAGTGTACTCAGGGAGACCCTCCTTCTCAACGTACATGGGCAACGGCTCGTCGTCCATGGCAGCCTCAGTATCCTCGTCTTCAATAATGTGGTAGACCGCAATGCTGTCGCCGCGGCGGCCGCGAATGCGCTGCCAGATCATGAAAACAATCTGCCCCACGACCATACCGAGAGCACTGACAGCCATACCGGCGGCGATGCCGACCATGACGGGCATCAAGATGTGCTGGGCAGCATTGGCGAAAGTGTGCAAGAGTCCACCCCTGTGGTGCGGGTGCTGGCCGTGTCCATGCTTGCCCATGCGACCCTTACCGGGGCAAGGCTTCTTGCCGAACTTGTTGGGGCCACCCTTGAGTCTGTCGATGACACTATCCGGACGACGATGGCCGCCGTGATGGGGAGCATCGTTGTGCGGGTGGGGGCAAGACTTGAAGCCCATCTTGCGCATGCACGAGCTGACGAACGCGCCGGCCTTGGCCTTGGCGGCAGACATTTTGGCCATCATCTGTGCCTTGACACGGCAGAAGACGGTGGTGCAGGCAGCATCGAAGGCAGACGTGAGGGTTGGGAGCACTTGAGGGTTGGCAACGGCGAATTTGCCGGACGAATCGCGGCAGATGTTGAAGGTGATGGTTGCGACGTGAACAACCTGATATGAAGGTCAGCAACTGAATATACAAACGAATGCGCTTCAACTTACGTGCTCTTCAATGCCGAGAACCTCGAGAGCAATAGGCACGATGGTAGTTCCCTCATTGCCGAAGTCCCTCTCCTGTCCAACATCGATTCTTGTGCTGAGTCTCAGCTCATCTTGTGTAGCGTTGACCATACCGTCGCCACCTTCGATCAAAACCTGCTTCGCCGAAATGGGTCCCGGAGGAGTCTGCTGAGCGGGGTATACGGGTGCACCACCGATAATGACCTCGTTGTATTCGTTGACATATGCCTCGATGACGAGTTCAGAGTTGAGCTCGGCAGCCTGGATGTAGCCTCTGGGACCTTGATCCTCCTTATCTTGTGCGACCGGGCATCCAGCACACTGGATGTTGAATGTCAGGCGGTTGTCCGAGGGTGACAAAGCCTTGAATGCCTCGAGAGCATCGCCTGAGGTGTCTGGGGGCAATAGGAGCGCGGTGGAGGTGGCGGACCACGCCAGCGCGGCCGCGGAAAGCAGCGAGGACAGCTGCATGGTGGGGAGGGTAGTGTACGAAACAACAGGCACTTAACAAAATCTCAAAGCCAAGAAAAAAGTCCGTCCAAGGGAGTAGGTTGTGTTGATGGAGTTTGATGAATCGAAGGAGTGGTGGAGATGGAAGAAGGATGAAGTTGGTGTGGAGTGAGGCCTGGGTGGGATAACAGAGCAGACAGCGCTTGCTTGCGCGGCCACTCCAACTCCCAACTCTCAGCCTTCTCGGCCTTCTCAGCCTTCACAGCCATGCGCGGTCTGGCCCCAACGTCATGCGCAGTTAGCTGAACTCACTGTTATTGGCCAGTCGGGCACAAAAAGGAGTGGTTGCGCAGGCAGGGGTCCATTCATGAAACCGTCCCGAGACTCGTCCTGTCGATCGTTTGTATGCACTCACCTTCTCCCTTCTCCCTTCTCCCTTCTCCTTTGGCCATGCGAGACATCCATCCAGTGACCGCGTTTGATTCTGTCACGACCTGGGGTTGTTTGATGACCCACCATTCGGGCAACGTGCTGGTGAAGAGATGCGTTTATCCCTTCCCGCCAACGGCTTGGTGCTTGTCGCACAAGGCAGGGCAAGAAATGCGAGGGAAGATGCTGACACGTGGCGGCGGATCAGGCATCAGGATACCGTGGATGCTTTGATGATTGCTACCTAGCAGATCCTTGAACTGAATTTTGCGTGACTGACAGCGTCAAGTGTTTGCGTGACTGGTGGCGAAAGACGCGTTTCTCCATGGCGAATATTTTCGTGCTGAAAATGTGGACAGATGTTCGCTCCTGTAGTCGGGGAAGCAATAACGTGCTTGTCCAATCCTTCATTACGACGCCGAGTCTTTTCGTTTGCAAAAACAAGCACAATATTTCCGCTTTCACGGGTGATGCGTTCAAGGCCTACCCGAGCATTTGACTTTACCAGCTCAACATGGCATGCAATGTCTGAGTGTATTGCAGAACTGAGCGATGAGATGAGTTGAGAACAATAATCTTCTGACTTATTGGTCGCTTAGTCGAAGTGCCGATCCCGATGCAATGTCCTTGAACGTGAGGCTTTGAGCATGTTCAGCACCGCCAAAATATATTTAGCTTCACCAACAAACGGAGCATGAGACTCGGGACCCGGAAAGCGGGCTTTCACACTGCCTTGTAGACGTCGAGCCTTCCATAGCATATACACATAGCACTGCTCGACTCGAACTCGGGGTAGGCTTCGCAACGTGCAGGCATTGCGATGACTACATGCTGAGTTGATGCATGGCAAATATGATATCCAAAGCACAGAGTCGGCAACGAAGGTTGTCAGCCTCATAATCCCGGAATTGAAGACAATGGAGTCCATTTTGCCTCGGCAAGCCTCCGGGTACTTACATGTAGGGTGCTACAGACAAGGCGCCATGCTAGAACCAGGATTTCTAGTCCGGAGAAAGTTGTACTACATGATTTGATGAGTCTCAACGAGGCTGCTAAGTGACCCACGGTGAGAAAGCCAACGCGGAAGAAAACGTGGAGCCTCATGCCCAGCTGATATATGCGACTCGCTCCATGAATGCCACCATCCTTTGACCGAGGTAGCACAGCATTAGAGTCAGACACTCACGCGACCTGAAGAGGTTCTTTCCTTTTGGAACTCAGGTACGACCTGATACTGCAGGCGACCGTCCCTCGTAAGGATGAGGTGAGACGTCAAGTATCGCAAGACTTCTAGAGTCAGCATTTTCGCCACCCGTCTGTGCTCACGGTTTGATCATGGCCGCGGCCACGCCTGCCACACAAATGGCCACGCGCGCACTATCGATAGAAATATTAACTGCAATGGATCAAGTCTCGCAGGGCGGTACAGTAGCCGCGCGGATGGCCTCACACGCCGAGCCGCTCGTCCTGGACTCGCCACCTCTGAAAATAGATCTCATAGCGCTTCCAAGGCCATGTCGAGGCCATCTTGCAGCATGACCTCGATAACGAAGACCAGTAATCTTGGCCTCATCTTCAAGCATGAGATGTGTCTTTGCACCCCGAACTCCATACAGACCATCATGCGGCCAGTTGTCTAGGCGAGACTGTGCGCGCCTTTATTCGGGAGCGTCGAGGCCTATCGTCGACCTCCTCCTCGCCTGACGCTTCTGTACACCGTCGCACAGGATCGAATCGGGTAAAAGTTGGCCACCACGAGACGCGCTCTTCCAAGACAAAGCCGCCTCTGCCCTGGCGGCTACTTGCATTTGTCGCGAGGCGCTGTCGAAGATGTACTGGTCTGTACCTTGTGTGGAATAAGGCTGAGACGGTAAAGTCGGAAAGGGTGCACGTGATGGTCACACATCTCAACCCCTGCCAGGAACAGGGAAGATGCTGGCTGTTATCCACTCTTCTCCCTTCAGCCTCACCCGCCGATGAGGGGATCCCGTTTGATTGCCAGACATAGTTTAGGACACTTTGGGTGCGCGAACAAGACTTCAACTTGTGAAGGCAGACGACGACTCTGACTAATTGCGGTTATGGCCACATCATAAAATCTGACCGAGCCGAATGGCAGTCAGGAATAGGATCTAATAATGTCAAGTATTCTGCGAGCTGACTGCACCGGCCCCGCGACGAAACGACGCCAACGCGACAACGGCGCCGTCTTACACCGGTCGGACCAATGATGAGGCTCGTCCGCTGCAGGTGATGAAGGAGATCAGCACTTCTTGCGACTCTGCTGCGCCTGAAAATAATATCGACCTCCTTCGGCGCCAACCCGGTAGCCTACGCTCCCCAGTTCTGCGGTCAGCACTGCTGTCGACGCATGTTGTACTGCTGTAAGCAACTGCAAGCTTTGCCTCTTTCTGGCGCTTCGAGTCATTCTCTCTCCTCTCTCTCTCTCTCTCTCGCCGTTTCGTCTTGCCCTTCCCTCCGTCTGACCAACTCCCAGGCCTGGTCTCATGGCCTTTCTCGTACTCCATCCCGGCCAATGTGCCTAGCTGTGGCCATGGCTCATATATGGGCGCCTGTCCTCGCCTGATGCTTATGGACGAGAGATATCTTGTTTGACTTTTGGACACCGTCTTTGATCTTACCCAAGGCTGATATTAGCGAGCACACTACTGCTCACCACTTGACTCGCACCTGTACAACGCAGACAACCTCCATCTGACCAAGCTTCTTTATCCTGGCTCACCACCAACGAACACACTCCTCGACTCGACGCAGTATAACACCTTCGACTCCCCGACTCCTACTCCCGAACCCCCCTCACTGCCCAAGAACATCCTATCAATAGGTACACATGGTTCATAACTACCGAGGAAATGACGGAGAGAAAACGAACAGCGGCATGGCACACTACAACGATCTGCGCGAGATATACGCGCGGCAGATGGAATACCACGGCTGCGGCTTCGCCCTCTTCCAACCCATTTCGGCAAAGGACATGACCCCCCCTTGCGCTGGCTACTTTGACAGAAACGGAGACTGGAACCTCATCTGCAGGCTGGCCACCTCTCCACAAGCACAAAAACCCCTACACTTGCCGGGCGACACTCCCGCACAGCCTTTCGCTCCGCTCAAGTACGAGCCCGCACCGAGCTCGTCGCTGAATATCGAATGGCAGGCAAAGACGTCCCAGGACGTCTCGGCGCATACCATGAATGCGGGAGGGCAGACGCCGGATAACCTGCCCGCCGGCGCGGATGTGAACATCAAGTATAGTTCCAAGACCAAGTTTGGCGCAGTACTTATGACACTCCGACCGATTACATTGACGGCATACAATGATGAACGTCTCTTCCTCGACTGGCTAAACAACAATCGAGCCCTCTTGTACAGCACCTACGGAACCGAACTCAAGAAATATGGCTTCTGGATAGTCACTAGAACCTACACTGCGCCGGGCTGCTCCATCAACGCATGGCAAGACAACAGCAAGGAAAGCGTCGTCTCCTTGAAAGCCAAAGCGAGTATGCTCGGCGAGCTGGCCGACGGCGAAGTGCAGTGGAACGACAAGATAATCGACAAGGACTGGAGTCACTACAAAGCCAAGCAAGGCGACGGTCTGGTCGTCTTCATGGACGGCATTGAAGTGCCCAAGAGCGACTGGTGGATCGAGGGCGTCAGGCAGAAGCTTGGTCGAAGCCACTCCAACAGTCCCGACAGGCCGGTATACTACGATCCTAATACCGTGCTTCCACCCCAGATCGGAGACGTCATCTCAGTGCAGAAACGACGTAGCCCGAACGCCCGCAACGGCGGATATCTGGTGCCTCCGGGTCAGGGCAATAACCAGTACGACTCTCGTGACTACTGCGACCCCCGCGACTCATATACCGACGGCAGGCCAACCGCCCGCGCAGACGTCGGTGTGATGCCGACCTGGAGCGAAAATACCGCAGGGCCCAATACGCACGGCGGAACACAGAACTTCATCCCCCAAGACGACGGCAGCGGCGGATACCTGATCACCAGCCCGATCCAGAAAAAGGAGGCCGGGCGACAGGATTCTGGGTTCGCGAGCCTCTTCACCAAGATGCCGTCTTCGATGCCGTGGGAAGGCATCGAGAGTCCGGTATTGAATCAGAAGCAAGCTCCCGCTGCCGCAGCCTCTGCTCCGCCTACGGTTCCGGCTGTGGCTCCCGCTCCGGCGGCGCCTGTAGCAGCCCCGGCGCCAACGACGTCCCAGGATCGGAATGCGAATGCGGCTGCGCCGCCGACACCATCCCTCAACCCCGCCTCCACCCCGGGTACGGCTCCCCAACCCGCTACACCCGCGACCCAGCCCTTGGACACCCCGACACCAGCGCCAGTCTGGCAATTGGCGCACGCGGGCTGGACAATCGACTTCTCATCTGCAATCGAAGATGAACAAACCCTCAAAGACGCGGGTGTGACGCACCTCAACCGGCGGAGCGTGAGTATCCGACGGCCTAGCGATGTGTCTAGTATTCGACCGCCGAGTATTGCGGATAGCTGGAGGACGGGGGTAAGTTTGGGAAGGACGAGGAGTTTGAGGAGGGAGACGAGGAGTGTGAGGAGTGTTAGTGGGGTTAGCGCCGATCTGAGCAAGGGGCAGGAGAAGAATGGGCTTGGAGATTGGACTGAGAAGGAGGTGGACGGTGAGAATCGGCGGCAGAGTATGGCTGTGTAGGAAATGGAAGGAACGATGATTTGATGGGAAATTTTTGGTTCTGTGCTCATGAAGTTTGATAGCGCGATGTCTTTGATACCCTGATTTTGGATGGTTGGTTCAATGGTTTGGGCTGTCGTTACGGAGTCTTGGCGCAGAAGGTCATATATGAAAGCGAGTGTCTGTTTTGCATACATTGAATATTGCTTTACTCGAGTTTCAAATGTCAGGTGTTATTTACCTGATTGTAGTCAATGGCATGAGATTGAGAAGAACAAAAGAGAAAAAAGTGAAACTTTGTTTTCCAGCGCATCAAGTTCAACCATCGAAATTCATTTGCCGAAATCCAGTAACCTTTGTGCTCGACGTGCTTTAGAGTTCGAATCCAAGTCGTAACAATAACAAGGCCCCGACCCTGACTGTTCCCTGTTCTCAGTCCATGGCCAGGGTGCCCGAGCAGCAGATATTAACAGAGAGCACGATAGGTTTGTTGGTCTCTGGTGTTGATGTCTCGTCCTCGGTATTGGACTTTTACGGCGACCCAATAATATTCGTCCTCAAATCAGCTCTGCAAAGCAACGGCCCCTCGCTGGCATTAGACGTATGAAAAGATCGGAGTAGTTGTTGCACGGCTCGAAATGTCAGGTCAGTCATTTTCTGTACGCCACTGAGACTGTCGGTAAGGATACGAAGATGCACGAGTGCTGTAATTCATCTCAAAAGTCAGCTCTCAAGCGGAATCCACCGCCTGAATCGTATGCTCTTGTCAAGGATGTGAGCTTTTTCGCTCAACTCAAATGTCCCACTTCCGCAGCTTCTGACTGCCGCTAGTGATGGCTTCTGTTGCGAACCAGGAGCCAACCATGATACGACGTGCGCAGCGATATCTGAGCAGCCGCGTTGCCGGCTGGCGCGAACAGGATCTCCATCATCTGTCGTATAACTAGTTCAACATGCGAGGTCGATCACGATGATGCATACGCAATGCGAATCGACAACAGCTCGATCGGCTTACGAGTACAATCGCAGTGGACCCAGCTTGCCGCGACCACAGCTCTCACAGTGGCGTTCACAAGCCGCACGTGAAGACGTCCATCCGAGCTCGATTTCGAACGCCTTGTCAACAGAAATCCACCACGTACACTGCGTCCGCATCGAAAGCGGTCTCTCCCCCTACTTGACAGCGTCACGACTTGAAGAATGCCGAGACTTTGAAGACATTAAATGCATGCACTCCTGGCGCTCGCTCCCAAGAACAAAATAACCTTGCGGAGGCTTGCTCGCCGCCCCTCGGTAAGGATGGTGGTTCTCCGCAATCTCGTGTCCCAATCAGGACTGGACTCGACCGCTTCCGTGTCGCATTTCCAGCCAACGCGATCCCTCATTGGCCGAGTCCAAAGTCCTCGCCCTGAACCTGGACCTTTTTCGGTGGAGCAGAGGTCGTACAGCTGAGGCTTGACTGGCCTTTTACGGCTCCGAGGCCTCGATTGCATATGATGCGCTCCCCGGGGAAGGCTCCTGGGCCAGTACTCCGTGGTCCTTGTTGGTTTAGTGCGGAGAAAGCTGATTCGGTGGTACCTTTGGATCTGCCTTTTGCCGCGTCCTGTCCAATTTCGACGGCGTCCTTTCGCCTCCTTCTATCTGTTGGCTTGCTTTGCATTCTTTGCTTGCTTGCTTGCTTTGCTGGAACTGGACTTGACCGTGTGGATCGTTGGAATCGTCTTACGGTCGCGATTATTGAGCTGTGCCTGTGTGGCTGCAAGTCGTGGTGGTTTTGGTCGATACACACCTTCGTATTGCGACGAACGAATCGCACTTTCGCTCTTGGAAGGAGTTGGATTGAGACACTTTCGTTGGCAGTTCTCACGGAACAGGGTCGCGCTGAAGAATACTGCAATCGCCTCCAATTGACTGAACAGAACGAACAATTTTCACGACACAGCGAAGTCCCTACAACCATTGTCCTAATGTTGGCTTGGAATCGATAATCACAACAACCTCGACTCATCCTTGACGAGGTTCGAAATACACATCGCCACCATGCGTGTCGCTCACATCACGACATGGCTGACGGCCACCTTCTCCGCCCTCCCCTCCACCCTCGCCCAGATCTCTCTCAATGTCAGCGACGCCAAATCGGTCGAGCGAGCGGCCTCCATCGCCAGCTCCCAAATGCTCACATTCTATAACGGAACCAAGTACGGCTACGCGCCCGGTGTCCTCACCAACCCATACTACTGGTGGGAGGCCGGTGCCATGTTCGGCGTTTTGATCGCCTTTTACCATTTGACGGGCAACGACACGTACAATCAACTCGTCACCGACGGAATGATGTGGCAGCGTGGTGACCAGAACAATTTCGAGCCCACCAACTATACCAGTTCGTTGGGTAACGATGACCAGGGCTTCTGGGCGTATGCTGCGCTCGATGCTGCCGAGTTTGGGTTTCCGAATCCGCCGGCTGATAAGCCGAGTTGGTTGAGTTTGGCGCAGGCGGTTTTCAACAGGCAGATTCAGAGATGGGATCCGTTAACGTGCGGCGGAGGTTTGAGATGGCAGATCTACCAGTTCAATCCGGGTTGGAACTACAAGAACACAGCCGCGAATGGTGGTTTGTTTCACATCGCTGCTCGGTTGGCTCGATACACCGGCAACTCGACCTATGCAGACCAGGCGGAGAGGCTGTGGGATTGGATGGTGGGCGTCAAGTTCATCTACGACAATCCCGGCAATTCGACGAATACGACCACCACGGTTGTTATCGACGGAGCAGACACGATCTCCAACTGTACCGACAACATCGACGCCATTCAGTGGACTTACAACCACGGAACAGTCTTGATGGGTGCTGCCTACATGTATAACTACACCAACGGAAGCGACATCTGGCGCGATCGTCTACAGAAACTCGTCAATGGTGCCGATCTCTTCTTCGTCAAGCAGAAGAACGACTACACAAACACCGATTTCCCAGATGGAGGCGGTCAGATCTTGGCCGAAGTCGCTTGCGAAGAACTGACGCCACAAACCTGTAAGATCGATCAGCCGGCCTTCAAGTCCACTCTCATTCGCTGGCTTGCCGTTGTGACTCAGATCGCTCCTCAACACGCCGAACACATATATCCATTGCTCAACGCCAGTGCACAAGCCGCCGCCCGACAATGTTCTGGCAGTTACGGTACCGTCTCAATCGAGAGCCCTCAGACAGGCGGCGCAAAAGGCAGCTGGTGTGGTCGTCGATGGTATCAAAACACCTTTGATGGTCTTTCCGGCCTCGGCGAGCAAATGAGCGCCATGTCCGCCTTCCAAAACGTCCTCATCAAGGACTCCTCTCCGCCCTACACCACCGTTCAGGGTGCACCCCGCCCCGGCGGAGCTTCAGACTCTGACCCGGACGCCGGTAACACGCCTACAGACACCACCATCTTCGCCTTCGTCTACACCTCGAGCATCACGCACGCCGACACGGCGGGCGCGTGGGTCCTGACCGCTGTCGCCATGATCATCATTGGCGTCGGCTGCGTCTGGATGGTCCGCGAAGACCCCGACGACGGCTGGGCCGGCAGCGGTGAAGCAGCCGGTTGGTCTGCACCGTCCGCCGGAAACGCAACCATGTACCGCAAGACGTACGGGTACGGCGCCTACCGACTCGCGGGTCTCCAAGCTGGAGGCGTTTACAAGGGCAAGAGCTCGACCGCGCGCCGCGCGTTCGCGAAACCGAACATGCCCGCCATGGGACTCGGTAGCGGGGGCTGGTGGTTCGGTACCGGTCGTGGCACGACCGAGAAGTGGTGGGAAAAGGATCGTGAACGGCACGAGGACGAAATGGAGAAAGCACGCGGTCCGTACGGTCGTTGGAGCACGAACGGATCTGGACATGTACCGCGCGACAGCGTGGCATCGGAGAACATTACCAGCGGTATACTTTCCAAATTCAAAAAGGGAAGCAAAGATGGCGAAGGGAACAAAAAGGAGAAGAAGGAGAAGATCGATCCCAAGGCCAAGGATGGATGGAAGAAGATTGGCAAGAACGTGTACGTGCGCGAACGCGCCGTCGACCCATCGTCCGAGACGAACTCGAACGATGGGAGCAACAGGGTGTCAATGCCGCCGAGGACGCAGAGCGCCATGTCGGCACGGAACTCCAATGTCATGAGTCCGGCGCCTAGTGCGAGGCAGAGTCGTGTTCCCAGTCGGACGCAGAGTCGGGCGCAGAGCATAACAAGGGGAAGGACGCTGCATTGGCCGATTAATGAAAATGAATAGGAGGAAGGGATCTCGTGCACAGGGAGAACGTGGCAATGGACTAAGCTGGAAAAAAAAAGCCCAAACCCTCTTGTATATGAAAATCCTTGCACATTGCGTGGGCTCGTCAGCCTGATTACTATTGTACATAACTTCTTGAATGATCTGGACTTTTTTTCTTTATGAAGGCTTTCGCAGCCATTGAGTTATGTTGTGTTGGTCATGTCCATTTACCTTACTAACCAAGATGGGCTCTGAAATCTTTGGAGCAGCAGGTCTTTTCCATCTGTGTGACTTCTCACGACCACCATATTAGGCCTCAATCTTATCTGGCAATCATGCTAAACATTCATGTTGGCCTTCCACGCGCATCCTTGGGTTGCCCTTCCCCGGGACGATGGGAAGGGAGCGAGCGTTGCTGAGGCGATCCCGCTTCGAGTCAATAGAAATCGCCTGATCCGGCAGCCAGCTGCACTCAAGCCCCTGGAAACCGCTCTTACGCCTACACGAATGGAAGAGCACAACTTCAGATAAGGCATTACAAAATTTGGGCTCACTACTAAGTCAGCTTGGACACCATCCGACTTCTGTCGAGAACTCTTCGTTACCCAGCCCGCATTCCGAATCCACATCAATCAAATCAAGTCATGTCGCGATCCGCACCCACCGCGTCTCCACTCCAAACTATCGATACGGCTCTGGTGGAGTTTCGTGCCGAGATCGAGCGGGAACGCACGGAAGTCATCAAGTTGAAAGATGAGCGGCTCGACTTGCAAGGTCAGATCGAGTTCCTCCGTGCGGAGAAGAGCACACTTACGCATGAAGTCAAAAGGCTTCTCGAAAGGAAGTTGGATCTTCAACTGGCGGGCCTACGCCAGTCTGACGTGGTCAAAGGTCAATTGACGCCCCCATCGTCACGGATCGATGCTCAGGCGCCAGCTCCCGTGGCACGGATGACAGGCACGGCCATGTCGCAGAACCTCTCAATCTCTTCGGACAGCGATTTCGAGCTTACGCACGCACAATCAGCCATCGACAGCTCCGTTCCTAGACTCAGCACGACCGGGAGAACTTCTGAATTTGACTTTGACTTCAAAGATGAGGACATTTCGTTTTCGGCTTTCAGGCCACTACCAAATGCCATTGGGGGCAATCGGCCGGATCGTGACCTGAGTGATGAGATCGCTGTTCATCGTGAGATCAAGATCGAGATTGTCTCGCTCTTAAGCGATGATGATGCTGAGGAGGACGCAGATGCATCGGGCGACGGAAGCAAACCTCGGAGGAGCAGTCACGGCAGCTCTAAAACAGATGAAGCAGAGCAGACGCATGATGGATGGGACGACGCGATTGACTTTGGTGACACAAGTGACTGCAGATACCATGCGGATGACGATGTCCCGACCAGGGCCGCAAAGAGAAGGAAGCTGACGTCCCTGCCGGTCGGAGGTCCAACGCGAACAAAGCCGAGGAAAAGAAAGTTGTTAAAACCAGAATCGTTGCGGGAACCAGAATCATTGCAGGACCCGTCGTGGACCGCGTGGAGACAAAGGCTGCTCGGCAAAGTTTCAATGCAGCCGAATCAATAAATACGACCATCAAAGCGCTGAAATTGCGAGTGGCCTTCTGTTCTATGGTTTGGCCTTTCAACGCCCACGCTACACTACGCTGTCATCTGGCTACCTGTCTTCGGATCCTGCCGAATCCATTTCGATGCCACAAATCGTGTACGCGGTCCACTTGAACACTCACAGATCGTTCTATTTGCAGCGCATTGGCCGCGATCCAGGCTCGTATGTGGCCAAGATATCAAGATCAGGAGGAATCGGCCACAGTGGGCATAAGCTTCATGCAAAGACACAAGTACACTTTTGGGAAACACTAGATTCGGATGTAGCGTGAACTGACAATGAGATGATGATGACGGCCAGTGCAGACTTGTGGAAGCAAATTTTGCATCTCCATTCAATCTGCGTTCTATTTTAGTTGCATAACGACGACCCTTGATCTCATGAGGACAGAATTGAGAATACTGAAAGTCGACTGTTGGGATAAACGACCGGGTGGCGTGAGCGGTGTTTCTGAAACAACTTCAATGTGTCCAGCTAATGTCGAGACGTATATGTGCGAAGACTGCGGGCACAGATGCTTGGGAGAGGAACTACCAAGTGGTCGATGAGCTGTTGCCGCATCCGCATATCGCGTTCATGGATCGGCTTGGCTGTTCGTCCCCATATCATTTCCAGTTCACTGCACCGCGTTTCAACAGGCATCACATGGTCTCAGCGTGTCCGTACAAAACTTCTGCCACAACTGTCTCATCTTGCCGGCCATCTTGCTCTCAGACAAACTACTTGACATTTGGATCCTGTCCTCCACGAGCTCTTATTGCGAACCATGAGCGCTTCTCCTCGCGGCAGTGGAGATGAAGACTCCAGATCATCGCCAGGACCACTACCGGCGATCAAGACGCTTGAAGACGCCCTTCATGCCATGGACGCCGCACGCGACGAGCTCAAGACCGACATCGTGTCCAAGAAGCAGATCATCAAAGAGCTCACGAAGAAGAAGGAGCTGTGCAGAAACGTCCGAATCGAGGAGATCTCATTAGAAGCACGAACGCGGGAAGAGGAAGAGCGCCATGCAAAGGTCGATCAACTTACTTCCGAGGTGAAAATCCTCGCAGACGAGAAGTCGTCTCTGGAGGCTCAAAAATTGGCGCTCGTCGGCGAGAGGGAAGCTATTCAGCTGAACAATGATAATCAAAGTCAGGCGACCCAGGATCTGCTTGAGCTGAAGAAATATCTGCAGGATGTCGTGCAGGCCCTGGAAACCCAGAAGCTCACTCTTGAGGCGGAGAACTCGGCTGCAAGAGGACTGCTGTTGAAGAAGGCGGCACTGAATGGCGATATCCAAAAATTACAGACGAGAAAGGAGCACCTGAAACTGGAGGTTCGGACTTGGGAGAGGCATTTGGACCAGATCCGTTCTGGGCAACCTGATGAGCAAGTTCACTTTGTCCAAGAGGCAATGAACATAAGCCAAGAGCTAAGCCGCCTATCTGCTCGGATGGACAATTTGAGGAATGGAAGTACACGCAGGCAGGAAGAAAAGCGGCAGATTGTGCCACAAATGCCACCGAATGACACCTCATCGCAACGTACCGGTCAATCCACTCCAGTGTCCAGCCAGCAACCGGCACCAATTCCGGACAACACACAGTCGCGAGCTGTAATTCGATCAACAGGCTGGCGTACCTCGTCTGCTGACGCGGACGCTCAGATCCCCACACATGTGGCATCATACGCATATGCAAAGCGTCCTCACCAGAACATCGAAGCTGGAGCATCCGACGATGCCGGGCAGAAAGAAGAGAAGACCCCCACCACACCCACGTCAAAAAAAGCTTAAGCTAGAGATTGTCTCCGCAGTAGAGCGGAATGCTCAGATGAAGGTCGCTCAAACAAGCCCAGACCAGAAAGGTCCGCAGCTGCAACGCGACAAGGACCGTATATTACTCGAGGCAGGCCTTTTAAACGCCCGTCGGTCCTGAGCTTCTGATGAGGTCTACTGCAGACCTAATGGTCATACTAGCGGATAGGTACTGCTTCGCGACTTCTTTAATTCCACGCATGTCGGCCGCATACTTAGATCAACCCGATCTTGGGAAGGTATCTCTATTCAGAGCAGCATTGGGCAGTTGCGCAGATTTAGCGATGGCGATGATTTTGATCCAACAGAATCTTCAAGAGTTTATGATTGCGCAAGCGATATGGTTTGCTTGCGTAGTCACTGCCTGGGTGAGTCTGCCGAACTGAGTGACAACACCAGAGCATGCCCCGAGTGTGTTGAAGCCAATGAGCTCTGCTTAATCCGACCAAATCAGCGCGAGGCGAGGATAGTGCTTCTTCCTCTGAAGCATCTACGTCTACCGGCCTTGGATCGGCACTCCACCGAACTGAAATGTTGGGTGAAAGGAGGCAAACTCGCGAGCCCGAAGGTTGAAGAGCTTGAAGATACACCCGATGAGACGTAGCAGTTTCGGTCGACGAGAGGGGAATCTGACACAACCGTCATTGAGGAAAGTTAGACAAGAGCGAGCTGTACTGCAAACGCGGAGCAGGGGTGGACCGGTATGTGGGATCTCTGGATAGCCCATTTCACAGATGAGCTGGTCGCCACACCGACAGATGCGCGGAGCCGTGGTGATGGCGCTGGTACATGAGTTGTTCGGAAGCGTTTTGAGATGTCTGAGAGCATGGTAATATGCTGAGCCACAAGCACTTCAAACATGCTGAGCCTGTCCTGCCATCTGTACAAGGATGGTTGATAGCGGTTGTACGAAGCTGACCTTGACTGCCCATGTATCCCGACAAGTTCACCGCTCAAGGCCTGTTGCATCTACCAAACCCATGTGCGTAAGCAGTCGTGCATGTTTCCTTGCCCACATGAGATGCGGAAAATCTAGACAAAGGCACGCTTGAAAATTTTTCTTGCAGCGAGCTCTGCCGGCTTGATTTATGCTGGTCCCCTCGAACGCAGCGGAGCAAACACATGTCTATGCCTCAAGCCAGAACGGATGCATGAGAGTGAGCGTTTGTTGTTTCAGTGTGTATGATTTTGTCTCGTCATGCCACTTCAACTTCCGTAGAACAGCGATGTTGCTGAGCACTGCTGCAGCGCTGGAGTTTGTTAGCCTGGCCACAAACAATATGTCTTTCCATATATCGCTATTGTCAGGTGGTCATTCACCTCTCTGACTCCTATTCTACTGACCGAAATCATGGATAGACGCACCCGTACCCAACAAGATGCGATCGCGCCTGTGCACAAAGGCGAGGGTGGGGATGACGAGACCGATCAACAGCCGCCGGCATCCTCATTAGATTCTGTAATTAGCATGGTCAGTTCGCTCAAGGAGACGCAGGAACAACTTGCCGAACGCCATCGAGCCGAGGAAGATCGCTATCAGGCCGAGATCAAATCATCCAGCGATCAGATGAACAGCTTGATGGTGAAGCTGCAAGAGCTGGAAAACGCAGACGGCCAGGATTGCTGAAGCGGAAACCCAGAGGAATGAAGTGAATAAGAAATCTGAACAAATTGAACAGCTTAGGAAAGAGTCTGATATACACAAAGAAGCGGCAAACAAGCAGCTTGCGGAAATTCGGGAGCTCAAGTCTCAAGTGGCGAGTCTGCAGAATACAATTCAAGACAAGTTTGCGGAGTCGGCGGCCCATGAAGAGAAGGCAGCAAAGGCACGCACGGAAATTGGAAGACTCAAACGTTGTTCAGAAACCCTGAAACGCAAGCTCGAGACGCTCCAAAATCAGCCGCGATCGATCCCTGACAAGCAGCAGGCCGGCTTTGACGATGTTGACCAGGAACCGGAGCATCGTAGAGACGAAGCGGATATCCTGCAAACGCAGTTTGAGCAATTGAGAGCAGAGCCCAAAGTCCTCCAGAAGGAGATTTCGTTGCAGACAGATGAGGCAGAAAAATACAAAACACAGTATGCAGGCAAGAGGACGTATACCGCTGAATACAGTGCCCAGAGAGAGCTTCAGCGGAAGAACAACCACACAGACATCACCCAGTTGACAACACAATTCATCGCCAGCGAGACCGAGCTCCTGAAGCAGTATCGAGAGCTCATAAAGCAGAGCCAAGAACTCGTCAAGCAGAATCAGGACCTCGAAAAGCGAGTACAGAGTCTGACGGAGCGCCTCAATCAGAACGCAGAATCTCGACCGGAGCAACACGTTGAAGTGGTCAGAAAGAAGATCAGCTTGGATCAGGCAGTGCGGAATATGAAAAAGAGAAGTAAACCCTCTGACAACGAAGCCGTGACCCAGCAGACACGCAGCGAGGGGACGGCGAATCCAGCAACAACAGATGGGAGCACATCGCAAGTTGTACAGGCGCCTGCAAAACCCCAATCAGCGTTTCCATCGAGTGAAAGTGATGATGCGTGCAGCGATGCGTGGCCGCCGAAGCCCAGCAGTATTCAGCATGTCTCTGAGCATGTGGCTGACCAGGCTTCAAGTCAACAGATGGCGATTTTGCCAGAAGACAGGAAACGGACTCGGCCGAAACGAGGTGGTAGGAGGGAGAACAAGACGAGGAACAAGCAGGCTCACGAACCTGTAACGGTCACCCCAACTGCGCCGCCGCCGCCGCCGCCGCCCGATGCAGAACCGACTCGGCTTGAGCTGATCAGGGAACATCGACGACAGTTCCCATCAGAACTCAAGCTCGATGGCGGTCGCAGACCTCTTAACGCCACAGATTTCGGCTCCCCGCCTACTCACGATCCTCACACGATGATACACTGCAGACCAAATGTCGGCAATTACGGTGAACTCTCGATTAATGCGCTGTTTGGTCAGATAACAACGATCGCTGCCTCCATTGTAAACCAAGTGGGCTTGTGGCAAATGCTGGCAGTACCCACCGGTATGGGGAGGGGAGCGAACATTTGGTCTTGTAAATCAGATATAGTCTGCTTGCAAAGGTACTGCAGGGGAATAACCGCCGATAGGGTCAGCAACAACACAGCTTGTGACTGGTGTGTCAAGAATCGTTATATGTGTTTCATTCGACCAAGTCAGATTTTGGCCAAGATCGTGATGTTGCCTCTTGCACTGGAGCATCGCGGACAGTAGACAAATCCGAGTAATCTGCGCTTTTGGGTGAAGGAAGGATTTCTGAATCAGACCTTGAATCTCGCGGTCTAGCCTATCATCGAACCTTGAGTGGATTCATCGTGGGGAAGAAGGGCCTTAACTCACATAACTCCCAAGGGGAGGCCTGGCATGCTGACTTGGCACGCATGAAGCTCATACTTACTACTCCGTCATAGGTGTAGTAGTCCTTCTTGCATACCACGAACTTCTAGTCTTACCTTGAGTTGATACTGTATCTATGGCATCTATTCGTTTTACTCTGCAGTTGGCACTGCAAGGGGATGGTGCCATTTAGCTGCACAATAATAACCTCAGTAGGTGTCCAAGAATGACCAGTGACGGCAATGAAGTTGACGACAAAGCAAGCCTAAGGCGACTGGACGTGCATCAAGCGACCTGAAGTATGATGTCTTAGTGCCGTGTACACTTTGATGAACCTTTGTTGAGGTGTTACATAGGGAGCCAAACAGCGGGGTCCAGTGGGCTGCAGCGGGCCCCACACAAGCAAACGGCACCCATACCTTGAAGCCAACTCCCAATCAACCGAGCACGGGCTTTCCTGCTTGACCTACAATTTAGATCGTCAACCATTATTTTGTCAGGAGATTGCTTTTCGAAGAATCGTAGTCAAAATACTGGGCCTTAACGTCTATCATGACAGACTGGCCGAGCTCAGCAGGCTTTGCCGATAGGCACATGGCCACCATGAGCATTATGCAGGCATTGAAGGCCAACCTCCATTTCACTCAGACGGACCTCACCCGAACCGCTAGTGAGCTCGAGGCACAATGCCTGGCCGAGTCCAAGTCCAAGGACGACTATCTAAGGCTTGTCAACGACCGAAAAGCCACGTTGACCGAGTCGAGACAGCCGGCACTGCAACTCGGCGTGACCACAGGCGAATCCGAGCAGCCAGATGCCGAAGCTCGAGGTGAGGGAAACAGCCTGAGCGAGGTCGCATGGTCATATCGCTGACCTACGCATGTCAAGACGTTGGCCGGTACTCGGCCATTTACCATACTCGAAGCCTCAATTCGGTGGTTTACAGACAGACCCAACCACCGTGTGAGCCGGGAGCTGTCATCAAGATCGTGTCGATATCTACACAAATGGCTCCTCACGATATCATGAAAGAGGCCGAGTTTCTGCGACTCACGGCCGATGTTTCTAACGTGATCGAGATTCTCAGCTCTGAGCAAATGGCAGGCGGATTGTTTGCCATCAGATTGCCTTATATGCGATACGATCTTTCATCGCTTGCGAACCAGAATGTCCTTTCGCCTGATCAAAAGCGCCGACATCTTCGAGACATGTTTTCCGCGCTTGCAGCCGTTCACGACCTTGGAATTATCCATCGGGACATCAAGCCGTCCAACATTCTCCTCAACGACCTCGATGGTCCAGCATTCCTGACCGATTTTGGCACCTCGTGGCGACAGGATGTCAATACCGAGGAAGCTCACGATGCGAAAATAACGGATGTCGGGACCGGATGCTATCGGGCTCCTGAGGTCCTGTTTGGCTGTCACTGCTACACCGAAAAGTTTGACCTGTGGGCGGCGGGTTGCACAATGGCCGAAGTCCTCGCAGGTGGAGGCAAGACGCTCTTTGATGCAGGGCCTTTGTCGCGAGAAGACTTTCTAGGCAGTGACTTGAGGCTCATCAACAGCATGTTCCAGACCAGAGGTACCCCGACGGATGAGACCTGGCCAGAGGCCCGCAGCTTCAGAGACTGGGGTAAGATTGGCTTCAAGGAGTTCCCAGCTGTTCCGTGGCCCGAATTGCTGCCTGGGGTTCCGCAAAGCGCCAGGGATGTAATTGAGAGCCTGATAATCTTTGAAAGTGCGGAACGGTCAAGTGCGGCTGAGGTATGGCGATTTAATTCTGTCTTTGTGCAAGACTGATGTCAACAGGCCCTTCAACGACCGTACTTCAAGATCGAGGATCAAGCAACATCTTAGTAGGGATACTCTGCATGTTCCTCCTCATGACCAACAACTCCATTCGCTTTCTGTTCGAGATGCTTCGCATCCAGATAAGCCAGTAAGTGATCACCCCATTTCTCCTTCCCTTTATATATATCTACGCTCTCAGGCCAACCTCTAACACCGCTGGCTAATCTGCCAGGCACTCCTGGCTCATTCGCGATATCTGTTACCTTTTCGAAATAGGTCCGAATAGTGAAAACGATGCCTCCGCTTCTGGGCAACCGACGCAATGTCTGTCGCTCGTTCCTCAACATGTGGTGCTCCACACCTTTGCCCTCCACCGCAGTCTTCCATCCCGTGTGGCCTCCTTCGTCAGGCTGATCCTCCGGTCCCAGGCTGTCGCTCCAAGCTAGATTGTTGTCAACCTGGAAGAAATAATTATGTCTAATGACAGGTTTGTCTGGCGTGACGCGTCGGAAGAAATTCTCCATACCCTTCTGGAGCTTTTCTTTGAATCCAGGCACGTTCCCAGATGTATGGATCTCGGCCAGCGGCATCCCGAACTTATCTTCGAGCCGCCAGAAGCCCGGAAGCAATATCGAACCAGCAAGCAGGTAGACTTGACCAGCGCGCTCCATCATGATGGCCAGGTCGTCCTGGACCAGCCGACCTGCAATTTGCATCGGATCTTCCCGGAGCGGCCGCTCCACAATGTTGAAAGACTCCCCGGTTACGACATTGTCCAGGCCGACTTCGGTCCTCCTGTACAGGCTTGGGTATCTCTGCGGCAGGTACGAAGCAAGCTCCTCGAGCAATTCGCAGGCCGCATCGTACGCTTCCGGAGCGGTGCGGTTGCAGCGCGAGCCGCGGTCCAGGATCCGTTGCGCTTTGAGCTCGTGGTATTCGAGAAACCTGTTGTCGAGTTCGATCCATTCGTCCCAAGGCATGGCCCGCAAGCCCATCGTGATGTGGTACGTACCCCAACGGAAAGGCCTGTAGGGAAGAGGCTGGGTCGTCTCTATGCTCCAGTCGGGGTACGGTGACACTTTCGGGCGCTGGAAATTGGATGGTGTCCATGTTCCTGGCTTTCTGGGAGGATTCTTGCCGGACAGCGATGGTGGTTTGACATCAGATGACGGCTGAGCCTCTCTTGTTCTGCGTCTGAATGATAGGAACGCGGCTATCAAGGATGAAGAAACAAGTATCAGGACTGCGAAACGAAACAAGTCATCGGTACGAGCATGACTAGTGAGAGCTAGAAAGTCCATGGTGCAATTTCAGGTTGCAATCAAAACTGGAATCGCAGAGGCAAAGACAATGGCAGAGAATCATGTCTGGACGGAGATGTGCGTATAAGAGGGATGGCCCAGCATAGAGGCGAAGTGGAGTCATTGGTCCAAGTCCTCATGCCTAGGCAGTGGGGTAGCTCTTATCATATCGGGAGGACTTTCCGAAGCCGGCAAAACGGCTACAGCAACATCCAGTTCCTGAGACCCACTTTCACTATCAACGAAGCACTATCTCATCAGATGGAACGCTCAAACCAGTGGCGGGCCGAGATCCGTTTCTCGGTCAAGGCACAACTGCTGTTGGAAAGAAGGCATCAATGTTTGGTATATGCATTTGTCGTACATCGGCGTCATCTTGTCCACGCTGCCCGCGGCTCGGTTATTCGTAACGCGGGTCCACGCGCGTCTCAATCTCAACCCGCTTCTCGATCTGGAGTCTACCCGGACCAGGTGAGGTTCTACCCTTGGCTTTATCTTCCACCGTAGTCCACTCGAGACCTTCCTCCAAATCACGTTGGTGAGCCTTGTTGTCCAAAGTAATTCTGGTGCTCTCCGGCGTCATGTCGTCCATCTTATGGTAGTTGTCCGTGGTCTCGTTGGTGCGGAAGGATAGTACACCGAAATGCGGAGCAAGCTGCTTGCGTGGCCCCGATGGACGAAACTGCGGCGTGGGGTTGCGGTCCTGGCTTGGGCCCCGAGACAAGCCCAACTTCTCGCTCAAAAGACGGAACAGTGGTCGCAGGGTGGCAAGGCTGCCAGCCGTGATGGCAAGGCCCTGCTCGGTGCAAGACCAGATGGCGATATCGGTAGTCGCGTAGAGAAAATCTGGTTCGGCAAATTCGTGGATGTATGCCATGCGGACGAGGATAGCAGCACTGGCACTGTGAAAGGAGGTGGTCAGCACAGCACCATCAAAGTCACGATCAATATATCACTTACATGCATGCCATACTCAGAATGGGAATAAGCATAATCTTCGTTTTCCTGTCCATGTTCAAACCTTTGATCATGAAAATAGGCAATATCCCAAAGGTGAAGTCCGTAATTGTGTTCACAGCACTGTACGCGTAGGTGATGTCTTCAATGATGGCGATGTCGAGACATGTGCCCTGGGCACCAATGAAGCGAGTCCAAAAGTAAGGCACCGGAGTACACTGGAAAATCGTGAAGAGGAAGAAGATGGCTCCGGTGACGGCCGAAATGGTCATGATTGTGTAGAGGATCCGTATGTGTGTTTGATGGACAGTGAGTCGTAGCAGGGTCAAGCCGACGCTCAGCTTAACCGCAATCATGGTCGTGGTATAGCCGATATAGCACACCCACCTGTGAATGAAGGATCAGCTCAGAACATTCTACGTTGGCTCAGCCGAGATTTTGCTTACCAGTACCGCATTGCCATCAGTTGTTCCATCGGGCTCAAGACAGTCATATACCGACCTGTACCCCAATGGATACCCCCGAGCGCAGCCGTGACGAACATGACATAGGTGCACCATGCCGCAACCATGCATGCATCTTCGATACCAAAGACCTTGACAATGGTGACTCGAACATAGACTCTCAACCACGCGGCTATGGTAGCAAGAGTAATGAAAGTGATGCACACTGCCTGAAGCTGAGGTCCTCTATTGTCGTTGGGGTCCATGGCCGACATCTCGACAAGATGATCCGGGGAAGATCAAAGTCTGGATGGAGGATGAAGGCAGAGTCAGACCGAAGAGGACTGCGGTGGGGAGGATTATAGATTGGCACAGAAGGACCCCCTGATTTCACTCAAATCCATGGAAACAGCCGTACGGAGCCAGCCAGCTGCAAAACAGGCATAGCGACTTTCATCGAAGAAGGAGGGCAAGAGCGAACAGTCTAGAGAAGGCGTGTGCAGTAGTAGTCATGCTAGAGAGTCTTTGCACAAGCAAGTGCTCAGACTGCGACAGGGAGGTCCGCAATCCGCAATCCACAATCCACAATCCGCATCGCCCATGCACAAGGCTCGACGACAGGGATGTGGCTCACATTGTGCCTGGGCGGAGGCTCCATCACAGGGGATCTAGGTGCTCAAAGGAAGTTTTGGGCTTCGACAGTCGCCTGGCAGTGCTCAGACGGTGGATCTGGACCAAATGTGGCAAGTCTCCACTTGGTGCGAGAACGGGGTCTGCGTTATTCGGTGGAGCCTATCACTACTGGCTGGGCATCTGTGACTTATCACGAGCAACCGGAGTCTCCTCGCTTTGAGCGGCTGCGGCACCGGTCCAGGTGTGACAGCCAGTGTATGGACACTGGACGCCGAGCTTCTGGGTTCAGCCACATGCCATATTCGTGAGTGTTGTACCTGCAGGAGGTGCTCAAGGTAGCCCCCCCTTGGCTCGTAGTCCCGTTCGGACCGAGTTTAGTGCGTCGTTTCATCCCACTACCTTGGCTGAACGGCAGTGAACGAAGGAAGTCGTCGCTGAATCGAGGCGAGAAAACTCTGCATGCCTCCTAACCTCGGCCTTGTGCGCCACGCGTAGGGGCGAGTTTCTGATGCACGCTCATCGACGTTGATGCCTGATCGACCAACGACAGCCCAATAGCAGCTGCATTTGACCAGATCTGCGCTGTCACGAACTTAGCACATGGTTCAGCAGATGATGGCCAGACGCCTGACGTGCCGCGACGGAGAACGAGTCGTCGAGCTTTGTGCGGAAGCGACTGGGAGCGAAAACAACCTTCGAGCCGCAACTTCCACTTTTTCCAACCAGTGGATCCGGAGGAACATCCTCTCCACTTGCCGAAAGATTCATGCCTCCCCGCCAGCGACCATCTTTGAGTGACGGAAGTTACCACAACCCTTTTCTACCGACCCAGTCGAGACGATAGTGCATTGGAAGCGTCGCAAGAAATCATTGATCAGCCTGGGAGACCAGGTTCCCCCGCCAGGCGTGCCAGCGACGCTCAACATCGTGCTTGTCGGCCCTGGCACCTACGACAGGCGACAATCGTACTGTGAAGGAGAAAACTGCGCGTGCTATCTTCTCCCGGATCCAGCGGCGCGTCAGGGCGCCGGAATGACATTGCACATTTTCCGAGCCGTGGATTCCTGGTGCTGGCGGGTTCCGCTTTCGAGAAGGCCCCCGTACTATATAAACTATTCCCTCTCCGACAACTCCGTCTACCAACCTGGACCAACGGTCCATGAGAATTTCCCTGTGCAGACTACCGCACGAAAGCAGACTCGGCAAACGCGGAACATGTATCAAAATCCTTTTGTGCGCACACGTGTAGACCAAGGCGGGCTGACGGCATTCGTTGAGTATGTCCTACGTGTCCTGTCTCGTTTGATGTTTTGGGATACACTTTGTCATTGCTCGCGGTTATCGGGTCATGCAGAAAGATGTCGGTGTGCACAGCTACCTCTGGCAGCAGCTACACGACTAGGCTGGGGAGTGCAGGCCGATAATCGATCGAGTGCCTGCGCCATGATCACGGCCAGTCCGTCCGTGACCTTGCCCAGAAGACATGCTGCAGAACCTGTGGCGAGGGTCACTGACTTGATCCTGGAAATCTAGGAGCATCATTTCCCTAAATGTCATTTCAACGATTCGAGCTCACAGTCACTTGCTCGCATGAGTTGTATGAAGCGTCAAAGATGTAGTTCATTATTTGTGCTGGCTTGCGACTGCATGTCTGGTTTCCAAGTCTCCAGCAAGCCGATTGCCTTCTCCGAGATCCTTTCCTCCCGTGCCGTTCATGAAGCCCAAACAACTCAAGTTGCATGGGGTATCTGTGGTTGCTGGCTTGAAGCCATGCATTGCCAATTTCTGCTGCTCGTATCTCTTTCTAGTAAGACATGATGATGAGCCGGCCAGCGTCGGTCTCAGCAGATCTTGCTAATTGCCGGTGTGACAGTGACACGCGATCCGGTCGATGAGTCGTCCTCGACAAGACTCTTGGTTCGTCTCGGTTGCGTTACGCGTTGCGCGGTAGGCCGCTCGTGGTCCACGAGCGACGTAACTGTCGTCTGTGCGTAGCTCTGACCCGTGGTGGTGATTTCCTCGATTATTATTTTGTCGATGGCCAAACTATGCCCGGGCTCATCATATATCGAAGTAACCCCAAGACGGCTCTTTGGGTTCGTCTCTAACCCAAGTCATTCCTGTCCAGTCCATCTTCTCTCTTCCCTTCCCGGGACCTCCATTCTGTTCCCAGATCCGTAGGACATCTTTGATGAATGCTACCTTTTGTCGAAACTCGTTCGCGTCCAGCAGTTCGAACATGGATTGATTCATGTTAGGCGAGCAAGAAAGTAAGATTGACACTGGCATGTGCATGACAATGGTGTGATCAATTTCTCCTTCAACCACCTCGTTCCTTTGGACCTTAAGTGCAGTCTCCAAGGATAGGTGGTAGAAGCTCGCGCACGATCCATCAGGCGACAGCAGCAGTTTGGTCCGGTCTGGAAAATTGAACTGGACGCCGCCTGTGCCGAATATGAATGTCTGCACACTTCCCACGCGACAGAAGGCCTTGATGAAAGTTGGCTGAGAAGATTCTGAGCCAATGTGAGGGGGCATGTCCCCTCTCTTTTTGTTGAGATGTTTGACGAAGGCGCCGCAGACCTTGATAGCCGATTCTCGCTGCGCAGTATGCGGGTCTGATGATTTTTCGCCAGGACACGAATCAATCTTCTGTACAAATCTCTCGAACGTGTTGGTAGTGGCATTGCGGGCAAAGAACGAGATCACGTCAGGGTTCTGGGCAGAGACCAGAAATGCGGACGGACTCTCTCCCAGCATTGCTCCAATGTCGCCATTGACGAGCATGTACCCAAAGCCGAACTTGTGAGTGAACCAACTGTGTACCAATGGTGGTATACAAGATCCGTTGAGAGCCCACCCACCTGACGTCCCGGTCCAGAGGCCTGGCGACTCGGTTTCCTTGAGAGCTTGCCGTAGATTCACTCCCATGGTGGCTATCGAAACTTCAACAACCGGTTCCACAACGTCAGATGGTCCTATGCAAGACGCTGCGACTGTCTTTACCCGACTGATGACTCGCTTGGGCTTATTCGTAATGTCTGCTAGAGGTCGGCCGGGGGCTCTTGGCTTGTATAATCCCTTCAGAGGCAATGATGGTGCCAGTCTTGCAATCTCCTCCTTCTCTATCTCCTTGATGATCGATCGTTGAGAGATGTTCTTCATCCCGCATTGTTCGATGAACTCCTCCAGAGGCACCTTGGTAGCGTATGCCCACATCTCGCGCCTTTTAGCATTGACCCAGTTGGGGACCTTCTCTCTGCATTCCGTTTCCATTGCAGGCGGGATGCCGCCCCTCATGGCAAAGAATGCATGCGCCACGACTTCCGTCGCACCGGGCCGTCGCTCTTCCTCGGGGTGCATCATGATCTCGAGTAGTTCTCGCAGAGGTTGACACAGGGCGGATTCGCCCGGCCATTGGATGTCAGTCCGACTTGCGCGCTCTTTGATCGCCTGGATGTTTTTGTCGCCTGGCCTGGAGAACGGCGCCCAGCCCACAGCAAGGTAGAACAATACTGCTCCCAATGCCCAGATGTCCAGCCGTTGGTCATGGCCTTGCCTCGCCCACATCTCTGGCGCCATGTAATTGGGTGTCCCGCATAACGTCAACCTCTTTATCACATCCTTGTCGTCGTCGCTCTTCAGTAATCCAACTAGTCCAAAATCTGCCAACTTCACATTCATCTGACCGTCGAGTAAGATGTTCTGAAGCTTAAGGTCTCGATGGACTATGCATTTGGAATGTAGATAATGCAAGGCGCTACAGAGCTGGATGCCGAATCTTCGCAGCTCTGGAAAGGTCAACGTCTCTCGCTTCGCTTGCATCTCCTTGAGTGATCCATTTGGACAAAGCTCCAAGACCATATGCGTTGTCGCATCCTTGGGATTAGGGTATGCTTCGTGGAAATGGACGATCTGAGGATGCTGCAACTTGGAGTGTATTATCAGTTCTGCAAGAAATTTTGTGCTGTGCGCTGGCTTCATAGAGGCTGTTTGGACAACCTTAACGGCCACCGTCCTGTTGGATCCGCCATGTCTGCCCTCGAATACTGTCGCGAAACCCCCCTTGCCCAGCTGCTTCCCTAGCTCGTAGACAACATGAGAGGCCATGCGCACTCTCTACAGGTCCATAGACCTGGACGGGTGATGCTGTGTGCTGGCGCGATCAGTTCACGTCCACCCGATGAAAAAGGCCGGTGGTCGTAAACAAGGTTGCTCACAAGATTTGGTTTCGCGGGTAACGAATGGCTCAAAGTAAACAACCATTAGGGGCTTGGCGGACATGCCACGCGGAGTGCTCTCCGCATCCTCCGAAATCGACTCGACCGAGTCCGAGCGAAGTCGAGCGTGTTCGCTGAGAAATTCAGAAGACCCGCAATTCGAGAAGTAGCAAGAAGCACTGTCCGTCACTCGTCCGACTCCTTCGTCTTCGTGCAACTGTTTGCCACAGCATATAAACCTTTTTGTCTTTCCGTCTATCCGCCAAACTGTTTTACTCAACCTTCCGTCGCGCGCCCGCACTTCTTCGAGCATCATCGGGCTTCGGTCTAGCAGCAGCAGCCACAGCTCATCATAATCAGCCGTCTTTTGCGACCACTTCCTCTACCCTCGCCCAGACTAGGGCCATCGCGCAAGGCGCAGGCAGCCGACGCAACATGCATACCAAGGTCGTCATCATCGGCTCCGGGCCCGCAGCTCACACTGCCGCCATCTACCTGTCCCGCGCCGAGTTGAAGCCCGTGCTATATGAGGGCATGCTTGCCAATGGCATTGCCGCCGGTGGCCAGCTCACTACCACTACCGATGTTGAGAACTTCCCAGGGTTTCCGAAAGGCATTGGCGGAACAGAGCTCATGAACGAGATGCGAGCGCAGAGTGAGCGTTTCGGAACGGACATCAAAACGGAGACGGTCGCCAAGGTCGACTTCAGCTCGAGGCCTTTAAAGTATTGGGTCGAGTGGCAGGATGAGGAGGTCCATACCGCCGATGCAATCATCATCGCCACTGGCGCCAGCGCGAGACGGTTGGGGCTGCCAGGCGAGGACAAGTACTGGCAGAACGGCATAAGTGCATGTGCAGTCTGTGATGGTGCGGTTCCCATCTTCAGGAACAAGCCGCTGTTTGTCATTGGTGGCGGCGATTCTGCAGCAGAAGAAGCAATGTTCCTGACCAAGTACGGCAGCCATGTTACGGTCCTGGTCCGAAAGGACTTTTTGAGAGCAAGCAAGACCATGGCTAAGCGTCTGCTGGCCAACCCGAAGGTCACGGTCATGTATGACACTGTTGCTACTAAAATCGATGGTCAGCCGGAAAAGGATGGCTTGATGGAGAAGATATTCGTCAAGAACGTCAAGACGGGGAAAGAGAAGGAGATTCCCGCCAACGGACTCTTCTATGCTGTTGGACACGACCCTGCAACGGCCCTGTTCAAGGGTCAATTGAAAATGGATGAGGATGGCTACATTTCAACGACGCCTGGTACAAGTTATACCAGCATCGAGGGAGTCTTCGCTGCAGGCGACGTCCAGGATAAGCGATACAGACAAGCAATCACCAGTGCTGGTTCAGGTTGCATCGCTGCCCTTGAGGCTGAGCGATGGCTCGCTGAGAAGGAAGATGAGCTTACAGACGGTGGATCAAATGCGAAGAAGCCGGAAAATAACTCTGAAGCTCCGGAATACAAGCAGAATCCCCTTCTTTAGATACCCCAAGCCAGCGACGAGCCCTGCACGCCGGTATATAGACATGGATCAATTTGACGAGTCAAAATTACCTATACTTGATAAGTTGTTCTCGGTTGCAAAGTCGGACAGCTTGACTTACCTAGATGCGATCTCATGGCATATGGAACATTTCAAACGCGTGATTTGCGTAGACAGGAACAGATGACAATTAGTAGTACTCGCACAGCATGACGAATATCTGGACTTCCACCTGAGCCCAATTACATGGCTAGCTCACAATTTGAAAGCCAAACGACCACTTGAAATCGCGAGCTCAGCAGCACGACACGGGTTTGTAATCGCGGTCAGCATACATCCTATCTGACTGACATGCAGTGAGATTTGTCTCACATGAGCAACACCCGCCAATACCTGCCTGCAACTTTTCTGATACCGAAGCAACTAGTCACTACTTACTCCGAGTCCCCCGATTACTATACGATCGCCGTTCTACCTCGGCGCGGGGCAATCCCACGAACGCATGCACGTTATTTAGCAAAGTTTCTCATTCCCCGTTCGCTCCGATAGGCCATCGGCCGGAAAGGCGAGGGTGCATCATTTGTAATGGTCTGACAAGCCTACTAGCGTCTGACGAAACAAACGTTTCGCCCTTCTCCAAGCTGCCGCGTGAGCCGTTTCGGCCCTATTGCTGCCTGCCAGTTACCATCTGTTCAACGGGGGAAGTCCGACCCTCCATGAGGGGGGGACGCCCAGTAGTTGTGTAATGGGTGTTATGGTTCCAGTCAAGGGTCAAATGACGTGACTGGGCTTTGAGATCACTCTGACAGGGTGTTCTTGTGGTGCACTGCACAATCGGCTTAGGAATCGCCTCTCGGCTGACAAAAGTGAGGAGACGGTTCCCTTGCATATAAGGGATTGGAGTGAAGGCGAATCATCGCTATCTTGTTGTTTGCCATCAAGATAGTCATCTCAATAATCGCAAGCCTATCTTGGTTGTTCTATATACATCGTTGTTTATCTTGCCTCCCCAAATCTTCATCTCCCTATCCAACGCCCTGTACCAATTCTCTCTCTTCCTCTAGACTCACCAGTCACAAAATGTCCGCCACCGAGACCATCGCACCCACAAAGCTCGAGGCCACGGCGCCCACCTTCACCGGGCCCGTGACCACCACGATAAACTTCATGCGAGTCCCCGCGCCCGGCGAGGTGCCCTTCAACTTCGTCGAGAAACAGCCCGAAGGCCACCCGCAATCCAACATCGTCACCGAATCCCACGAGGTCACCGTAAACGACATCCGCAGCAAACCCGCCGGCCACTTCACCCTCGACGCCAACGCCTTCGCCCTGCACACGTCTCAGTCGTCGTCGTCGTCGTCGTCGGACGTCGACTTCCGCGACGACGAGAGCATCAAGACCAAGTACTACCCGGAAATCGAGCAGCTGCTCAAGGACAAGATCCCCGGCGCGCACAAGGTCGTCATCTTCGACCACACGGTGCGGCTGGCTGGTCCGGACGCGAAGCGCGGGCCCGTGCTGCGCGCGCACATCGACCAGACGGGGCGGGCGGCGGCCTGGCGGGTGCCGCTGCACGTCGAGGACAAAGAGGAGTCGGAGCGGCTGCTGCGCGGCCGGTACCGGATCGTGAACGTGTGGCGGCCGATCAACGGCGCCGTGGAGGCGAACCCGTTGGCCGTGGGCGATTCGAGCACGCTGCCGGACGAGCACCTGCACGCCGTCGAGCATCGGTATCCCGACCGCACGGGCGAGACGGCGGGCGTGTCGTTCTCCCCGGAGACCAAGTGGTGGTATGTGGGGAACATGAAGACGGACGAGAGGCTGTTCTTGCAGTGCTTCGATAGCGTTTCCGGCACGAGGGTGCCGCACACTGCGTTTGTGGATCCTAGAAGCACGCCGAACTCGAGGCCGAGGGAGAGCATTGAGGTCCGCACTTTGGTGTTTGGTTGAATTGGGGTTATGATTGTTGGTTTTTCTTCTAGCGTTTTGATGAGATGACAAGAATGAACACATTTCAGTTGAATATATTTTATGGTTTTGAGAAATTTGCGGAATGCACGAGAAAGTTTGGCACTTGGAAACCTCACCTTGATGATCAAATTGTATTCAAATAAATCAATTAGGATACCGTTAAATAAGCCGTATATACGAAGCTTTGTTCAAGCAGAGGTGATTGCGTGGTCTCGTTAAGCGTCTCAATAGCAGCATTCATTTCTCATCGTGAGCCCTCATCTCGTCTGTGTCCCTTGCAGTATCCTGGCTTTTACCAATGTCTCGTGAGTGTGCATCGGCAGTGTCCGGCTCTTTGTAAGCTTTGTCAAGCCCCTCCTGATGCGGAACATCCGGATCTGGCACCTGTGGCACCTCCTGTACGTCCTGCGGACTCTTGTCCTGCGTTCGCTTCGCATCGAGAGCCGCCCAGCGTTCTTCGACCTTCGCCTTGGCATCCTCAAGAACTCTCCCCAGGGGCCCCTTCTCTTCTCTTTCGATTTCCCTCTCTTTCTGAGCTGACTTGCTGTTGTCTTTCTCCTTTTCCTTCTCCTCGAGCGCTTTCGCTGGATGGATGACGATGCTGGCCCCCCGCTTGACTTTCTGCTCTGCCTTCTTCATTTTCTTCCGACCGCCAATGTACATTTCTAGACCAACCAGGACCGCATAGCTCTTGCTGATGCTGACGCGACTCATATCCGCGCCGGCATCCTTGAGATGGTGGACGAAGTGTCGGAACGCTTTCGCTGGGGGCCGATAATGGCCGGAGAGCGGGTTCAGGGCTCGCAATTGACCTTCCTTGAGCTTGAGCGTTCCGGCGGAGGACAGGCGCGACCCTCGCATGAAGGAGGAGTGCTGGAAGCTCCCGCTCTGTTTGATGCCGACATACAAGTTCATGTCGGTATCGACTGCGAAGATCCATGTGTTTTGCGCCACCAACGTCTTGCGTAATATTCGATTGACGATCGCCTGAGCAGAGACATGTCCAGCTTTGGCAGGTCCCTTTGCTTCGCGCAGCGCTGGAGGATCAGGATATCGCCGCTGTGCATCGTCGAGATCCCCTGAGGCGATGGGTGAGATTGGCGGAGAGCCAGATGAGATGGAAACACTGTCTGAAGAGTGTTGCGGACTTGCATCTTCGCCATTATCATCGTCGTCCGCCAGAGCTTTCATCTCATCCTCTCTCCAGCCTTTGACAGTCGATTCGATAGGGACGATGCCTTCCAAACTGTCCTTATACGCCGTAGAGGTGGTGATCCGCTGGCCGTTCCGCGCCCAAACCAGTCTTCCATCTTCATCGATCCGAACCAGATAGTTCATGCGCTCTTCTCTCGAGAGATAACGAACCTGTTCTCTTTCCAGCCGCTTCCTGGACACGTTCGGCACCGTAACATCCCTGCCTTCTCCATGGTCTAGCCACCAGAAGTAGGGCTCGGTTGTATCCGTTCTCATCCACTGTTCGTGATAGGCCCTCAGGTTGCTGCCATATCGATGTTTCTGATCGACCATTTCCAGGAAATATGGGAGATCCATGGCCTTGCCGGACCACGCCTGTTTGACTTTACTCTGCTTCTTCTTGTTGTCTGCTGTCTCCTGCCCGGGAACGTGCAAGTGCCCATCCCCATGCACAGATTCCGGTCGAGGTGAAGGTGACCCTTGCCCGACAGAACCGATCGCGTGCTGCGTTATCGAACTTATATGATGCCAGTTATTCCTAGCATCCATCGACTTCTGTGCATTCGGCGACAAGTTTGCGCTGTGACTGCCAGCGGAACTGGTCGAGGCCGGTCGTCCATCGAGCGGCGGGTCGCTTGCCACGCTCGAGCGTCGTCTTCGCCGGGGATCGGTTATGTTCTGATATCGCGCAGACTTCAGCGCCTCTATCCATCGGGTCGTCGGATCCAGCGTCAGCCCCTGCATCTCCCTGCGCGCGCGATGCCCTCTGTACGTGCGCTGGATCTTCTCGGCGGCCTCGGCCTCCTCCTGCTGCGACGGCTGCCGTCCATTGCGATACCTTTGTTGGACCTCGCGCTCTCGCTCCTCCTGGATTTGAGCAATGCTCGAGATCTGATCTAGCGTAGGGACCTCCAGCTTGTCCAGGTAGGAATCGTGCCGCTGCTGCGAGGGAGTGCGATGCAGATTCTGGCGAGCGCTCCGGACGACGAATGGTCTGGAGGAGAGCGGGTTCAACGGCGTGGAGAACGACGACGATGCTGTCCGTGGGGCGGTCGATGGTGGGTAGTCGATGGCCGACGGGAAGGCTGCAGCGTCCTGCGAGAGTTCATTGGTGTTTCCTGCGGGGCGCTTCCGATGATGAAAGAGGCCAGCTGAGGTGCACATCGAACTGTGAACTTCCGCCATGAGCAGTCACAGCGGACTATCGACAACAAATGATCTAAAGAATCGAATTCCAACACAAACAACTTGAAAGGGAGTAGGCAGAAGAGAGACAGATCAAACAACCCTTCGGATTCGATCCATGCGATTCGAGATGTTGGTGAGCGTGTGCTTCAGACAGCGGAGTTGCTCCGGATGACGCAGTGGAGTGGGAGCTGCTGAATGAAATCCGGTTTTGTGAGACTCGAAGACCCGAAGAAGGACTTCATTGTCCCGTTATAAGCGAGTCTTAGCGCTCGGTGGATGGCAGCTGAGGGATTTGTACGCTGTCTTGAGCGACAGTCGGAGCCGTTACCTCTTGGTCCACGCGGCAGGCTGCAGTTTTGGCAGTCGGTCCATCTTAGTGAAGCACGTCGCACAAGGTGCAAAGCCACCACCCGTACAAATGCGCCCCTTGTCCATTCGCTCCATTTCGCAGGCAACCAAGCTTCGACAGTCAAGTATAGCACTTTGAGCATAGCTTGATATCCGTGTAGGCGAAGGCATTTTTAGCCACAGACGGCAGTCGCAAACAATGGCTGAGCCCACTACGATGCGATATATTTCGAAGTGCACTGGCAGAAGTCACGAGACTGCCATCTTTTGGACTCTTTCTAATTTTTCACTGGAGGGCGTATGGCAGCCAGCGCAGATTGGTTTATTTCAATCTCATATTACTACATAGTAGTAGAGCCGGGTTACCAATTTCCAATCCCATGATCATAACCTCGTAATGCATCCCCACGACATCTATTTGTTCACAGAGAAGTCGTATTGAGCAAACACAACAGCAGGCTCGCTGTCAACAGAGTAGATCTGATACTTGTCCTGGCCCCATTCAGGATGGTTGATGCCGTCGATCCACTGCTGGGTCTCGATAACGACGCAGCCGTACTGGGGAACGTGTTGCACGACACTGCTATGCGATGCCTTCAATGGAACGGTTCCGTTCTGGCCGACGCAAGAATAGACCTGGAAGCTCTGCTGGTTGGTGCGAATGTCCACCTGGATGCCGGTGCTTGGGCTGGCCATGCTGAGCAGCACCAGGTCGCTGGCCTCGGGAGCAGAGTAGCGAGGACGGTCCACAATGAAAGCGTTGTCGTAGCCCACGCATCCGGCACCACAATACTTGGCATTGGTGATGTTGTGTCCGATCTGGGTATCGGGCTGGGTGAAGTCCAGAGCGGTGTCCTTGACGGCGCCAATCTCACCAGTCGGAACCAGGATCGGGTCTGCGACGATGTAACGCTCGCTGTACGGCATGTACAGTGTGTTGTTGAGAATGGTGGTTGCCTCCTCGTCGACAAACGCTCCTAGGTTCCAGTAAAAGTGATTGGCAAGCATGATCGGAGTGGGATCATCGAGAGGGATCGAAATGATGCGAGAAGTCAACTGGCTCTTCTGCACGCTGAAGGTGGCATATGTCTGGACAGTGCCAGGGAATCCCTCCAGAGCCTGGTCAAGGAAGGAGAAAGTGACGCTCGAGTCGTTCTGTGCGGCGACGGTCCAGTTGCGCTGATCATAGCCGATGTTTCCGCCATGCAGGGTGTTGACACCGCCATGCTCGTTCTCGGGGATGTGGCTCGTAACACCGTCGATGCTGAAAGTGCCGTTCTTGATACGGTTGGCATAGCGGCCAACAATGGGACCGAAGTAGGTATGATTGGTCGCATCGTCTTTGACGTAGTCGGCAGCATTGTCGTAGCCCAGAATGACGTCTCGCACAGTGCCGTTGCGGTCAGGCACAAACAAGTTCGTCAGGCGGGCGCCGTAGGCAATGAAGCTGGCTGCGATGCCATCGGCCTTGATGGTGATGTTCTGAAGAGGGTCGTTGCCCGTGCTGTTCTGCGCAGAAGCCCCGAGCGCCAGAGCACCAAGTCCGAGGATTGAGTTGCGCATTGTGTGTAGCGGTGGACTTGGTTGGACAGATTCGAGTTCAACAGTAGATCACGCGATGCTGCCGGGAGGAGTAGCGGATCGAGGACGAGGTATGAAGACGAACCGAATCGCTTCGAGGTCTCAGGACTGAGTGAGAATATACCTGTCACACGACGGAGACGAGAGGAAGGTCTGGCGATCTGCACAGTCAAGCGTCGTCAGGGAGCAGAGAAGCAAGAGTCACGTCAGCAAGGGCAGCGGAACATACTGGGGCGAGACGAGGCATTTGTAGTCGTCTGAGTGGGCGGCATCGCTGCTGCGATGCAACGCGGATAGGATGCAAAGTTCCTTGAAGCTCCAGCTCCAGCTCCAGCTCTGCCCACACGCACCGCCGTCAACGTCAACGTCAACAACGAGCTCAGCAAGTCACAATGGAAGTTACAAGTTTACAACGGTCGACCCCGCGGCCCAACTGCCAGGCACGCGGCACGCCACACCCATCCTGTCCAGTAACCTCCCCGGACTGCATTTCAACCATGCCTTCGTCGGCCAGGATCAGCAGCGACACAGACGCTCTGTGCCGTGTCTTTGTGGGGATGCGCCGCTCCTCTTCTGCCCTGCTAATCTCGCGCAGATGAGCACCAACGTTTGACCCTGCGAGCGCCATGTTGGACCTGGACCGTGGAAGGCTTGACATGCCGCAGTTCTCTCAGACTTCTCGATGCATATACCCGTTGTCAATATCGCTGCGCAAAGAGCAAGTGTCTGGAGCAGCATCGGTACGGCTGCAGTATCGATACTGGAGCATCACAAGGCTGACCGGCATGGACGCCAGGAGCGGCGTTGCTCGGGAGTCCGGCTGCTGAGCAGAGCTGAGGAGCTTCACCAAACGCGACAAAAGCACGCCTCGATCCTCTTCTCCGCCTTTCGTGAGGTCAGTCGTGATACTGTACATACCTACTGTACAAAGACAAAATCTGGTCTGTGCGAGCGCGATTCGTGCCCCACGGGGACGCTGGCTCCAGCTTCACCGTGCTTCCTTCGGTGCGCGATAGCTGGCTCGCTTCATCCAGCAGGATTCATTCATGTGCTGTACAGCACAATGACGGGGACAGTAATCCTGCTGGTTCAAAGCCCTCCCTCGGTCGTGGCGCGAGCCGCCGCTTTGTGTTGGCAAGTGAACACGGAATCGGGACTACGGGCCTCCTGTTTCGGTGGTCGTTCGGAATCGTTTAGTGCTACCATATGTACATGGAGAGATAGATAACATCGTAGACACGTTTGCAAACTAGAAAAGATACGGAATGTTCTCGCCGTCCTGTCTCCGAAGCACAGCGGGGGTGATTACCTAGGCTATTACGGGCTGAGTGGCTGATCTATTTTAGAACTGCTCTACATCATTGACCGATTCCGCACAAGATACTGTGGACCACGAAGAGAGATTTACTTTATCGTAGCCAACCTTAAAGCACCCTTCACTGAATCTTGATGTTCGTGATTGCGCGTTCGACGCATCGGCATCTTAGTTTATCTAGCGCTTGTTCCGATATGAAATGCACAAAGTATTGACGGTCTCTACCAAAACACTGGCCGCATATACGGCCTTCGAGCGGGCTCTTCAGAGCTTTGATTAGGTAGCCGTTCACTACCTGCAGTATGAGAACGGAAAAGGCATTTGCTCCAGCACTGTTCACAACCCTCCGAATTCAAGTGCTGCTGACCCCATTTACAGCCTGCGCTTGAACGCTCAAGTCATTGAAGCCGGCTCGAGCAGAGTCACGGAGCAATCGGACGTAGCTCAATTCAGCCTCCATTTGCAAATCTGAGTCCAAAACATCTCCACAAACAACGGAACCTCCTCGAGAAGATCTCGAAACTCTCCGTCCCTTCCGAAATTGTCGATATCAACATGCCACGCAAACCATTGCGCGAGGATGCCCATAACTTCGCGACCCGGCACAATTTCGGACGCGTCGTCAGCTCCCCCAAGACGAAATCTCACAATCCTCGACAGATCGTAAACAGTATCCGCGGTGACTTCGCACTCGATGAGAATCGTGTGGATCCGTTTCAGGCATAGGAGCCGCAGATCATCCACTTCCAGCTCCCTCGCAAAGCAGCAGAGCTCGACATGAGCTCGTAATGCCGGTTCAATGTCCTTTGACCTTGTAGCAGACGACTCGTAGAGCCTGGCGACGTCTACTCGGCAAACGTCTCCAGCCGGAATGCTACGTTGTTTAAATGCGTCTTCGATGCAGTTGGGTTTCCGCGATTCGGTTACGTGGCTCGACAAAGCCTCTGCTTGTTGCGTCGGCTCAGGGTGGCTGCTCTCATCCGCCCGAGACGGCTGTGAATTCGATTCCGTTTTAACCCGGTGAGCTCTATTGCTTGCCTCGTTGCGAGCCCGCTGAATCCGTTTCATTCGTATGTGCTTTTCCACCGGCCGTTGCCATCCTTCCGGTCGCGATGTTATTTCCGGACTCTTGTAGTCGCCGTAATATGCGTAGTCTCGGAATCGCAAGAAAGTTTCGGGCGAGATCAGAGACAGAACTTTCTCCCAGCGGAAGACGTGAAGGTCGTGTCAGTGTCCGATAACGACGCCTTCCAAGAAAGTCGATGAACGTGTCAGTGCCTTTTGATGGATCTTGCAAACTCTTTTTTCGGGTCCAACAGTCAACTCTAGGACGGGGTCGTCATCGTTGGACGAACCACCTACATTAGCTGCCTGAGGCCCTGTCACTGCTTCATTGCTCATGCTGGCTCTGGTAGTTTCATCAATTGGTTTATTTTGTCGGCCTAAAATTCAGGGGAATGGCTCGGATATCAGTTGTCCGGTCAGCACCGCCAAGACTGAATACTTGAAGGCGTCCGAGTTGCCTACTACGACGCTTTCTAGAAAACTTGACAACTTGTTCGTGGGTCAGTGGCGTCGATAAGGACGGGAAATACTCCAAGAACACAAAGCGGGACAACCGGAAAACGCCGATGGTCAGTTTCTACGCACCTTCCGACGATGTTACGGTCATGGATGGCGCAACCGGTGCCAAAACCAGCCTGGGCACCGGGGCTTCCTTTGCAACTCCTATAGCTGCGGGTCTCGCTGCTTTTTATCTGAGTCTCGAGGGAAATGAGGACTGGAGCCCGGCAGATGTCAAGAAGGAGTTTGAGAAATGGCAATGGCCGAGGGTCAAAGGTGGTCCTCCTGCGATCGCGAATGATTTCCGCGACATCGACCGCGATTCCGAATGAAGCTCGGATCGAGTTCTGGGTCAAGCTCCGAGTCAAGCTTTGGATCAAGGTCTGGATCAGGCTCCGAGTCAAGCTCTTGATCAAGCTCCGGGTCAAACTCTGTAGCTGGTTCCGCACCAGGCTCAAGGCCGGGTCCAGCCCTGGATCAAGTTCTGGCTCTTGATCATTACTGCAAGGGCACCTTGGCTTCGTGTCCAAAGTAAAACACAAATTGGATTGGGAAAAGAATAGTTTTGCTCCGTGGGTCGTGTGGTGTAACGCGGGCACGGGTTGGTTGACTATGTAGGCGACCAAGGAAGGTCGGCG
>UYJD01000002.1:424221-489375 GCA_900618795.1 Cyanodermella asteris
GTCCCCGACTGACGGCCCCTTCCTATGTCCGTGACATGTGGCTTGAGCCTCTCAATATATATATATATATCAGGCCACATGCTTTGAATTTGCAAACCCCCCCCCCGCCCCCCCGGAAGAGGAAAACTAACAGGAAAAGATATATATATGTAAAACGACTTCTGCAAAAATCCCCGGCAATGACCCCCTTGACTGTGTAAGTTTTTTTGGTTTTTTTTTGGTTTTTTTCCCCAGAAGCACGCCTCTTGTGTGTGACGGAGATCGACGTTGCAAACAACGTGGCGCGGCCGACGAATCGCGGGAACGAAGCTTCGGAGCGTGCATCATATTATCTATTCATCTTGGCTGCGCTGTCAAACTCGTTGAGGGTCTACTACAGTATGCACCATGTATCGGGACTTCATCTCTACCCTGGTCATTGAGGTTCTAGACGTTATCGGCTTATTCATTGATGGCGCTGCGACTGTAAACATTCGACTTCGGTAAACCGATTTGATGCATACGGACGCTTAGAAGCAATAAATTGAGCAGGTAAATGCAAAAATACCCAGTTCAGAGTACAAGCAGAAAAAACCTTCCCATCCCATTTTGCAGGCTAATTTGAAACAAAGTCGTGATTCGTGTGATTACTGTCGTGAAGCCATGAAACTCGCCATCGCCAAAAACTCACACAAACCGATGACAAACCAATAGAGTGCCTCCGGCTCTTGCCTCAGATTCGGTGCTCAGCAATATCGTCCAAAGTTTTATAGAACAACTGGGCTTCTACCGCACGAACAAACTTGATCTCGTGCTCACCCCTCGGTCCCAGCTGAGGCTCATAGTCGTCGGTGAAGATGAAGCGGGTCAACTCCTGCAGATGGACCTTCCGCGATTCGGAGCGTCGGGCCCAGTTCCGTGATGCAAGCGAGTACGTTATGAACGCGGTCGAGACGGGACACCGCTTCGAATACCCGCTGAGCACCGATGCCTGCAGACGGACACCTCCCGAGTCTCTGTCGCGGAGAATGTGGAGAGCGTGTTTGTAACTGTCATCGTCAATGTGGCCCGCAAACAGGCATTCCTCGCCGTTGAGCGACGCGTCCTCCAGGTGATCCAGCCGCTCGTAGTCGTCTTGTATCTTGAGCGCGTGAAAGCTGCACCAAAAGATGACCAGGCGCTCGTACGTGGCGAAGCGCAGCTGGGTCCAGAGAAAGACCTTGCTTCGGTCGATCTTGGCCCTGCCTCCGTTTTTGCGCTCCGCACTTGCCGACTGACAAAGTTGGAGGCAGGACTCGTGGCGAAGGATGCGTAGGTCAGCGACGGCTTCGCAAGCTATCACTCGACCCTTACCACGGTCTTGTCGTACGAGAATCTTAGCTCGGCTGTCCTCATCTCGGATGAAGATGCGGAGCTCCAAGTGGTCCTCGACAGGGAGCTTGAGTACCTGTTCGTACTGCTCTCTGAGAGCACCCACCACCGACGAGTCGTGATCGCCGAAACACGCGGATTCGGAACCTGTGTTTGAAACGGGTGCTCGGTCGGGACAGGCCAAATGCAATAGGCAGCCAGTGCGAGTCGGCCACACTGGATCCTGTTTCTGAGCTCAGGGTGCTCGGCGTAGCAACGCCGCCCGACGGACTCGCGAAGCCTGCAACAGCAGGACGAGGTGGCTCTGGTGCCATCGGCGCAAAGTACCCCATGCTTGAGGAGCCACTTGGTCGCATGGGGGAGAAAGGTGATGCTCCATTCGCAGGTCTGAAGCGTGGCGTCGTTGGTTGGTGCGTGGTTAGAATCTCTGGCATACCATACAATTCATCATCAGGGTCCTCATAGCCGATGGGAGGACCCAGGTCTTCGTAGTCGGATTCGGTGCTTGTCGAGTCGACAAGGTCTCCCAGGTCGTAGTCCGAGTCGCTGTGTTTCCGACCTCCATATCTCCTCTCACCGCGTCTGTCTCCTCTCATACCTTCTCGGCTCGGACGTCGTCTCTCGTCCCCTGGACGATCTTTCCGTCTGATCTTTCCGTCCTCACTTAGATCCCTGAACGTTGCTCGTACTTCACCACGATTTGGCCGTTCGCGGGCAGGCCGTTCTCGTGATGGACGCTTCCGTTCCCAGCTCTTCTGTTTCTCGAACTTTGGTGTACCCGGCTCGAGAGAAAGTCGGCCGAACCCGAGACCTTCGAAATTCTTCTCCTGCTTCACGAGCAGCTTCTCCAACCTATAGCGAAGGTCTTTGAAATCCCCACTAGGTGTGTCGCCATCAAGTTTGGCCTTGAGATCCTTGAGAAAGTGAATATATGTGTCCAGCCGAGCGGATAACGATTCGCAGCCTTGCACTTTTGCACCTTCCACAGAAAAGTGCCTACCAATTCTATTCCAGACTATCGGATACACCTCTTTCGCTTTTGAAGATCTCTCCAACCCGCGCTCGCGGAGCTCTTCAATGGCATTAGTTTGCTTTATAATGTCGGTCAAGGTATGTGCAAGGCTGCGACCAATGGTCTCGCTCTCCTTGGCGATGGATTCGACGTAGTCATCATTTCGAGGATCTTCGACGGACTTTCTACTTACACGTTAGCAATGTTGGTAGCACACATTTGAGCCTCATGCAGTTTTATCAATGGTAGATAGCCTGCTGCACCCTGGCGGGGGCGTAACGTCAAGTGCTATGGAGCCTACATTGCAAGGTGATCTACAACCAAAACAGATGAATGTTGGGCTCTGCATGTCAATCATAGGCAAAAGGGCGGGATTACCTGAGATCGAGCAACGCCCGGCTGACGCGGAACAGTTCGGTAACAACGTTGGTAATTGGAGCCTCAGCGGAAGCCGGCAGATAATCTTGAAAGGTCAGAAACAACTGTGCACTCTGTTTCGCCCGGTTCGAAGCCTTCTGCAGGCTTTCCGCCATATCGACCGAATCTGCCTTGCGGCCGCGCGACATCTTGCCGTATCAGCCTTGCGGGACCAGGAAGTAGAAATCCCAATTTCTAGCCCAGCAGCGGCGGGCTGCGCCAAAAGTGGGGCTCAAACGTAAGATGACGAAGGACTGGGTTCTAGCCGAGCACAAAGATAAATATCGAAATGTATGCTGCCGTTTGTCTGTTGATACGTCGAGGTTCGCAGATGAGGGGCAGATGAGGTCGAGTGTGACGAGTGATGGAAGAGAACTTCTTCAGGCGGAAAGGCAGAGCCAACAGCAGCGCATATCAACACGGACAAAGGAGAAGGAGGGCCAAGCAGGCAAAGGCAAAGGCAGGGCGGAACTTCAGACCGCTGGCAGCTGCCCGCGACAACGGCGACTAGTCTTGCTGTAGTAAAGAGGTGAAAGGTGACTTCTCTCGTGAGACGCGAAAAGGCATCGGCATGGCTTTCTTTTGGAGTCATGAACATGCATGCTTCCCAGACCGTGCCAATGGAGCTTGGGGCCATCGAGGCCTCATAGGGCGCGAACCTCCGCTTGCCAGCAAAGCAGACAAGGTGCCATGTCCACCGCGTGTCGTTCGGGACCCCGGGGCACTTGGTTTCGGGCTGCTGGCCAATTACATCACGCTGGTCGGGAAGTTTTATTGAGTTGTACTGGGCACTTATGCGTGGGAGCCAACATGCGGTGGATGCTCTGATGGAGCTATCTATGTCATCCTGCATCCAATGATAATGGAATAATTATTTTTGGAGATCAAAAGTCTTTTGTTTGGTCCAAGTACTGGTGCTCAGCTCGGTTCCTCGAGCAATGGCGCTTTTCGAAAGGCAGTCTTTCAGATCATGATCACGATTAAGAAAACTTGAGCTCCAAGAGATGATGCCTCGACCACGGCGACTGTGTCTCCCAAGTATCTCATGCCGAGCTGGGCTGGATTTCTCTCCTTGGAGTCGGCATGACGCTGGAGACGAAACACTTATTGGACTCGGTCTCAAAACGTCAAAAGGATGATGTACGAACAGCTTGATTGATTGCAGGAAAGATAGAGTTAAACGCAGCACATTGCTCGCGAGCAAGATGAGTCTCGAAACTCAAGCTCGAAAAGGTCCAAGTAGCACCTCGAGAGCGCGAGCCTCTGCCACAGTGCCTGCTGACAAAATGACGGTCCAAATGCTCGGAGTGCGGGGACCATGGCTCTGGTGCCAATACTAGAGATCATGGCACCGAGAAGCGATGTGGACGTAAGCTTTCCAACCTTGAATTCTCTCTGCGAGACCCGGGCTGATGCAGAGGTGAGTTGGAGTGAGGGTCACAGGAATACTTGACTCCCGGCGAATCTTCATTACACGAAACGGCAAACGGCATGCAAAGCCAACATGTGACACGTGCTTGGGAACATGGACGGGACAGGAGCCGTCGGCGCCGGTCCGGGCAGCGGATATCTTTAACTAGTGTACAAGCTGATAGCTAAGCGTAGAGATGGTTTAGGGCTCGAGGCGAGCAGGCATCGCGCTCCAATGGCTTTGAACTTTGCCAAAAGTGCAATGTAGTTGCGAGGAAGCGGCGGCTGTATCGTCAGCCCTCCCACCCTATCCGAACGTGTCAACCCCTTCCAGACCTGAGAATTTCGCGTTTCGAGAGCAATTCGCAAGAACATTGGTCATCTCAAATGATCCCATACCAGCACTTGGCAAATGGAACTTGCCAGCGAGTTCACCTTGTGAGGGAATCCGCCAGAAGACTACTACTCCTCGTCCTCGTCCTCCTCGCCAGCAGCCTGTTTCTGTCAGTGTCAGGGGTTGCGTCTATGAGGTCAAGGTGCACTCACGTTATAGCTGGCTTTCTCGCGGTCGTAGCGCTCCTTGTCGGCTTTGGCCTTGGCCTCGTAGGGGCCACGCTCAGAGTCGCTCAGGGCCTTCCATTTCTCGCCGAGAATCTTGCCGACCTGACCTGGGGGTGGCCGTCAGTAAACAGTTCTGGTGTTGGAATGGACGCGACTTACCGAAAGCGATGCCGGGGTTCTCCTCGCGGACAACCTCGCGCTTCTCATTGGCAAAGAACATGTACGCCGAGAGACCGCGCTTGGGCGCGTTCGGGTCCTTCTTCTTCTTGCCACCGTCACGGCCCTTGGTGGCGCGCTTAGTCTTGGTGGAGGCTTGCTTAGGCATGATCGCGGACCTGAGGAGCAACTGTCAGCGTGGCTGGTCAATCAATTGATCGTTCCCGGATGCCGGGACAGGTAGATGCACGGTCGGAAGTGTCGCGAGAGGTAGGACGCGTCGCGGCGACGAGGGCAATCTCGAGTCGTCGCAGGAAGTAGGTCGCGAGTGGTGGGCAGTGTGTATGCGGTGCAGCGCGTCTTTGCGAGCTTGCTGTCGCGCCCAGCGTTGTCGCATAAACAATTGCGCCCGATAGAACGACTGAGAAGAGGTATGCGACGAGGGAAAAAGCTATCAGGAGCCACTCACTTTGTTGTGGTGGAAGATTGAGTTGCTGGTGCTAGTTTGCGCGTGGATAGTGCGGTGGTGCTGTGTTGAGCGGTCAGTCAAGAGCATGGCGACAACGAAGGTGCGTGGCTCGCATCGCGCGATGTGAAGGCATAACAAGGATGATAACAACGGCAAACAGCGTCAGAACAATCGGGAAAGTTGGGGGTGGATGGTGAATTGAGCGCCGTGGAGCGCGCTGAGTGTATTGGAAGCGAGGAGCCAACGTACCAGGTGCTGTCGAGTGAGGCCTACGATTCACTGTAGCGATTCGGCAGGCAGAGAGTGTGCAGTGAGAGAGAGCAGAGGCAGCGCAGGCAAAGAGAGTGGGCGCGCCGATATGAGGGAGCGAGTGCTGCGCTGTGCTGCGCAGCCCCCAGGCCGAGCTCCTGCCTCATAACACAGCGCACCCGGCCGCGCCTGCCCTGCAGCCCCTCCTCTCTTTGGCGCGCTGGCTGCCAGAGTCGGAGGCAGAGTCGGAGTCGCTCCCTTCCCAAGTCAGCTCACTTGGTCTTTCATCCTCGCCAGTTCACCAGTCTCCCACCTGGCATTGCACTGTGCGCCGTGTCTGCTTCCAATGGGCGGTCAGAACGCCCGGCCGACGCCCTTGCTTGCCATTAAACTGACTGCAGCGAGCGCCCACGCCCGCCCTGACTAAATCCCCTCTCGCGGCGAATCACCGTCCATGCTGGCATTCCTCCGCACAGCAACAATGCAGCACTGCTCCCAGCCGATGCTACTGCCTGTGCGTCCACACCAGCTCGGGTACTGCTCCTGCGCCCGTTCGTTCTTCTTCTGTTTTGGCATCGTCTCTCAGCCTGCGCTGCTGGCCTCAGCAACGATTACGTAACTGGACCCTTCTGCACCCCAAGACTCCAAGCGTGTCAACAACGCGTTCTAGCGTCGTCGACGCCAGATACGCAGTGGCCCGTGCTGCTATCGCGCTTCCGAGGTTGACGATAACCGTCATGAGCCGTCGTGACGCTTCACGGTGTCTTCAAGTTCGCAGCTGCGACAGAGTCCGGGTTCTGCTGTGTCCCGCTTGGTGTGCATTCGCGGTTGCGATGCAAGCGTTGCTGCATTCGGCTGCCCGCATGAGATACCTTTCATGGCGGGCAGCATAAGTTAGCTGAAATTAAAATCTCGCATGTGCGGATATCACCTACACGGCAGAAGACATGAAAGCTAAGAAAGTCATGAAACACGAAATGACGGCCGTGCATGAAGACTACACAGAACAGCAATGGGGCTTTCCGACGCGGCGGTATCCATATGACTGTGAGACAGAACGAAAAATGTGTTCGAAGCTCTATTAAGCGTACTCATCCTCATCAAGCACCAGAGCACGTAATGCCTCGTCCTGAGACCAATCGATCCCGCTTCCCGCCACGATACCCGAAACCACACTTTTGAGCAAAGCGCGTGTCTGTCTTGCCTGCTCCAGACTCTGCTTGCTCTCCGCTAGCCTATCCTGAAGGTCTTGGTCCTGCACCGTCTCCGGCCCTTTCTCCTGCAGGCCAGCTGCTAGCTTGAACACCTGCGATGCAAGCCCCCGGTTTGTTGCAACGGCCTTTATCGTCTGGACTTGCGTTTGTGTCAACTCTGTTTTCAGGTCGTGAATCTTGGTGGCCATGTTGGTCTGTGTGAGGCTCAGGACATCCCGCTGTGCCAGTAGTTTCTTCAATTCCTGCAATGACGCCGTTGCATTTGTGGAATTCTCCAGATGCACTGCTTTGATTATCGGATCAACCAACAACACATTATCCACAATGCTGTTCCGTAGTTTGTAGCCTGCCCTAGCTTCAAGTGCCTCGATCTCGGCTTGCTTGACTGCCTCCTGCAGTTCATCTGCACTTAAGCTCAATTCTGGATTTGTTCTTCAGCATCATTTCGTTGTAGGAGTCTAACATTGAGTCTCTACCTTTGGGTATCTCCGAGCTACATTCAAGCAGGGTTCGCTCAATGCGGAGCTCTTCCAACTCATCATGCAGAGCAAGAACGCGTTCCTCGAGTTCACTGAATCGCGGCGTGTCACGCGTTATTTGATACTGGCTGAGGTCTCTCAGGATCCTGTCCTCCGTAGGTTGTCTCTTCGCCATAATTATTCCTGGTGAACATCTTATTCGAAATGCTCAATTTCAGGCGAGCTAGTCGCGTGGCTCGAATCTTGCAAGTCGTGGGCGTGAGCATGTTTGTTTGACATTGAGCCGTTGCAAGCTCTCATGGCTGCGCCTCTTATCGCCGATATCCCCGCCGTTTGATATGGGGTCTACTCATGTCCTTCGCATGGACTGAGGGTACGCAAGGGTGCGTTACGCGTGAAGAGGTTCACGTAGGCGTGCTGGAGAAGGTCTCAGGATATGATGCAAAGTCACCACGGCATTTCGAGCATCGGAGAACGCGCAAATTACAGTCAAATCTTGCTCGAGTACGTAGCCTAAGGGACTGGCTGTCTAATGAAGCATTCGAGCCACTTCATGTTGTCGATCGTCCAACTCTACGGGGAAGCTGTGCGAGCAGCGTGATTGCGTATAGCTATCATGTCTAAAAATCCAAAGGAATTTCCAGATGTTAGCAACAAATTGTCAGCTCCGACAAAGAAGTCGATATTCGAGCGCCAAAAAGCCGAAGCCGAAGCGAAGCGTCTCAAAGAGGAAGAGGAGACAGCCGCCGTTTATGCAGACTTTGTCAAGTCATTCGACAACGACGATGATGATGAAGATGGCACAGGCGGCGTGTTTGCCCAAGGACGTGGGCGCCCCTTCACCAAGTCAGGAGGACTTCAGCCTTCTGGGGCTCCAGGCAAAAGACACTTTACGAGCGTATCTAATAAACCTGGCCCGGGTAGTGGGCAAAGATCAAGTGGTCCTGGTAGCCTCGGACCACCGCCTCCATCGCTTTCGAGAAAAAGAACTTATGACGGAACGCCAACCCGTGATCTTGGCCCGCGAGGATTGAGGCCCGCTTTCGAGGATGTAGGTAGGGATAGCAAGCCTGCATTCGATGAGTCGGACGATGATCAGGACAAAGACGTGAAGATAAAAATCGAGGATAGAGCTGCTAGCAAGCCGACTCTTATGCTTACTTCTCTGTCGCCTCTGCTGCCGTCTTCTGCCATCAAATCACTGTTTCCAGCTTCTATTAAGGTCGAGTCTGTCAAGATGCTCCCACCAGCAGCAGGACCCAGCAACGACAGGAAATCGTCATCGGCCATTGTCACCGTTGCTGTTGATACTCCAGGGAGTGAGCTTGATGCCGCCGTAAGCGCACTTCAGAACCGTTACCTGGGCTGGGGTTTCTATCTAAGCCTCTCGCGTTACCTTTCATCATCAGCTGTTGGAGCTGCGACAATGATTTCAGGCGCCGGATCCGCATCAACACTACCGTTTGGCGCTAAATTCAACCCACAAGGTCCCGCTACAACTCTTTCAAGGGCGCCGCCACCGTCAGGCTTCGGTCGGGGTTTCGCTCCACCAGCATCGTACGGCCCGTCTTCCGGTCCCGGTCGAGGTGGTCAAGTTGCTCAAGTGCCAGTCAAACCACCGGCGGACCTTAGACAGCTGAAGCTTATTCATAAAACCGTTGAGAACGTGATCAGTCATGGTCCTGAATTTGAGGCTCTGCTCATGACTCGACCGTCCGTTCAAAAGGATGAGAAGTGGTCTTGGTTGTGGAATCCTCGTTCGGAAGGCGGTGTCTGGTATCGCTGGAGGCTTTGGGACATTCTGACTAACGCACAACAACGAATACGCAAAGGGAATGGTAAGAATGACAGCTCAACACAGATCGTCTTCCTCGGCGGGGCGCCGTGGGCAAGCCAAGACCGAGCCATCCCGTTCGAGTACAACAACAACCTTGACGAGTTTGTTTCCGAGTCCGAGTATAACTCTTCCGAGGACGAGGACTCCGGCGACGAGGGTCGTCGAAGATTGAATCACTTGCAAGGTGGCTCAATGTCCAATGATCAACCAGAAACTGAACATGCGAATTATCTCAATCCGCTACAAAAGGCCAAGGCGGTACATCTGCTGGCGAGGTTACCAACAAGCACAGCCCGGCTTCGGAGAGGCGACATAGCTCGCATCACCGCATTCGCAATCAAATATGCCAGTGAAGGCGCCGACGAAGTTGTGGAACTTGTGACGCGCAATGTGCACAGTCCGTTCGCCCTGACTTCGGCTAATCCAGAACGGAGAAAAGAGGCTGCAACGAGATCAGGGGACCAATCGGACGACGGCGTAACAGGTGTAGGCGAAATTGACAAAGACAAGGACAAGGATGTTGACATTTCCTCGACGAAGCTCGTCGGGCTGTATGCCATGTCTGACATCTTGTCCTCTTCGAGCACGTCCGGCGTCCGACATGCCTGGCGTTATCGCCAATTATTTGAAGCGGCCCTTCGTAAACACAACACATTCGTACACCTTGGTCAGCTTGAGAAGGAGCTGGGATGGGGAAGATTGCGAGCGGAGAAATTCAAGCGAAGTGTCAACGCGCTGTTGACGCTCTGGGAGGGTTGGTCCTTGTTCCCCACCGCTGCCCAGGAAGAGTTTGCCAAGATCTTCAATGAACCTCCGATGACAAGCATCGAGAAGCAAGAGCTCAAGAAGAAGGAGCAAGAAGAAGAGAAGGTTCGTAAAGCAGCCGCCAGCAAGTGGCGGACAGTCGACGACACTCAAGTGACGTCGAAGGCGGCCACGGGAGACGAGGAAGCGGATACCCAGATGGAGGATGTGGATGGGGAGCCCATGGCCGAAGACGATGACGACGTCGATGGCGTTCCAATGGAGGACGACGAGGACGTGGACGGTGAACCCATGGGCGAAGATGAAGATGAGCCTGTCGCCAAAGACCAGGTACCTGCTCACAGATCGGAGGTCGCACCAGAGCCGAAGAAGCCTGCTGAGCCGGTGTCAGAGACAGTCGCTCAGAACGCATCGACGGCAGCGAAGATCGCCCGCATGCGCAGACCGAAAGCCGAAGATATGTTTGCCGATTCGGATGGCGAGTGATGCTCGGTTGGAAACCCGTAAGTAACTGGCTGAATAGGGTTATCTGCATGTATCAAAATGGTTGAAATTACGTCGTGAAAGGTCGATGAAGAAGTGCTCAACGCTCGAATTTCTCAGCCTTGTGTAAAGGGGAATCGGGCATCATCATTCATAAAAGCTTCTGAATGAAAGCAAACACTAGTAATCCGCTGACAGCAGCACGCTTAAACCCCATGAATAACAAGAGCGTATCGCTTCGAGTCATGAACCCAATCCTTTATCCCGCCTGAACCTCAATCTGAGCAGGACCGGCATCGGCATCGGCATCAGCATCAGCCCCAGGATTTTCCGCAGCTGCTTTATGCTTTCGCCTGCGTTTTCTGGGCGCTCCTCCTTCGCCATTCTCGTCCTTCTGCGCGGACTGCGGCTCCGCCCTCTGTTTCGGCTTCTGCATGCTCAACGGATTGACTCCTTTCGGACCCTTGCCCTTCTTCTTCTTCTTTGCATCTCGGGCTTCCGCTCTCCCTTGCTCGCCTGTCTCGTCTCCTTCTCCTCCTCCCACCTCCGCTTCCTCACCCCTTTTCCTCTTGACTCCGCCTCTCAACTTTTCCTTCTCCGCACCAAGCTTGACACCCACGCTCACGTCTGCCATCGGCTCCATGATCATCACACTCCTTCTTACGTAGATGCTCGGCACGCCCCGGACGTCCCGGGCCCAATTCCGCAGTTCGTCGTCTTGCACGGCGATGACGTATCTGTGCTTGTTGGTCTGGTTGGATTTCGGATCGATGACGGAGGAGAGGCAGGCGTGCGTGGATAGCGGCGACTCGGAATCGTGGTGGTCGCACCGCCGCTTTTCGAAGGTTTTGGCGAGGGAGATGAGTGCGGTCTTGTTTGCTGGGGTGAGTGTCGGGGGTGAGGATGGTGATGTGTCGGCTTTTGAATTATGATCCTTGGATCTTGATGACGGGTCCTTGGAAGTAGATTTTGATGGAGTTTGAGACTGCGATTGAAGTTGAGAGGAGGATGTGGTCGGGAGGTTGTAGAGCTGTCGTATGGTACATTCTGTGAGCACTGGTAGACGTATTAGTCGCAGTTGACGCGAACAAGAAACGAAAATTTATTGAAGCTTTGGATTTGAGTCGAGCAGAAAAACATTGCTGTCGTCGAGTGCCCATATGTCAAAATGATACAATTTTGGAGACGGACCCTCCAGCTGGCAGCACATACACGATTGGCGAATCCATTGATGCTTTAAGCCGAGGGGATTGACTTACTAGGCTTTACTTCGCCGTGCAGAGTCCGATGCAAACTAGCGACCAGATCCATTTTGTACTGTACCACCGAGGCCTCTAACATGCCTACGTCCACCAGTACCTGATACGGCTCTCTGAAACCAAACGTGAGCCCATATTGCTGCATGAGCTTGCGATACTGTTTCGACCTTTTTCCTCTCATGTTGAACGATGTCGATGTCCGTGGATGTGCAAGTTTAGATTGTTCGAAAGTTCGTAGAATCGAGTTGACAGACCGGAGTCATCAACTCCGAGGATTTTTTTTTGTTCAAGCAGATCGGCGTCAAGTCCGCCCAAAGGTAAAGGGTCGAGATCTCAACTTCGCCAGAGTTTCTGAACGCTCCATCATTCAGATTACGGTCCACATGCGACGTGTATGCCAGCGCGTGATCCCGAAAACATGCGCGCACACAGGAACGCCCTATCATGCAGGCCGCGCCCTGTTCCTGGCGCTGCAGTCTCGGTCCATTACGACGACTGCGAACAGACGCAAAAGCGACGACAATGGTGGAATCCGATGGTTTGAGCAGACGGGAAAGAGCAGGAGTACGATCAGACCGATGGAAATGGACGAAGTTGAGGACCTGGAGGCACTCGAGAAGGAACATAGAGAGCTGGAGGAAATTGACAACGAGCTGGTCAAACTTGGCCTGAGCCGTCAGGATGTCAGCCTTGATGTCTTTGAAAATGAAGGGACACTTTCGCCAGCAATGCGAGAGGACTTGAAAACGCTGGGAGATGATGAGATCGTCGACATGCACTCTCTCAACGTGCATTATCAGATGCCGGTGCTGATGAAGCGTCACATCCAGAAGTTCAACACAGCGCTGCAGCTGTCGGCAACGCAACCGCACAATTTGCGCAGCCGGCGGGAGCTCTGGGCAACCTATTTACGATGCACTTATATGCCTGGGTTCCTAGATCAGGTCACAGAGCAGGCTTGGAAAGTGCTGTGGCGAAGCCAGTCTGGCCAGCCCTTTTTCAACGAGCAGGCTAAGCATCTCCTCAGGCTTGCGGACGATATGTATAAGGTAGGGATACCATTATCTCCAACCCAAAAGATTACTCGGATCAAGGCACTGGAAGCTATCGGTCAGAATGACAAGGCTCTCACGCAGTGGCATCTATCGCGGTCCGAACTCGGTGGCAACGACAACGTGAAGCATGAATTCCTGGCGTTGGGCGTTACACTGGAATGCGCTTCAGGAAGTCCGCAGAGGGCACAAGATCTCGCCTTTGATGTCATTCAGTCTCAGATGCGGAATCGAAGTGCTGTCCGGCTGCTGCTTCCCGTCATCGCGGCATGGGCCAAGAAAGGTTCGGAGGATGACCTTAAACGAGCTTGGTTGCTCTATCTCTTGGTCAGAAGAATACTAGGGCAAGCGCAATCTGCGAAACATTCGATCGGAGAAGAGGACTTCGACCAGGTCTACCTTGGATTCTTGAATGCTGGTCGGAAAGATTTGGCAGTCAACATATTCAAGGATTTGATTGTAGCGGGACAGCAGTCGGTGCACGACTCACTTCGACTATATGGATCTTATAACCAAGTCCTTGACGATCTTCACACCGGAGTCAGGAGCTCAGATCAGATCAATGAAATATCGCTCGACATACTTTCGAAGCTTCCGCGTCGGTTTGAAAATAAGTTCTTCTATGCCAGTTGGATGAAGAGATTGATCGGACTAAGCCGAGTTGATGAGGCCGTACTAGTCATGGAACTGATGTATGAGAGAGGCGTTCGGCCGGACGCCAAACACGTCAACGGTATTATAGGAGCATGGCTTCGGAATGGGACACCTGACAACCAAAAGTTCGCGCTCGAACTAGCGTGGACCATGATGGACGAGAGACTAAAAATGGTTGCTCGACGACAGCAGACAAAGCAGCATGATCGCCTGAACGAATCGGGCTCTGCGAAAAGATTCTACTTGCCGATACACTTACAGAGGAGGGTCCCGACCGCCACCACCGAAACGTTGTGTCTCTTACTCCTTTACTACAGTCAAAGCAACTTACCAGCGGAAATGGAACAGGTTCAAAGACTCCTTACTGAAGCGCAGCTCCTACCCAACTCTTATTTTATGAACCATATGATGTATTATTATTGCAATCAAGGCAAAGGGGTGGATGCCTGGGAGTTATTCAACACGATGAGCCGCCAGGTACGGCCAGACATGACCACATATACCTGTCTGTGGGACTGTGCCCATGGCCTCACACGAAGATACGAACAGATGGACAAGTTTCCAGCACCGCGGCGTTTGTTTTCGGTATTCATGAACTGGTTTTCCCAATTGTCACCGAAACTGAAAGTTTCAGCCCGAGACGATTTTACTCCGGCTCTTTATGACCGTATCATTCAAGTCTTCACTCATTTCAAGGATTCAAAAGGACTATTGATTGCTCTCTACGCAATGCGCGATGCCTTCAGCCTGTATCCGAGCGAAAACACCATACAGTCTGTCACGATACAGGTCGCGCAAATGAGCGACACGCGGGCTGCCGGTCATCCCCTGGGTCGATCACGTGTGAGGAGGCGCAAGGCTGCCGGCATAGATTTGCAACGCAATGCCGAGAGAGCGAAGAAGGTCTTTGACATGATACTCGAGAACAGAAACGCAGAGCTCGAGCAGCAAGGGATCAAACTGGAAGAGTTGAGCGCCGAGGAACGAGGGGAAGAGACTTTGTTCGTGTTGGCAGAGTTCCTACGCGCCGCGGAGAGAAGGTCCATTGAACCCGATCATTTGCTGGACGACACGGTCTCGCTTTCAGAGGAGGTAGATAAAGTTGCGTGGGAAATGGGAGCCGGTCCTTTCAGAATGGGTCCGCCCGTGTACAATACTGTGAGATAACTAGAGCAGGACTGTGCTATATGTATATGAATGAAGACGTTTCAACCAATGAGAGCTCTGATTCCAACTATCTTGCGATATCCATAGTGCTATCTTGCAAGGCATTGACATTGACACAAGTGCCCGGCTCGACACGTAGTAGAACACGGCGGAATAATTCTACGAATCACCCCGCTGGTTACTCAGCTTGGTGCATGGGGGTCCGTTCAGCTGGGCATACAGCCAAGGAGGCAAGAACTCCACCAAGTGCCCACTAAACGTCCATCTTACCATTCAGCGAAACTTCAATTTGTGCTTTCGGCCAGCATGTCACGCTAGGTTTGCGTTGCCAAATTCATGCTGAGGCGTGTTTGACTTCGCTCGCGGATACACGATTCGGACCCGACGAATTTATGATTCTGGACAACAAACGGCTTGCTCCGATCACCTGCCTCTTCATTCCTGAAAATCAACTAAGTTCACAGCAGACTATCTACTGGTGTGAGCAAAGCGCATGACGCTTTTCCTTTACCTTCAGAGTTACCGAACTGGGGCTCGGAGTCCGTTCCGTGCTTGCTCACGTCTCACATGGTCGCTGGCTGCCGCTGGAGGACCTGGTCACGCAGCCGCTACTTGAGTTTATATATCACTGCACCCAGCACTTGCTGGAAGTCCACCCAAGCTGTCAGATGGGTGGAGGAAATGCGTAAACGGATCCGTCAGCTATGTCGCGCCGTGTACTGAACGCTCATACCGGCGAGCTGCTGCTTACGGACACTGCTGCCTCAGAAAGGTAGGCGCTTTGCGCATCGTTTGACTGGTATTTGACTGAAAGGTGTACAGCTTTGACGGTCTGAAACTATGGATCGCCGAAAAAACTGGGATCAGTGAGGCCCGCCAGGTTCTCATGACGGGCCGTGGCAAGCCGGTCAAACTACAGACATTACGAACAGAGGAGGATGTCTTTGTTTATGATCGAGACTTGATACAGGGTAGCTCCGGACGCCTAGCAAGATCGCTCGCGGAGCAAGGATACCCGGAGACTTCCGACCCACCTGCAATACCTGAGGGTCCTGGCGATGGTGCTGATACAAAGGACTGGCTTGCGGCGGCCGAGATCAGAGCTGGCTGGGTTAGTGATGTTGCATCAACCTGCAACGACATGGTGGAGCAAGGGAAGAGACTATCTATGGAAGCTTCGATCGTGCAACAGGCCACCGCCATAGCAATAGAAGGACTGAAACAGCATGTGGGAGGCCTTCGACAACGCCGTAAGCGCGCAAAGGAATGGGTTGACGGACTCGTGGCGGATCAAACTTCATTCAGACAAGAGCAGGATGTGCTACAAAAAAGGTTGTCCGCCGTGCCGGTGGTCCAAGAACTCCAGAGATACATGCGGCAAGGAAGCTCAGCGAACCATACGGTTCGAACGCTTTCAGACTTGGTCGGCACAGATGACCTTGGTTCTCTGGCCCGGCGGGCAAGCACTGTTTCAAACCGCCTCACAAGTGCTCTGTCGGAGCTGAGCGACGTCTGCGAAGGTACATTCAATGAAGGCGATCGACTGACATCAGCTTTTATGTCAGACTTCACTTCATCGACAGGCGATCTACTCGAGGCTCTGGACATGCACGTAGAGGAGCAAGGAGTGCTTTGCAAGAAAATCTCGGATGACTGCATGAACCTTGTCCGGGACAGCCCAGAGATTTCACAATTCTCGAGGATCTTCACAAGACATCAAAAATGGGTGGCTCCCCTTCTCGAAGCTATAGCGGGTATTCACGACACGGTACACGCGCTGTTCGACCACAAACGGCAAATTTCAGACACTGCCATTCAATATCTGCAAAAAGTTAGTGCGGTCGAGTCCGGCATCGCTCAGGTGACTCAGCATTTCGGTCAGTTAGACCTGAGTGATGCCGACGACACAGCTCTTGATGCCCTTGATGCAGTGTATCGACTCCCTATGGTCTACGGCTCTTTACTGATCGAGATTGTTCGAAGACGGGAATGGAACGAGAAGATGACCACAGACTCAACCAGCTTAGCCGAGGAGATGGCAACCTATAAGGACGAGGAAGAACGTCGGAGGCGAAAGTGGCTGAAGTCCATCGGTCAGTATCTTTCGGGTGTCGTGACGAGTGATGTCATGGGAATTGATATCACCGTACGATCTTCAGAAGAAAGCTGGCCGTCACTGACAAGGGGAGATGTTGACAAGTATCTCGATGCCCTCAGAGGGACGGGCGGATTTGACGATACCGTCACGGATCTTGTGGCTGCCCTTCAAACGATGGACGCGCCGTCGAAGCAGCAGTCCAGGCGCGCCAACGCCTTCCGGAACGGCAGCCTGCATGATGCCACATTTGGCCGGAATTCATTACTGCTTCGTGGAGACGACGATCTTATTCGCAATCTACAACAAGAAAAGACTCGACTTGAAGAACGTCTCAAAGGTTCCGACAGTCGCGTTCGCAAGCTTGAGGACCTGCTCCATCGTCAAAGCCAGATTCAGTCGAGGCCATCCTCACGAGGTGTGAGTGCGCCGTACCCGATGGACAGGCACACCTCAACACCCGCCAGCGCAGATGGCTCAGGTTTCTCCAAGGTCCCCGTACATCCTCAAAGTCCTGGCCTGTATGGATCTAGGAGATCTTCACTCGTAGCTCAGATCCACGAGGCCAATCCCCTTGCTGAACGAGTCGCACAGCTCGAGACAAACTTGAATGCTGAGAAGGCAAAAATTGCCAGGATGCTCGAGTCCGCGGCTAGACATCAGGAAACTGAGGACTCTCTACGAGCACAGATGCAGGAAGTAGCTTCGACTAAGAACGACTTGCTCGACAACTTCCAGGCACAGCAGAATGAGTTTGACGGTGAACGTCGGCTTCTTGAGGACGAAAACCGCAAGCTCAAGGTCAGGATCGAAGAGCTTGAAGAGGATTTCGACAGAATCCTCGGAAGCCATGACAATGCTCGCTTGGGCCTCGATGAGCGCACAAAAGCATTTGAGCAGGAATTACGCAGCCATCGAGAGCGAGCGGCCGAGGAGATTGGCCGTCTCACTTCTGAGCGCGACGAAGCCAAATCCGAAATTGATCAGGTGCAGGCGGATCTCGCTGCCGTTCAACGCCAATCGGCTGAGCACGAACAGGCTCTCGCTCGAGCCCACGAACAAAAGCAGAATCTGGAAGCTGCCGCGCGTGCCCAAGACGAAGCTCGTATAGAACACTTGAGATCGTTGAGAGCAACCCACCGCCAGCTCGCCGACAATGAGCCAACGCCAAATGACTTTGACTCGCTTGTTGACAATGTTGAGAGCCTGAGCAACAAAGCTGCCAGTCACTTGCAAGACTTGCAGCTTGCGTTGGAGAAGGCGCGGTCGGAGTCCGTATGGCAGGACAAGCAGCTCTCCAGCAAGGACTCGGAACTCACCAAACTCAAAGCGCGCGTTGACCAGGAGGAGCTCGAGGTGTTCTCATTATGGGAGGAAATCGCAGACCGCAAAGCGCGGTATTCTTCGCTTGAAGCAGAGCTTGAGGATCAGAGACAAGACCTGGACGCACTTCGAACGAAAAATACGGATGCCGAGGCTAAAATGCAGTCCCTCCAAAAGCGTCTCCAGGACGAGGAGCAAAAGGTGCACGACTTGCGAGTTGATGGCCAAGGCGCCTCAACTCGTCATACGGAAATGGAAGGGCAGCTGAGCAGACTAATTGAGCGGCTGAGCATCATCGAGAAGGCACGAACGGAACAGCAAGCTCTACTTGATGCACGGGCCAAACGCGCGGAGGCAGTGTCAAGCAGACTCTATCGTCAGCACGCGTTTCTACTACGTCTCCTGACCCAAGTTGGCTATACAGCGACGCAGCAAAATGGCATATACACTTTCGAACGCACCTCGCGGCTTGGCAACAGCAGCTCTGTCATCGAGCCCTCCCCAACAGCCAGCCGCGCCCTTTCTGGCAGTGCCCCGACCACGCACGATGGCGAACCTCACCCTGAACACGTGCAATGGGCTGTTTCTGACCACCCTTCGAGCGAGGAAGAATTGTACCAAGACTACTTGCGAGACATCAATTCACTCCACATCGATGTCGTTGTCGACACGTTGGTCAAGCGCTTCAAAGATGTCGAGCACATTGCCCGGAAGTGGCAACGGGAGGCGAAAAACTACCGCGAACGCTTTCACAAGGTCCAGTTTGAAGCGCAAAACAAGATCGCCTATCGTTCTTTCAAGGAAGGCGATCTTGCCTTGTTTCTCCCTACCAGAAATCAAGCACACAAACGGTCATGGGCGGCGTTCAACGTGGGTGCTCCCCATTATTTCCTGCGCGAACAAGAAAGCCATACGCTTACGACGCGTGATTGGCTGGTGGCGCGAATCTCGAAAATGGAAGAGCGGATGGTGGACCTGAGCAAAGCGCCAAATACGAGTGCGAGCCAAGGCAAGGACGACGGCAACGGTGCAGAATCTACTCTAGACGAGGATAATCCCTTTGGTCTTTCAGATGGTCTGCGATGGTACTACCTCGACGCTGGAGAAGAACGTTTCGGCGCAGCGCCAAGCACTCCAGGCTTGGGTAAGAGCACCGTTGCCAGTGCCCACGAGCATGCCACCGGCAGTAGCGTGCCCAACAAGAAGAAGCCTGGAGAAGCGGCCGCCGCGAAAGTGTTGACGAAGAGCCTCGATAGTAGGCGAAGCAGCACCAATTCTAAGAAAAGCACAGCCGGTGCCATGGCCAGTCCCGCCAACGCCACAGGTACATTTGACGTCGGACAAGGCGAATTACTCGGTGCGGCAGCCAATCTTAACACGGTTGCAGGTGATCGCAGTTCCATACGGACAGCTGCCAGTCGAGAATCAACAACACAGGAGGTACGCAAAGACCATTTGCTTGGCCCATGAGAGCTGTTGTGCATTGAACCCCTGCCGCAGATGATGTGACCTGTGACTTTTATGATGGATCACTGATTTTGCAAGCAGGGGCTCATTGGCGACGAAGACGGCAGTACATCGAGACCAGAACGGACAACGACAAGTAAATCAAAAGCTTGGAATTCCCTATGGTCAATGGATTTGAGTCTAGAATCAGGGCGTAAAGGCGCAGGGCGATAGATGGACGGCTTCGGCCTTGATAGGGGAAGCATTACCTCATATTATTACGGCGCTTTGATATTCAAGCCTCGCATATGGCTCTTGAGAAGTGTTTTGCGGTCGTGGAAGACAATAGAAATCCTATTTTGCCAGCCAGTCTCATGCAACGCTGATGTAGAGATCTCAACGAAGGAAGTGACTCTCTCCTACATCTCGTCATCAACTCCAAACTGAGCACTTTGTTAGAGATTATATGATGCAGCACATAGCCTATCATCCTAGGCAATTTTCGTTTGCACCTTCACACTTCCGAATGATCACCAACACTGAGCAACGTGAAGGAGGACATATCGCACCAGTCAGAGTACGGTGCAAGAGTCAGAATCGCGTGACCCTGTCGATATCGCCTCGCCTCTCGCGCGCCTGCTCAATTTCCCATTACGGGCTAGCGCGCGCAAAACTGTGGCCCAACCCACAGCTATATCTTTGCGCCTTTGCCAGTTCGATTTTCCTTTTTCTTTTCCTTTTCTCTTCTTCATACTTACCTTGGCCAAGGACCCTCGCTCAAGATTGGGGGCTTCTACGAATCGATCCCTCCATTGCACGGCGGGGCGGAGAGGCTTGTCGGCTGTCCTTCGGGGCCGTCGTGGCTGTAATTTTTGCTGGCTTTCCAAAGAACTCTTTTTCATTCTGCTGTCGGCTTGATGCCGGCGCCGGGCGAAGAGGTGCGTGATGTCTGCGTGTGTGACGATCACAACATGGCTACACTCGGCTTAGGATCGTTTCATCATGTCTTCATCGTCGTATCGATGAGCCCTACGACGTTGACTACTTTTCTAGAATACCGTTTGACCACCTGAACACACGTTAGCTCCGTCAACCCAACACCATCGTAAACGGCGAACTCACCATCGATCACCCACTCCGCCCCGTTCACGTACGCGCCGCCCACCGTACTGCAAAGACAGACCACCGGGCCCGTAATCTCGTCCACGGCCATCATCCGCCCCAGCGGGTTTCTCTCGTTCCAAATCTCCCTGGCCCGCGCGATCCCCTCCCCCTCGTTCAAGATCGTATCCGCATACCCCGGCAAGATCGCATTGACCCGAATCCCGTGCACCGCCCACTCGGCCGCCAGACACCTGGCCAGGTGCGCGACGCCTGCCTTGCTGACGTTGTACGCGGCCTGCGGCTGCGGAAAGTTCACCGATTTCCCGCTAATGGACGCCGTGAAGACCATGCGTCCGCCGCATTTCTGCGCGATCATGTGCCGCGCCGCCGCTTGCGCGCACAGAAAGGTCCCCGTCGTGTTGACGGCGAGCGTGCGGGACCACTGTTCCGGGGACGTGGTCAGCGACGCGTGGCAGCCGACGATGCCGGCGAAGCAGAGGAGGTGGTCGACGGAGCCGAGCGCGGAGGCGGCCGAGTCCATGGCGGTGGAGACGGAGGCGGCGTCGGTCACGTCGACGCCGATGGTGAGGATCTTGGCGGCCGGGAAGGAGGTTTGGAGGTGCGTGACGGCGGGCCCGTTTTGTGTCGGGTTGAGGTCTAGGAGGGCGAGACCCGTGGCGCCGTGTTCGAGGAGGGCGCGGGCGGTGGCGAGGGCGAGGGTGCCGGTTCCTCCGGTGACTGAGCTGGTGATTAGCTGTGATTGCTTTGATACGGGTTTTTTTTTCTGCGCTTGGGTGGGAAAATGCCTGGGTTTCATTGTTCGATGCTCTTTTCGATCCAGCGAAAGCCTGGACAGGGCAAGTGTAGGGATTGTAGACACCGAGGTGGCACGGTCAGAATCTCCAATATTACGTACTGACGGCATTTCCGTGAACGGCGAAGCGTCTCATGGCTCTTTCAGCCGCGCTGAGGTGACCCGGGGCGGGCAAGGTGGGTGGCGTCAGCGAGTCGGCCGCGCCAGAGGACAGCTTCATCTCCGGGATGGAACGAGCCGTGAGGGCGTCTCGCGCCGTTTCGTGTGAGTGGGTATTGCCTGATTGTGACATGTTTTGAAAGCGAAGCGGAGTGTACTAAGTCAGTGCCGTGTCCAGACGAGAAAGGCAAATTTGCAGCCTCGATATTCAATTGCAAAGCCGAAGGCACTGGTTTGCTATATGCACTTTCAGCAATGCTGATGGGAGACGATACCACTCACGGTGGAAAGTGAGCCGAGGGGCAGCAGGAAGGTTTCCGACTTGTCAGGGAGAGTCGAGAAGTGGGATGGAGACCCACTGTGGATATCCGATGGCGGCACTGCAGTATCGATAGCTCGATATGAGCTAGTGCGCAGTATTAATCCGGGGTTGGAGCACTTTGTTCCCGTCGAGAGACCTTCATGTCGAGAAGCTTGATCCGTGAGAACGTACGGATTTATACAGTCATGTCACTACCGGAGAATGCACGGAATGAACACATATCACAAGGTGGGATATGAATCCTTTCTTGTTCTGATCCGGGTATCATTAGGAAGAAATCTAGTAAGTAATACTCCAAAAGCCGTAACCCATTGCTGGAAATTCACATTGCCTGCCCAATACTCCCGTATCGCTGGCGATCACTTGTCCCAAACGCCAAATGCTGCTTTTCCCTCCACGCTGCCGGCAGCGGAATACTCCGCAAGCTGGGGACCTTTGCTCGGTGGCCCCATTTCTGTGGGCTTTCGGTCGAGCAGTCGTCGTCGTCGCTGAAATATTCGTACAAGCTCTCGTTCACATCGTTATCCTCACTGACCCGGTTCGAATCTGCGCGTCTCGAATGGGTTTCGACGGGTTCGGGACTCGGTAATTCGTGGTATTGTACGTTCGGGGGCTCGTCGTATCGGTCTCTGTTCTGGACGCGCAGGTTGGCAATGTCCATTATGCCGTGAGGGCTGTATGGCATCGAGACTGTAGATACCGGATGATCATCGTCGTCGCCTGGGAGTTCGGGCACGCGAGGCAAGCGTGTGGGAGGGACAGGCGCTGGGGCTGCCGAGTGTGAACTGGCGTCGGGATGGCTGCTCCTCGACCGAGTTGGGCTGAAGCCCTCTATCACGGCCGGCTGCGAGCTCGATGAGCTTCGGCTTGTGTCGATAGAAGTTCGGTTGCTCATGGTGCCGGCGTCCGAATCTGATGATCTCGCCAAAGCAGGCGCTTGTGCATGGCAGCATTGACCTTCGCCGAGAGCAAAACGCTCGTTGATGCGGACCATTTCGCTACGATACTCTGATGCGGTAACCCTTGACCTTGGATCGGTCTCGATTCCCAGCCTCGCAAGTTCGATGAGCTCGGCCGCCGCGTGAAGCCAGTTGGTATCATCTTCCTCGTCCTTGCCTTTTCCTTTGCCACGCTTTTTTGCTGTTTTGTGGAGGGTCTCGGTTACGCCTTTGCTCAGTTTGTCCAGCCAGGAATGTGCTTGGTCCAGATTGGCATGGAACGAGCTGTCCACTGGAGCGCCACCGCCGCCGCCTCTTCCAGCTTGCCGATTGCGCTTCCCAAGATGCGAAACCAGTTTCGAAAAGGAAAAATCGGAAGAGGCAGTTGCCAGGAGAGTGATCAGGATCTCGATCAGGATCGTTGCCATGGCGAATACGTCCGAGGGAAAGAGTGGTGACTGATCGCTGCTTGATGTGGCAAGCCGAGCGAAATTGAGAGGAGATACGAGAGCCGTCCGCGGTCGGGTTGGATTCTCGTACGAGTCCATGCGGTTATGAGCCGGCCGTTGAGATGGTCTCATGGAAGACCGGCCCTCCATCGGAGGGTCATATTCGACCGAGCCTTCGGAGGATGAATTGAGACTTGGGTGGCTGGATCCTGGACGCAACCATGTCCTACCAGGTGGGACAGCCGACAAGGGAGACATTGGCCTGTCATCTCCAGCATCCTGCTTTGGAGCCGGCTTTGGGGCACCACGTTTGAACAGCGCTGGGGCGAGACGGGGAGCTTGCTGAGAAACAGGATTGGCTCGAGCCGTTCGTCCTCCGCTGGGAGCCATGGTCTGCATTGCGAATACTGCGTTCACGGCCTGTCTGCGCCGCTGCCATTGCTCGGGGCTGCCATGAAGATACTGAAGTCGCTCGTACTCGTCAGAACGAGCATTGCAAAAGTCCTCAAACGCAGCCGACTCGCCTAGTACGAGGTTCAGCGCATTGTCCAGGAAGATGTTACCTGGTCGTATGGCCTGATGGGAAAGGCCGTGTTGGTGCAAATAATCCACGGCGCTTGCCATGCAAAAGGCCCACCGAAGCAGGATTTGTCGCTGCTCTGGCTTTGACTGTATCTTGAAATATTTGGCGGGGTCGGAGAGTGCATCCTTCAGTGTGGTCATGGATGGTGGGGTAAGCAGCACATAGCCATAGCGATCTTGGGTGTAAGTTGACCATATCCGTGTAATATGTGAGTGCTGCAACAGACTGAGCTCATTGAAGTAGAACCTGAACGTGCTCGAATCGAAGCGCGGTTCACCATCTTCAGAGTATGTCTCGAGGTCGTACTTTCGACGCAGTAAAGTCTGGTTGTCGACCACGACTTTCTTGAGGTTGGTCACGCCTCTGTGGATGCCCTTTTCAATAGTGACCGACGGGACAACTTCATCCCTGGTATAATCGAGATGACGCCCGGGCTTCAATTCGCGCAAGCAATAATAGTACTGCCTCGAATCAAATTTGACATCAAGTCTGGGCCTGATGGAGGCAATGGTCTTCCACGCAGCCTCGTCGTAAGCGGCAATGGGCAGGTCCTCGTCTGTGAAGTTCTTGTCGATCAGATCAAAGATAAGCTCGGCATGGCCAATGTCACAAAGGATCAGGAAACACCGGCGCGCCTTTGCGAGGATCCAATCCTGGTAAGTGTCGTCGGAGAGGTCATCGTCAAAGACGCGTGCTTTGAGGGATCGGCGCTGCTTGACATCGAGGGTGGTGGCAACAAAATCCTGAGTGACTCCGCGTTCGATGCGTCGATCGGTCCACCAGTGTTCCGTTGCCATCGTCTCTCGAAGCTACCGGATTGCTGACCGACGAAGTGGTGTCATTGGCGAAAGATCAGCGCCCACGCGCCGTCGATGGGGCTTGTTGGGGGCCTCGCTGATTTGACGGAAGCAACGGCATGTAACGCGTGCTGCAAGAGGAACGCAGCACGCGGCGAGCTTATCTGAGTTTGCTGAGAGACGCAGAATACAGTGTGCAAGTGTGCTTGCGTAAGAGGGTATAGGTAGTGGACGAAATGGAGTGAAGCAATGGGTCACGTGCAGTATATCAACAACGACGATGGGTCGAAGGCGTACATACTTCTTCCCAAGATTTCGTGTAACAGAGATGGAGTAAAAGCAGAAGACGAAGGAGACGTTATGATCTAGATGCAGCATGAGTGGCCGGCACGGGCCTGGGAGTGAGGACCAGGGTTGTGACCTGGAAGAGCGTGCATGAAGCTCGGTCCAGCACACTGCAGCGTATGAAGGCCGCCAGCGAGTCGAGCCGACGGCTGCTGCTGCTGCTGCATGCCGGACCGCAGCGCCATGTCTTGCAGCCTTTGGCTTGAGATGTGCATGATGGGCTGAGAGCAGCCGGCGGAACGTACGGTCCAGACGATTCAGACCTCGACGCCCGTGGATTCCCGAGACGCCAAACGGCCGGCTGGCGAGGCACGACAAGCCGGCGGCGGTTGTGCCAGGAGACTTCCATGCTATACCCCGACCTGCCTGTCCCGACGGACAACATATGCAGGCCAGACGTTGGACTGAGTCAGGATTGTGCATGGCGTCCTGGCAGTCGGGAAGGGCATGGGCGAGAAGCGATGTGATTGCAGCCAGAGTCTCTCGTTATCAGTTGGAGGGGCCACCATCGATCCAGTCAAGACGCCGCTGCTGCGCCATTTAAGCGCTGCCCTTATCAGCTCTCGCCAATGCTTTGACTTCTCGAACTTCGCCTGCATGACCGTCGAGCCTCACGTGCTCTGCTCTGAGCTTTAAGTCCGCCGACGGCTAAGAGGCTTTGCACGACATCGCGGGTTGCCGGCCTTCGGAACGCGTCACGCTCTCCATCCTCTTCAACTCCATCCTCGCCGCCTCTGGGCATCTGCTGAAGGGTGGCTCTGTAGCATGACCGTTGGTTGATGCTGCTTGACCACGACATCTCAGGACATTTTCTGGTTGACAGCTTTACGTAAACTCTCGGGACAAAGCGTGACACCCACCACGCTCCACATTCTCAACCGCTGACCTAAAGGCCGGAATCTCTCGCTCCCTATTGCGCCATGTCTCTGAGACTAGGTTTGATCGCCATCAACATGGCTCAAATTTGCCTGATGCATCTTTCCACGTTCGATGGGATTGCAGCTTCAGCATCTCCCCTGGAAAATTCCCCAGAGCAAGGTCTGGCCGCCATATCGGGCATGCTACCGACCGTTTTTTCGGCCGTTCGAAAGATCGACATGCAAAGATGATTAACAGGAACCCCTCACAACCACGATCGATGTTTGAGCACAGACGCAACCTTCGCGGGTAAGCGAACCCGTGGTTCCGCTGGACAGATCACCGTAAAGCTTACTGTACCTCACATGCTGAGATCGTGCCCCGTTTTCTAGCGATCGTTCCCGTCGACTGCCGCGAGAGCGACTGCAGGTCTAGGTAACCACCGAGAAAGAAGTCGACCTACAATGTCTGTTCGACTGCTGCAGTGACAAAACCAAACCTCCTGTAAATCGGGCACGGCACAGCATTACGCAGGAAGGCATGATATGGGACCGATTGAGTGTACTGTCAACGCCACCGTGTTCCTTGTTGAACTTCCACACCAAAGAGTACTGCAAGCAGATGCTGATTCGCTTATGATGATGGCTCGTGACTGCATCTTCGACCGTCTCATGGCGGATGCCGTAATGCGAAGCGACTGTTGTAAGAACCCGCAGATTTGATCATGCGCTTCTTCCTGTCCACGGCAGCACTATTGCGATATTGCAGACAAGCTCTTCTCTATTCCAGGCCGGCAATACATTGCTGTAGTACTGAACTCTTGCGCGTTTTGTTTCGCCGGGCAGCATGATGCGGCCGCTCTCAATGGACAATGTTCTCTACAGTTCTAGAGCTGTAACTTTGTTTCGGGAAAGTCAATGGATCTTATTGAGTTGTCGTTGTTCTATTATCCGACATTTGTTACCACAAGGTACGTCAATTTGTTTCGCATGCCAAATTGACTGTAGCACACAATATTTGGATCCCTTTCTCCACGCCGAAACATCCCCAAGCCCCAAACGTGCAAAGACCGCCCGAATATCAAGTCGTTTCGATAGATCCTTCGAGCACCTCGTTCGATCCGCATTGCTTTTCCGACTGGACCAAAGCAGCGCATCTCGAAGTCTTGCGGCCGCCATCCCCATCTGGCGACTGAATGTGTCCATTTTTGAATCAACCGGTCGGAGTTATCCTCGTCGACGACGAACTTGGAACTGACAATGACAGTGGGCCCCGGGCCGGAAGCAGTTAGAGCCGGAGTAAGGTAGCGGCGGTATCGGCATCGGCTTCGGAGCGAATGATGTAGGGGTGGCCATCGAAATCCGGAGCTGGAGCACTCGCGTCAGCCGCACGGGGAGAGTTGATGCCGCTGGTCTCGGGATACAGTGCGAGACCGTCCGGGAGACCAGTGCTGTCGCGGGGAGAGTTGAAGTTGCTACCCTCGGGATACAGTGCGAGACCGTCCGGAGGGCCATTGCTTTCAGCCGTGCTTGAAGTGCGAGCTGCGTCGACATGACCAGGGCGGACGACGGGAAGGGCGTGGACCGCGACCGCAGCGGCCAAAAAAAGAGTGGTGAAAAGCATCGCGAGGATGTTATGCGATTTGAAAACTGTGAGAGCCAGAGCGCTGTGTTGAGTAGTGAACGATTGCAAGCTGGAAACTGCTTGGGATGGTGATCGTGGTGTCCCGAAACGAAGGAATGAAGTCAATGAAGAAGGAAGAGGAAAGACAAGAATGGGAGAGGCAAGAAATGCTTTTATACCTGCTTGGACACCGCGAGAGAAATTTTCACTGGAGAAGGAAGGCTGTGCGCAAGAAGTGAAGACGCAAAGGTTAGTGCAGGTGATTGTCAATACGTAGCTGAGAATTGCTGATTCGCAGCGACTCATCTGGAGCCCTCATTCACCGCCTCGACTTTTCCAGGCAACAAGCAGCATGGGCACACAACAAACTAGTAGATGGAGCAGCTTTCGGATGAGACAAATAGTGCTTTTCTTCCCGGCACCTCAGCTGGTAGCAAATGAGCCTGTCTGGTTTTGCACACTGACAACTTGCTGCGGCGCCTGCATAAACATTACCGCAAAGAGACTTCGCGAAGATACAACGCCGACAGTCGCTTCGAACTCTTCAATTCTCCGGCGAGATGCGGGCACTAGCTGATCCAATGGCGCTCTTTGGGTTCGCACGCTCGACGTCGATTCTAGTCATCCGTTCCATGGTCCCACCAACTACAGTTGCCAGCGCAGAAAATGGGCTCGGGTTTTTTGGACAGCGGATTGAAGATGGACTTTGCAGATTGATGTTCTTGACAACATTGGGCTCGGTCCAAACACGTAGAAACGAGCCATGGGAAGTTCAAACGAAGCTGCAGTATGCGTCATGATAAACAGTGAAGACGACATCGGACCGCATCGTGACATCTCTGTCGCAGCGCCAGCAGATGGCCTTCAAGTTCGAACGCCGGTCAATTACCCATCCAAACATTGTTTTCTGGCCTTCCTTCACATGCGTGGCCTGAGGATGAACAGAGAAGGTAAGCCAGGACGCTAGTCTCGTGTCATGGCTTGGCTTTCTTGTTCGTCACAGCCACCGTTTGATTCATCTTTTATTTGCGGCAGCGTCTGTGACTTGGTGCCTTGATTCTGCACGGTCTCTGCCGGAAGGCCAGACTGTTCACCGCTGATGCTAGCTCCTTAACATCCAGCGTACGGCAGAAGATCGACAATCCTGCTCACGCACTAACATGGAGGGCGTATCTGGGCAGAAGCCTAAGATCACACGACGGGTTCCTTATGCCAGTGCACAGTATCCACCATCGATGCCGATTCCAACTTCCGGGGCCCTAGCGAGGGCCACCATAACAAGAAGAGCGCAATCAGAATTGCCTGGAACTTGCCTTGCATGGCAGGCAACGTGCCTGACGGGGGTCCGAAAGGGCTGTAAGCGTACAGAAGATGCCTGGAGGCGATCGAAGGCCAAACGATGTTGACACAAGCATCGAGAAGTCGCTGAGGATGGCGCGGAGAGTGTTTCCGGCCCCTGCTGGTTCGCTCAGCAGGAATTTGCCCTGTTAGGGCGAGCAAACAATCGAGATGCACCTACCCGTTGGTGTTTGTGCTGCGGCAAAATTTCAGAACCAATAGCCCAAGATCGGGAAACAGTACATATACTGAGAACTGAAGCTGGACACATTCCTCGACACCATTCTTTCCCTACTCTGTGAATAATCTGGGGCTCATTCGGGATATCCGAAAACTTGCAGGCCCCATGACGATGAACGGCGCCAGAACAGCGACAAGGCCTGCGGCCGGGCAAGGTCCCAGACCAGTACTGGGCAACTCGATGACGCTCCGGCCTGCTGGGTTGGAGCAGTCATCAAGAAATCATTCCAACGCCTCCAGAGGTCAGCGCACACCAGGATACTCGCCGAATCTCGCCGGCTCAAATGCGAGAGACTCATATTTTGTTGATAGTCTCAAGGAAGAGCCAGAAGAGGATGAAGGGCCACCGGAATTGACCGAGTCCAGCGTTGGATCCAACATCCGATTGGTAAACAGGCTCAGAGAATTATATGAAGTGACTGGTCTTTGGACAGACTTTCGCGACACAGTTCCAAGTAAGTGCACGTGCCCTACCAGCTGCTCGTGTTCGGGTTCGACTAACGTCTGCAGAATGCGAGGAATCTGAATGGATCGGCGCCTACTACGTCCACGAACTTGCCCGATCTTTCAATCTCGTCCGGCGGGCATTCGTGGAGATCCAGCAGCACCGCGCCTGCGGGAATGGGGCCGAGAAGCCAACGACACTCGAGAACGAGGTCGTCACTCTACTCAACAGAATCGAAGAATGGCGCAGCAAGAACCTCAGAAATCCACGAAGCGATGGAGCCAACCGAAGGCGGGCGAATGGCTCTACTGGGAGATCATCCGCCAACGCGGGACCGGCCTCGTCATCCAGCAGCAGCGGCTCCAATCTGGTCTTGGTGAAGCACCAGAGCAATGGGAGTCAACAAGGCCAAGCCAGCGTGAGCGCCTCAAAGAATCCCAGTCCATCATCAAGTCGACCCGGCTCTTCACACCAAGGACCAGTCGCGGAGCAGGAGCCAAGCCGCGAGCAGATGGACGCATATATCAGAACGAGCATCAACTACACGGAGTGCATCGCCAGTGCTGTACAAGAATGCCGATTGACCAAAGAACAGATGGACATCGGTATAAGAAGGATGAGAAAAGATCTGCTTGAGACACAAGCTACGAATATCGCGGAAATGAGGAAAGAAACTGCCAGGAACAGGGCTGCGAGGGGGGCGACAAGGCCGACGGCAAGTACTTGACCATTGAAGCGAGATGATCCACGAAGAAACTTTGAGGTCTACTATTATTGATCGTTTTGAAATTTCTTCAGTAATCGAAAATTGCAGCATGTGTTTCGGCCGTAATGAATGAGTTCGTGTACCCACGTCCACTAGGAGTTCTTTGCGTGCTGGATACTCGTGACCACCCAAGCCAAGTCATTAGCTGCAGGCCAAGTCGGTAGTCCGTCAGCTTGTGCACTCTCGCAATCTGACGCCGTTCGCCCGCGGACGCCTGCGTGAGGGAGTGCTCAATAATGATCCAGTAGCTTCAGCACGCTATGGAAAATGGAAATGAACTCGAGGTGTTCTGTCCATCCTTTAATCCAGAAATGAAAGCTGTCGGACTTAAAGGCCGACGTTGACATCCTCGGCACATGCAGCGAGCCGTGGATTCCTGTTGTGGATGCGGTTCCAGCCGAACTTGAGCTTCCAACCCACATTGCGTGCATTGCACAATAACACAAGCTCCGCCGCTCGAGGGCCTCTCCAAATCCTTCGCCGTCTCTCCGTTGTCGCCAGTGTCTGTTCGTTCTTCTCACTTCTTTCGCTGCTCCGCGTGCGTCTCTTGTCCTTCGAGCTCCTCCTTCTTCTCCTCCTCCTCCTCCTCCTCCTCCTCCACACTCTCGTCATGCCCTCCGACAACTCGAAAAACCAGTCGGTCCTTCCCGCAAGCGTCACGGACAAGGCGGACCAACTCAAAGAGAAGCTGCCGGATCAGCTGAAGGAGAGAATTCCGGAGCCTGGTCAATTGAAGGACGACGTCGTCGAGGCCACCAAAGGCGCCGCGTCCGCTTTCCGATCCTTTGCCGCGGGCGGTGTCGGAGGTGTCTGCGCCGTCATTGTCGGGCATCCGTTCGACCTGGTCAAGGTCCGATTACAGACTGCCGAGAAAGGCGTATACAGCGGCGCAATCGATGTCGTGAAGAAGACCGTCGCGCGAGAGGGTCTACGAAGGGTACGTGAGACGATACCACAGCTTCCAACACGCACAATCCAGCCGATGGTCCAGTTTCGAGAGGACGGAAAGAGCTTATGCTGATGTGAATCGTAACACAGGGTCTCTATGCTGGTGTCTCGGCGCCCCTCGTGGGCGTGACGCCCATGTTCGCAGTCTCGTTCTGGGGCTACGACGTCGGCCAGCAAATCGTAAGAAACTTCGCCCCGGAATCCGAACACAAAGCGCCCTTGTCCATCGCCCAGGTTTCCGCCGCCGGTTTCTTCTCCGCCGTCCCGATGACGCTGATCACGGCCCCGTTCGAACGCGTCAAGGTCCTGCTACAGATCCAGGGCCAGAAACAGCTCGCTCCCGGCGAGAAGCCAAAGTACGCCGGCGGCCTGGACGTGGTCCGACAACTGTACAAGGAGGGCGGCATCCGCAGCGTCTTCCGGGGCTCCGCGATGACGCTCGCGCGCGACGGTCCCGGAAGCGCGGCCTACTTTGCCACGTACGAGTACGTGAAGCGGTCGTTGACGCCAAAGGGACCGGACGGCAAGCCGCAGGGCGAGCTGAGTTTGTTGGCGGTTGCGGGCGCGGGTTCGGCGGCCGGTATCGCCATGTGGATACCCGTCTTCCCCGTGGACACGATCAAGAGTAGGCTCCAAAGTGCAGAGGGGAGACCGACAATTGGTGGGACGATCAAGGGCTTGTACAGAGCCGGTGGAATGGGCGCCTTCTTCCCTGGTCTTGCGCCGGCGCTTGCGCGTGCTGTGCCTGCGAACGCCGCCACCTTTTTGGGGGTCGAACTGGCTCACCAGGCTATGAACAAGTTCATTGGATGATAATTTGGAAGAGTTAGGAAGGGACGTATATATTTATCATAGACACTGCATGGCCTGAACTCTGGATGGGAAAGCATTACTTTACAGGAGCCTGAATACTATACCTTTGGAGGAACTCACAATCTGTGACGCACAAGGCCCGGACCTGAGAGTGTTGCAAATCGCTTCATGTTCTATAATTGTCATTATCCAACGTGATTACCGGCATTAAAAAACATGCTGCAAGTTCTCCAAGCATTTCGAACCCCTGATCATGCCCATGCGCCGATCAGCGCCATGAGAAATGCTCCTAGTATTACACAGCCGCAAGCTTCCAGTCTTCGCTTGCCTCTCAATGTCTTGTAACTTCCTTCGCTTAGGAAATCTTCTGCCAGTAACTCAACAAGCCCGGCGAAAAGGAGCAAGCCGCTGCTTATAGCGTTCATGCATCCAACCAATATCAAACCGACTTCACTGCGTGGATCGTACAAAGTATGGATAGCCAAACCTATTGCCTGGCCGATGGGAGTCGTGGTACCATAGGCCAGGGTCATCAGCCAAGGCCGGGTGCTTCGAGGCGGAAGCAACGGTACTATTGCGGCGATGCGGGCCCCAAGAGCAAGACCTTCAAATGTCTGATGGAAGGCAATGGCGAGAAGGAGGACCACGAAAGCGGGGCCCCTGGAGACCGAGACGGCCATGCCTATAAAGACACTGTGGAACAAGATTCCGGCCTCCAGTAGTGCGCACTGCAGAAGAAGTCGGCGTGCCAATTGAGGTGAGGGCTTAGCCTCGGACGCTGTCGAATGCGTGCTGCGAGCAGAGAGATTCCTTCTATGTTCTGGTCGGCCTCGTTCGAAATGGCGTCCCGCCAGCAGATCCGCATCGTCCTCGGTATTTGTGTTGGGATCCAACTCGTCCAGCTCGAGTTCAAGATCCGAGTCTTCAGCATTGTCTTCAGGATCAGCCTGGCTGGGAAGTTTGGCATGTCCGTTGCTAGTAGAGTGTGTAATGTGTTCCTCCTCATGCCCCTCGCCCTGCAGCTTGTCCAGCTCGTTCATCCCGACATCGTCTTCGTGGTCATTGTAGCCAAGGCTCTGCTCACTGTAGCCTCGAGGTCTGGATCCTCGGCCCAACTTTCTATCGGCATGCCCGCTCATTCCAAAGTTGGTCTTTGCCGCGCCTGGCACCTCGGCTTCCTCGGGGACGTGATCAAACTCGCTGCCATGAATGTGTCCGGCACCTTGCGATGCAAAGAACATTTCTATTCCTACCACCGCAAAGACCGCAACCATCGCCACTAGCCCAGGCATAGCCACGTAACCCTTGATCCAGAAATCCGGCAGACATGGGTCTGATAGCGAGTGGAAAGCGGTGGGAAGTAGGTGCACGAATGCCGTTGCGATCAAAACACCTGTGCCGAAGTGTCGCGAAAGAAAGAGGAAGTGGTGCGGTATCGGCAGCTTGGGGAAACGTCGGGCAAGAATCGGAAAGGCACAAGAAGCTGTCGACAGGACGAGGATGAGGATGAGGGCGAAGACATGGCTGGCAGTGTTGTAGTCTGCTGGAGTCCCCTTAGTTCCACATTCTGGCTTAGTTGTAGCGGCCGGCGTTGCTGTTGCGTCTCCTCCTCCATCTTCTTGCTGTCGCCTTGCCAGTTCTGCCCGCAGGAGCTGAAGGGGGATCTCCGAGACTGAGGCTGTTCGGGAACCTGGTCAGCAATTTGATCACAGAGGCGTGGACACATTGGAGTGACTCGGCAAGCACATACCTATGCCATTGCTTGCGAGCGACGGGCTCGACATGCTACCTGACTGGACGAATCACCCAGGTGTCGTGCAAATGATATCCATAGCTTTCTGTGACCAAGGTGTCTTGTAGAAATCAGACTCAAAACGGATGAGGGCGTATGAACAGGTTCGCTCCCAGGCTGAGCGCACCGCCAAGCTGTCTGTTCCTTAGTTGTTGGATCTGCCAACCACGGGGTCGCATCCGCTCCGCCACAGAGACGACCCGACGCCTTGGTTCATCATCGCTTCTCACATCGGCCATTGTGGTTCAGTTGCGAGGTTTCTCGAGATAAGCTGTTGATCATTTCATGCTGCTCCAACGTCTTTTATATGCTTGGTTTGAAGCCCTTTCAAAGCTTCAGTCCGGTCACTTGAATGGCATCCCATCTTGCCAAGAAGATGTACGGAGATCGTGGGACCTATCAGCTCCGGGAAGTACTTCAGCATCGAAAGTCTCCTCTAGATCCAATCTGGCTTGCAGTGTATTTCGTTCCCCTCGTCATGTCGCCGACAGTGCTGACCGCCAAGTAAAGATCTGGCTCAGATTCTTTCATCCTTAAGAGTGTTCCGGATAGCATTGCGTTCAATTACACAACAAAGATATCGCCCATTATCCGCCAGAGTCCTTTCATTAGGCTACCATACGACTTCGTCCGTGAACAATCGCCACCTGTTTTCGTTTACAACTACTTGAAAGAAGATCTGTTTGATCTTGGTCGTAGACACATGCCTTGCAAGATTAAGAAGTCAATACTGAAATCGGTTCTCGAAGGCTTAAACCCTCTGCACGAGCAGGACGTCGTTCACTTAGGTAGGCATTTTTCATGTCGCGAATCGCACATGCTGATCAATCTAGACATTAAGCCGGATAATATCCTTGTGGACGTTTCAGATCAAGAGCAAGAACATGTTCTGAAGGATGTCAGAATTATCGATCTTGAAAATGCCGCCCACTGTCCTCCAGGGAGATGCATCAAAGGTATGCTAGCTGGTAATGAGAATTGGCGATGTCCGGAAGCACATTTCAAGGGCGAACTCAGCAAGCCAGCCGATATATTCGCTTTTGGCGCAGTCGTGAGTCTCTCGTAACGAAGCCCCTACAATTGCTAAGAAACTTTCAGTGTATCTACACGATGGTCGGCAAGACGGTCTTCGGCGAAGACGAGGATCTTCGAAAGCACCAAAGCCAAGGTGCTTTGCCTACTTTCATACGCCTCCAGCGCCAGATTTCCTACTTTGGTGACTCTGATGGGATGGATGGACTTGCCCAGCATGTCGGCGACAAAAAGGAAAATCGTGAGGTCTTGCGAATGATGTGGGAAGAACGAGACGCTGAGCATATACCGTACGTGCACTTCACCAGACGGCCGGGTATAGATCCTCTCTTCGCGAACTTCGTCACCCGCTTGATGAACCTGGATCCAGCGCAACGCATGACTGCACGAGACGCACTGCAACACCCCCCTTGGATTGACTCTTGCGAAACCGCTTCATCAACCTGAGACTTCTCTTCCGTGTTCTGACGTAACTCCAGCTTATTTGTGATAGTGTGAAGATGCAAGCACTTTGCCGTCCTTATCAAGCTCAAATGCTGAATAGTGCGTGGTTGCGTCGCTTTGGCTGGGATGTTCAGCTTCCCTGGACTCTCAGTTAGCGTCGGTCCAACAACACGAAAGTGCCAACCAACTTCATAACACCTTTGACCGTTTCGTCTTTCAAAGTGTCCTTGTATTTATCTGCGACCGCTGCCCACTCTTGCTGTGTTTGGGTTGGAAGGCCCATCGAGCGCTTCCAAGCATCCGTCTCCGCCACGTAGCCGATGGCGCCGAGGGTTCCACAACTGAAAGAATTTGCGGTATCGACAATATGAACGGGAGCAGATAGCTGCGAGCCTCTAGACGTGATCTATTTATTGCTACCACACTACCACAGACTACACTTCGTACATCAATCGCAGTGAATAATTTTCCCAGGTGTCTCAAAGCACAAATTCTGCAAGGCACTAGCAAGATGTGCAAGCTTTGCTCCAGTGCCAACACAGCTGCACAAGCGGACGATCTGCATGGACTGAGTAATCAAGGTGCTTGCTCCGTCGAAGATCAGTGATGACTTCTGTGACGTAGGCACTGCACTGCATTTGATGGCAAGAAAATAGCCAGCTCCTTGATGGTTGCATTACGGTTTTGAACAATGGCCGGCGCATCTGCTTCATCTATGCAAAGCTCAAAGTCCAAGTCTTATGATTGCTGTCTATACGATTCGGATAGATCAAAGTCGTCCGCGATGCCATCATGCATGTTGCTCGTTAAAATGCGTCCCGGTTCTCCGTGACCAGACAATCAAACGGTTTCTCACTTCTCCTCATTGGCCAGCTTTTCTAACCTCCGCTCCTCGGCGACGCCCTCTTCCCACGCGGCGTACCATTCCTCTGGGATTTCTGATTTGAGCGGTCGCCTGCAGATCCCACCTCCGTAGCCGTGGAACCTGTTGACGGCACACTTGGTGCCAACCAGATTTTGAACCTGTGCGGCCGTGTCTGCGCGCGAAAGGATGGCTTGGAGCCTCAAAGCTTCCTTCTGGTCACCAGCCTGAAACGCCTCCATCGCCTTGACGTGAACGCGCGGAATGACGTTCGCAAGGCCTGGCACGCAGCCCTTGGTTCCTACTGCCAGACCCTGCACGAGCCAATCGGCCGTGCCGCCTAGGACGAAGAACTTGTGGGCGATGCCCTTCTGGCCGGCAGCTGGAGGAAGAGTGAGTCGGGGAACCTTGCCGGTGTTACCGCAAGTCAATTTGACGCCAACGATCTTGGGGTGCTGGGCGATGGCCAGGATATCGTCAGACGAGAGATCGATCCCGGCAACGGCACCCGGATAGTTGTAGATCACCACCGGGATGGGCGATTTGTCGGCAACATCCTTGTAAAATTGAATGATCTGAGGCTTAGTGACGACCTGGTGGTAGAAGCTCGGAGGCAAAATCAGGGCAAAATCTCCACCAGCTTGGTGAGCAGCCTCGGTGTTGCGGATTGTGTCAATGGTGCTCATTGCCGAGCAGCCAACGATGATTGGGGTGTCCTTGTATCCAGCTTGATCGAATGCGGAACGCGTTGCCGTTACAATCTGGGCCTTTTCGGATCGGTCGACGATATTCTGCAACTCGCCATTGGACCCCATCACTACCACGGCCGAACAGCCTGCTTGCAATAACTTGACATTGTGCTTCCCAATCGTCTCCTCATCTATAGATTCGTCTGGGTTGAAGAACGTAACGACAGGAGGGATGATGCCGGGTCTTAGCTTTCGACCCGTGGTGCTCTGAATTACGTCTTCGTGAGACGATGCTCCGTTTGTCAGCGTCATGACGAAGTGGATGCTGAGCGCCGGTCAGTCGTGTGCAGAGGGAATTGTGCTGGTAATATTTGTCAGAGTCTTCGAAAACTTGTCAGCTCGGGTTGCGCCGTTGAGTGCTCCCGAAGGCCATTATGAGCACTTACGCGATTGATGCAGGATCGAAGCAGGTCGTCCGAGTAGTTGTGTCCGCGGGATCGGGAATTGGTTCAGAGTGAGGGTTGAACCGCGGTTACAGTCGGAGGTTCAACGTGACAAAGGACAGAGTTCGGTTATAAGCTGGGGTATTGGGCGGGATGGAAGAATATAGCCAAAACACGTATCGACAAAAGGCAGAGGACGAGTACTAGAGCACGCTGGCAGGGCATGTATTTATGTTCTGGCGGGTTGACAATTGGCCGCCACAGTGAGCCGGGATCAAACAGCCGACTGACTGGTCACGATGAATGCCTGGGCAATTGACCCGGGTACAGATGTATGGTTTCCGGGGAAGCCAGAACCGGAGAAGTCTGGGTCGTGGTGACAGAAAGCGTGGGGGCTCAGTCACCATTGTGGCATCTGAGGACTGATCGCAGCTTGAAGGGTCCGGCAAATCTTTGTCGGGTGGAGCGACCGGGCCAGCAATCGGCAGAGGGGTAGCATGTACACGATGCCTTCGGAATCACATAGATCTCGAGGAGGGTACATGGACTCGCGCAACTGGCACTGTATAGCATCACGGAGATGCAAAAACCATAGTTAGACAGCACAGCAAGGCAGATCGGCATGGTAGTCGCTGCTGGGCAAAGCAAAGTGTGGGGAGAAGCTCGAGCACCATGCCGGCGTCGGGCGGACAAGACGCGTATTCTTTCTTCTGCTGCTCATCTTTAATCGCGCTTTGCTTTACAGACAATCAGTCACATGGTCCTGAGAGCCGGAAGACTGTCTATGGAAACCAAGCGACGCGAAAGCGTGTTTGAAGCAGACATTTGGATGCCGACAAACGCTCAGAGGCTGTTGCTTGGTTAGTTGGAACACAGCCAATCTGTAAAATCCATAAACTCGATTTCGCACCGCATTTACGAATTCTCAAGCTCTTGTCGCTATTTACACGTGAAGCATGATCCTCGCGTCGTGAAAGCTTGTCTTTGTCGTCAGTGATGGTAGGTAGGGCGGCCGTCCGACTGGCGAAGAACGAAGGTGTCCCCCACTTCATCGGGCCCCACCATACACTTCGCTTGCAGCCATCGCCAGGAACCTTGCCGAGCTACCATTTGAACGCCATGGTCTCAAATCCTTCCGCTGGCGTACAAGGGCCTGTCTCAAGATTGCGCTACTGTCAGAGTAACGTCTGAAGTCCGCGTTCTGCACCGTTCCTGACCCGGACACTAGCAAATCCTTGATCAGCTCGTCTATCAGTTCAGCGTCTAGCATCCACTTTCTGTACAAACACAAATGCCCAAATAATCGCACAATACCTACGTCGCTTCAATAGCCTACTCCAGCTTCAGCAGGTCGAAAGCTTCAATAGCCCCCGTCATTTCCTTAACCTCTGCCTCTGCGTCGGCCAATTTCTGCTTTTCACCTTCCTGCACATCCTTTCTGACCTTCTCTGCGTACCCCTCAGCCGACATAATCTTCTTTGATTTCTTGACCTGCTCATTGGCCTTCTCAAGTCTCTTGCGAGCCTTTTCAATCTCTTCATCGAGGTCAACGTGGCCTTTGACGAGAAGATGCACAGTGGCGTTCGCATTGACGGTGCCAGGAACACATCCTTTCGGTTTCTCTTGATTGGGGCCGATGGCCTCAATACTGTCCACCGCCTTGCCACATAATGACTTGATCGACGAGATCTCTGCTTTTGATGTCTCGTACGCTGTCTCGTCAAAGGTCTGCACGTATAGCTTGCCGTTGGTCTTGATACTGTATTCCGCAGTCAAGCGTCGAATCACCTCTGCGATCTCCAGTACGAGCTCATAGGCTTGTTCCGAGCTGGGGTTGAACAGTGTTTCGTCGTAGGTGGGATAACTGGCAATCATGATCGACTTTGTGGTATCTGCTGGCCGGCGTGGAAGACGTTGCCAAAGCTCTTCGGTCAGGAACGGCATGAAGGGATGCAGTAGTCGCAGACCTGATTCTAGGGCTGTGTACAAAGTCTGCTTGGCCGACTCCTGCTCCTCGGCCGTTCCACTGTTGATGATGCCCTTGGAATTCTCAATGTAGACGTCGAAAAGTTGCGAATACAAGTATCTCTGCGCTGCTTGAGACGCGTCACGGAAATTACGCTGCTCGAGGCTCTCGGTAATTTCTTTGGCGGCGCGCGTCATCTTCGACAATATCCATCTCTCAGCCAGAGACTCCTTTCCAGTCTTGCCCCCAGTTTTCGCCGGGATAAAGCTGTCATCAAGCTTGCCCAACACGAATTTGGTGGCTTGGTAGATCTTGTTGCAAAATTTCCGATAGCCGTGAATGACCTTGATGTCGAAGTTGATGTCGCCGCCACCAGTCTCATAATTGACAAGCGCGAAGCGAACTGCGTCTGTGCCACATTCTGGTATACCGTCGGGGAAAGCCGACTTCTGGTACTTGGTGGCGGTTGCTACCTCCTTCGGGTCGAGATTGCCTTGCAAAAGCTTTGCATGTAAGTCCTCGAGCTTGATTCCTTTGACGACGTCGGTCGGATCAATGACATTGCCGAGAGACTTCGACATTTTTCGACCCTCGCCATCTCGCACAAGTGAATGGCAGTAGACCTCTCTGAAGGGAACATCGCCTGTAATCCTAAGGCCGAACATGATCATTCGAGCGACCCAGAAGAAGATAATGTCCCAACCGGTCTCCAGGACATTCATGGGATAAAGTTTCTCGAATTCCTTGGTTTTATCCGGCCATCCGAGCGTCACGTAAGGCCACTGTGCAGACGAGAACCAGGTATCGAGGACATCTTCATCTTGCTCAAGAGTGATCTTCTTGCCTGGGAACAACTTCTCTGCATTCTGGCGAGCTTGATCTTCGCTGCGGCCGGTCACCCATCGGGTGTCATCGTTCTTGTCGCTTTCCTGACCTTCAACGTGAACAAAGTATGCTGGTATCTGATGTCCCCACCACAATTGACGCGATAAGCACCAATCATTGATGTTCTCAAGCCAGCGCAGATACATTTTCTCGACTTGTTCAGGCCGAATTTTGATATCCCCATTGTTCACAGCAGCCAAAGCGGGTTCGGCAAGGTCCTGCATCTTCATCCACCATTGTGGCTTGATCAATGGCTCGATCACATCCTTTGATCGCTCGCAAATTGGGACTTTCATCGCATTATCCTCTTTTTTGACGAACAGTCCAACCTCTTGCAGGCGCTCGGTAACCTTGTAACGTGCATCAAAACGCTTCATACCGTCAAATTCTTGACCACAATTGGCATTCAGAGTCCCATCATCGTTCAAAATATTGACAAACTCGAGCTTGTGCCTGACACCGATAGCGTAATCATTGTGGTCGTGGGCTGGGGTGATCTTGACGGCGCCAGTACCGAAGTCCATCTCAACATAATCGTCCGCAATGATAGGAATGTCTCGCTCAACAAAGGGGTGCTTCGCCTTCTTGCCGATTAGGTGCTTGTAACGCTCGTCCTTGGGATGGACAGCGATGGCCGTGTCACCAAGCATTGTCTCCGGACGTGTCGTTGCGACCTCAAGGAACTCGTTTGTGCCTTCAATGGGATATTTGAAGTGTGTAAGAACTCCAAACTCGACCTTCTTGTCGTAGCCGGGCACGTCCAAGAGCGTTCTGCCCGGAATTTCCTTAGTCTCTACCTCAAGGTTTGACAGCGCTGTGTTCAACTTGGTACACCAATTGACAAGTTTGTTCGCGCGGTAAATCAACCCCTCTTCATGGAGGCGACAGAAAGTCTCCTTGACAGCCCTTTGGTTGCGCTCATCCATGGTAAATGCTTCACGGGACCAATCCAGAGAGCCACCGCTTGTCTTGAGAACAGCGCTGATCTTCTGGTGATATTCTTCCTTCCAGTCCTGGACGAGGTCGAGAAATTTTGTCCTTCCCAAATCGTGTCTCGACTTGCCCTGTCGTCGTGCTAACATCTTCTCGACAACGCTCTGGGTGGCTATGCCGGCGTGGTCGTAGCCAGGTACAAAGACGACAGTCTTGCCGCGCATCCGCTCGAAACGGACCATCGCATCCTGTAACGCCATGGTGATACTATGGCCCATGTGAAGCGCTCCGGTGATGTTTGGCGGTGGTAGACACATCGAGAAATAGCCCGCGGGCTTGACATTGCCGTCTTCGCCATACTGAGGCTCGAAGAATCCCTCCTTCTGCCACCACTCATACCATGCCGACTCGACAGCCGCGGGATTGTAACTTTTGTAATAAGGATCCTCAAGAGAACGAAGCTTCTTCTTCTGGCCTGCGGGTGTTTCCTCGACATATGGCGGCAAAACCTCCTCCTTCGGCTTCACCTTTTCCTTCTTCTGTTGTGTCTTTGTCGGGCCTGTCGATGCAGCTCCTGATTTGGCAGCTTGCGCAGCCTGCTTCGCCTTGAATTTGGCATCCTTCTCCGCCTTCTTGCGCTCCTTTTCCAGCTCTTTCTCCGTCTTCACCTTCTTCGGTCCATCTTTGTCGCCTCCGTCCTTTCCGCCAGCATGCTGACCAAGGGGGTCAGCTTTCTGAGCTTCGGCAATTGCCTTAGTAGTCTCTGCAGATGGGTTCGGGGGTTGGCCTGAGACGGGACCGGTCTTTTCCCCGGTGGGATTATGCGATGCCGCATTTAGAGCCATGCCTGCTGCTGCGCGATAAGGTACCCAATGAGGGACGTGGCGCACCAGTGGCCAAGCTCTGCGAATTATGCGTGACGACGTGCTTGCTATGGTGGGAAAAAAAATTGGGGGGAGGGGCACGCGAGATGTGCTTTATGCGGGCTTCGAATTGAGTGAGTCAGGAAGGACAGGCGCGTTCTCGCGCGGAACAGTCATCGTCTACCGTAGCACATCGAGCTCACCTAACTCCAACCCACCCACCTCCAGACTCGGGAGACGGAAATCCAGATGACTCATGTTATTATGTTGAATGCTTCAAGCCAATGCTCTCGCGCTGTTGGGACTCTTGGGTCATTGGCTCAGTCATGCAAATTCAGGCGGGCTGACGGAAGGCTTCACATTGATGTCTCATGAATTACCTATGAACCCAGCACGGCCTTGGGATCCTGCCCGATGTATTCACGCGATCATGCGATCACGATCACGCACATGAACCGGTACCGAGCTCGAGTCCCATTCTCGACGACGACCTGCCGTTTCATTCGCGCACGGAGCGACGGATAGACGCATCAATCGAGAGGGACAAAACAGGACAGACGCGGCCTTTTCTGCCATGTTATGGACGATACCATTGTCAGCGTGATCTGACTTCTTCCCTGCGCATATGTTCCTTTTTACTGCAAGGTCACTTGACTTGTCTTTAATTGCAGTCTAGTCATGTCCTGCTATAGCGGCAATGTATGCCATCCGGCCTCATGCCGGCTACTCTTCAATCTTTAAGGTCAAATCGTAGAGGGAAGTACCTGGCGAGCGTCAACAATCCTGCAGCCGCAAGCTAGATACCTGGGGTTGGATCATAGGCAAAGCGCTCTTTTGCCATTGTCTATACAAATTCAGTTTACAGCCTGACATGAAATTTATGGATTGGCTGGGACAGCGAGTAGCAGAATTTGGGATAACAACTTGATTTTACGGACATACGACTATGCTTTCAATTGTTGTTCACGCGGAGCCCTTCCTTGTGATCGATCTATTACATATAGTACATTTAGTAGCCATCCTATCCATTTCCATGAACTTGCGTCGTGGGTATCAATAATGAGTTGAACATTCACCAATCCCAAACGCCTCATATTCCTGTGTGTGACTATGCAGTGTCCAACGCCATGCCTGTGTGCTGTACAAGTAAATCTATTGTCATGCTAACGTCCGGAGCCGGGTGCTGACGGAAGCTTGAGCTTCAGCTTGATGCTACCTCCTGGAGTCTGTACCGCAGGAGGGCTGCCGGCGCCTGGCATCTTGAGTTTCAGTTTCAAAGAAGGCCTCGCCTTCTCATCTATCCCAGCAGGGGAGGCCGAGCGTCCATGGGGCAACGAAGATCTCTTTTGAATCTTGGCCTTTGGAGCGGGCATCGTGTCGGAGGGCTGGAAAGTACTGCTTTTGCGCTTCGTTCCGACCTTTGGTGCAAATGTGATTGTGTCAGTGAGGGGTGGCTGCCACTTGTCGATACGCTTGGTGCGGATTCGCTTTGTTCGCAAGAAACGCATGACCAAGCTCGGGGAGCCATCGTGGAGGGTCGCAAGGCCTTCCGACCGTACTTGCCAATACCTCGGATATTGCAATATAAGCAAGCATCGGTCAACGGAGTCGTACAGCCAGCTACAGACCTGAAGTAGAAGTTCAACCTCGAAAAGACTGAGGACTGGAGACAGGACGGCAGACCAGATGCTCCTCTTCAGGGTTGTATTCTCGCCAAGTTCCATCTTCAGCGCCGCGAGTGCACCCTTAATGCTTTTCCTCCTAGCTTCGTCAGCTTCAGCGGCTGTAACAGCAGCCTCTGCTTCCAAAACGAGTCCATCAGTGGCGGCGTCCGAATCTGCTTGATTCTGCTTGAGCTGCCCAGTAGCCACTAGCCCAAGCCATCTCCCAAACAAGATCATCAGATGCTTTCTGATATGGGCAGAGTTATCGCTGCTCAGATTGAACAGAAACCATTCTAGAATCTTGGGATCACTTGTGAAACCCAGGTCAAGTAAATGATCAAATGCGGCGACACGGACGTCGCCATGTGAGGCAACCTGGGTGTAGCGTAAGAACTCACGAGGGTCTCTGGGAATCCTGTTTGCACGCATCAGGTCTGACTTTGCATTCAAGCCTTCGATCGTGAGGATATTATGATATGAAGGCAGCCATTCGTCAAGGCGTCTATGCCGATCAATCTCTTCCAGAGCAGCCCGGAAGAAAGCGATGTCGTCCGCATTGTCAAGGTCCGTGTCCATGATGTCCGATTCCAAGGGAGGGGCTGAAGCGACAGCAGACCCCAAGGCTCTCATCATGGCTTGAAGGAAATGCGCATCGGAATATTCGTTCGCGGAATTATCGTTGTAGCGGAGGGTTTCGTACAGGAATTTGCGGACTTCGTAAGGTGCGCGACTCGAATTGTCCCGAATCATGCCCATTGAGCGCACCACCGCACACTGAATATAATGCAAAGCCCGATCAGAAAAGTCGTTTGGCCTGATCATGCCGTTCGGTAGACAAAACATGGCTTGGAACGCCTTCTTCAAGTGGTAGAAGCCGATCCAGCCAACCTCGTCTTTGGCATGCTTGGAAAGCGCAGTGGCAGCCGCACTTCGGATGCCATAAAAATAACGACGGTCCATCAGTGTTCTAACAAGGAAGGTTGATACCAGAGCGTTCTCTTTCGAATTCGCGAAATACGTGATTGACTCGAGCTGAGCAACGACATCTCGGTCTTGTTGTAGTTGTGACAGATACATGTGAGGAGGCATGTTGAACTGCATTCTGCAGATCCATTCAAAGTCAGCGTCCATGCGGATCCACTCGAAAGATTCGGAATTCATGCGCTCATCCTCTTCCTTGGTAAATTCAGCCAGCCTCCAATTGCGCAGATCCTCATCCGTTTGAAGGTTATCGCCGAGCATGTAGAGTCCACTCTGGGCATCCTCGTCCATGTTACCTCCGCCTTGCGAAAGTTTCTCCTTGTTTCTGCGAGTACGCTTGAGGCGCTTGTATTTTGTGTTGTAGGGTATTTCGATTCGAGTAATCATGTCCTTGATTTCGACAATATGTTCGTAGGGCGTCCCGTCTGCCTCGTGAATGCGAATTGTCATTGGACCTCTGAAAACGGCCTGCAGTTCGCCAGCATCGACCAATGCCTCTTCTTCTCGCGCGTCGCGGTGGAACTCGTCGGCTTTGAGAGTTTGGTCATCCGGAGCTTCGTGCTGGACTTGCTTGATAACCATCTCCACAACGAGCCTCTTTTTGTTGAAACGCTGGGTCACCTGAAAGTGTGGGCAGCCGGCATCCTCTGCCCATTGCTTGAAGAAAGTCTCCAGTTTGAGATGGCCATATTTCTCACACATTCGCATGAAATGCTGCGTGGATATTGTGCCAGTAGTGTCTGTATAATTGGCTTGCAATATGATTTTAGTGATTACCCGACTCAAACCAACCGTGCCGTTTGCTTTGACTAAGCGTCGGTCCAAGATGAACATAACCATGGACCCCTTTAGGGCTAGGAACTCCATCTGGGAAGGGTCGAGATACAGATTCGAACCTATAACCAGCAGGGATGGACGTCGAACGTCTCGCTCGAAGACTCGATCTGCTTGACGTTTCTGGAAATACCGATACTCATTCGTGCCCGCCAGCTGCTTCATGAACGTATCGGCCATGAAGTAAGCAATACCAACAACAACCCATGTGTCCTCTCGCGCCTCTGGTCCAATACTGACACCAAACCACTGCGAAGCAACACAGAAGGCCAGGTAGCGAGTAACCCGATTCATAGGCTCGAGAATGTCCTCGGGAAAGAGCAATCGGGTGCTGCACAAGCTGAGTGAAGCGCAATGTCTGCTGTCATCAACCATGTCGTCCACGAAGACGACCTTGTAGGAACAGTTGCTGAAAGGATATTTTTGGTATAATTGTGCGAATGAGTCGATGGCTTTAACGAGGGGAAAGCACGTATTCCTGACCTCCTCCGACCTTCCTGGCAAGCAAAAGCCGTACACGTGCATAGAGCTCTGTCCAAGTTTGTCATCCTGAACGCTTTCGCGAAACGTGTGGAGGCTGACTTGTTCGAAAGGGCCAACAGCGAACCCAACATGTCGAGCATGAACGAGGGTCTCGATGTGGAATGTGGTCTCTTTCATAGTCTTGTCATGCTTATCATCGAGCTCGTCGGTAAGCTCGCCCGCGCATATAACCATCAAGTCTCGCGCTTTGTCCTCCTCGTTGAATCGGAAGCCAACATCTGGCGGTCGTCCGCTGGTCAGCAGTGCGTCGCCTATCGTCTTCGGTGTTCTGATTGTGACTTCCCATTCGCACCGCGTAGAATCGTCGTCGGAGCATGGAAAGATGCAGGACGACGCGCTTCCAGCGTATGCACTAGAGTAAACGTGCGGATATCGCATGTCCTCAGGGTCACAGCCCACAAACTGAAGTCCATCGCGCACCCGGTCTATTTCGAATTCTAGAAGAACAACAAGCTCGCAAAGAACGATGTCCTGAGCGCCGTTGCCTACTGCCACCTGCTCCGGACCCTTGTCAGGATACCTTGCTTTTCCGAAATTGAGGTGGAGTTCTGGTTCAGGCACAGGCGCGAACTGATCACTCAGTCGTTGCTGTAGACTGGCCCATTGCTCCGCCGTGTGTTCGATGCCAGGTAGACTTGCTCTTGAGTATGGAGGCTTGTAGTCCCTGGGAATTTTGTATTCTTTTGCAGGGAGTTTACTCGGCTTGCTAAACGTGCTGCTCCATCGTGTAATTCGGGCCTGCTTGGAGTTGAGCTTGAGCGTTCGTGCCTCCTGTGTTGCTGGTCGAACCGTTATTTCGGTTCGACCACTTATTGATTGCTCGATGGATAAGGGATTAACGTCGAGCCAAACTTTCTGCTTGAGGATCTCGAAGTCGTTCTCGGGCGCGATCGCGAGGGTCGGTGTCACCGGTGTGGATGGCGAATCGATCAGGGACGGCATGGCGACTTGGGGTTCACCGGTGATTCGGGTGGAGAGACATGTTCAGGCGTCGAGGGCATTGTTCTTAAGCAGGAGCGAAAGCTACTACGGCTCGTGTATGCGCTGTAAGTAGAGCACGAGAGGGCGGAGAGTCGCGACTCCGCGGCAGCGTCACTGATCGCTTACTTAATCTTGCCAAGGCCTGTCTGTCACTCACAAGTCAAGACGGTACTTCGGTGTCTAATAGCTACCTGACAATGACCATTGCCTGTACAGAGCTTTTATTTTTCGACTGGCTACCTGACTGGTTCTTGCTCACTTAGAGACGACTCATCCATCTCGGTCTTTTTACTTTCGGTGAATCATCCTGCCCGTTACACCTATGCCGAAATCTACCGGAACGTCTTTAGGACGACGCACAAGTACTAGCTAGGGTCGACCTCGCGGGCACTACTAAACGTTTCTTGAATGTCCGCCTTGGGTTTTCACTTTGATGGTCAGATAGGCCACCAGGTAGGTGGTCCTTGGGCACCATACTCGGAATGCCATGCAAATTGCCAGTACTCAATCACTAGCATGGATCGCGTGTCCAGCAGGTGCAAAAAGCGTCATTGGCGCATGTTGGTAGTACCGACTCAATTCCCAGAGTCATGAGTCGATCTCTATCCTAAAAGGCAAGTTCTGACCGGCGCGTCAACGACTCAACTGGGCCACTTTGGTGTGTCTTCAGTTTGTTGCAACCTTTAGTGGGGAAGCCTTCGGTTCACTTGTGGCCCCACTGCCAGAAACCTGCAAGTACTTCACACGGACAGATGGCGGAGGACGATAGTAGCTTCACTGGAGCAGCCCCGACAGCGCGCCTAAAGGATTCATCCGAAGTACCTGGCTGACTGTACTTTGATGTATGTAAATTGCTTTGCATAATCTTAACGTCGATGAACAAAAGGCCCGATACATCACACTTGAGCTTGCAGGGTATCAGAGACCCTCAAGATTAGATCAGTGAGAAACGTGATGGCCCATGTGTCAGAGCGACACTGGACAACAGGCAGGCTTCTGTTGAAAGACGGATCGCATGAGACATCCGATGGAGTAAGAAAGTAGAATAGATGCCCAAAGACTTCAACAAAAGGCCAGGCTGCCGAATCTCACTTGTATCGAACACTCGTAAGCAGGAGAACGCCGAAGAACCTCCCTATTGATCGCCGCCGTCTCTAATAGCTCAAGTAGCGATACTATCGGTAGGACATCATTCGATCTCCATGGCATCCTCGTCAAGGAAAGCAGACGCACTGCCGAATGGTCCTGGGTTGGTAGTGATGTCTCCAAATCGCTGCTCCCGAACGTTTGGGTCTAGTGCACGAGCTCTGGTTTCAGCGATGGCCTTGCGTACAACATCACGCTCCTGTGGCACTGACAGACTGTCGGGGAGCTTGTATAGGACCATTTCGCTTCCTTGGGCTGACGAGCTTTCGCCGGCCAGCACCGCCTTGGGCAGTTTCATGAGATGCTTTTCGATGTCTGGTAAGAAGACAAGTCTTTCCTCATCTGATTCTATATCGGCTAGCTCCTCGTCGAGATCGTGGATGTAGACGCGGTCTTTGGTCTCGTCTACGGGCATCGACTCGCTGACGGCGTTGCTTCGGCATCGGCGGGGAGCTGTCGGGGGCGCCGTGCTGGTGGACTGCGCCCGGACCGGTATGTAGAGTTTGCTGGCATTTTGTTCTGGGAAACAATGATTAGCAGTAGTCCAGTGAACAGAGCTAGGCTGTCGTGGAGAGGATTCACCAAGATTTAGCAGATTGAAGCGCTTCGCGAGGCGCTGGTCATGCTCGAGCTCATCTTCTGGCTGCCGTTTCTGGCCGTGCCGAGTCGCGTGCGGCGATGAACTTTCCATCCTCCATGCCCTCAGGTGCTCTGACTCACAGGACCGGACAGTGCCAGCTGGGTCGAAGTCACTTTGCCATTTCGCATCCTGGACTCGAGAAGCGTGCGCCGGTACTCTGAATGAGAAGTGTAGCGGGGTTGGAGCGGACGCTTGCACAACCGCTGAGTCGCTGCTTTTCTCGTGCCTTCGACGCCAGGGTCCGCATTCTTGCTTCCGACAGAAGCTCAAGCTACTTTTCGCCCCTCGGCAGTCCTTCTGCCTCCGCCCACAGAGGCTGCTTGAATTGGAGATCCTCCACAATGTCCTCGAGCCAAAGCAGCTCCCAATGGACTGCCCAAAAGGTCCGCGACACGTTCCTGGACTACTTCAAGCAGCATGAACACAAGTTCGTGCCCTCCTCTTCGGTGGTTCCCCACTCGGATCCCACCCTCCTTTTCGCCAATGCTGGCATGAACCAGTACAAGTCGATCTTCCTTGGTACCGTTGACCCCAATTCGGAGTTCGGTTCGCTCAAGCGTGCTACCAATTCACAGAAGTGCATTCGTGCCGGAGGAAAGCACAATGATCTCGATGATGTTGGCAAGGACAGCTACCATCACACGTTCTTCGAAATGTTGGGCAATTGGAGCTTTGGAGATTATTTCAAGAAGGAAGCTATTCACTTTTCTTGGGAACTTCTCACCAAAGTCTACGGACTCGACCCGGACAGACTCTATGTCACGTATTTCGAGGGCGACAAGGCAGCCGGCTTGGAGACCGATACGGAGGCCCGAGACTTCTGGAAAGCCGTCGGTGTAAAGGACGATCATCTTCTCACGGGAAACGTCAAGGACAACTTCTGGGAGATGGGCGATCAGGGCCCTTGCGGACCCTGCAGTGAAATTCACTACGACCGAATTGGAGGTCGAAACGCCGCTCACTTGGTCAATCAAGACGATCCGAACGTTCTTGAGATCTGGAATAACGTTTTCATTCAGTACAACCGCGAGCCGGACAGGTCTCTTCGATCTTTACCTGCGAAGCACGTTGACACGGGAATGGGATTTGAGCGTTTGGTTTCCGTTTTGCAAGACAAATCCTCCAACTACGACACCGATGTCTTCACTCCTCTCTTCTCCACAATCTCGACCATCACCGGCGCTCGGCCGTACAACGGAAAATTTGGCGACGAGGATGCCGATGGCATAGACACTGCGTATCGCGTTGTTGCCGATCACGTGAGAACGCTGTCTTTCGCCATCGCAGATGGTGCGGCTCCCAACAACGAAGGCCGAGGATATGTTACGCGAAGAGTGTTGCGCCGCGGCGCTCGCTATGCCAGGAAATACTTGAATGTTGATATTGGCCACTTCTTCTCCAGCATTGTGCCAACTTTGGTTGAGCAAATGGGTGGCATGTTCCCAGAATTGAAGAAAAAGGAAGCTGATATCAAGGAGATCCTAGACGAGGAAGAGCAATCGTTTGCGAAGACGCTCGACAGGGGTGAGAAGCAGTTTGAGCATTATGCACAGGAGGCAAAGGCCAAGGGACAGAATAAGCTCCACGGAGCCGATGTCTGGCGATTATATGACACATTTGGTTTCCCAGAGGATCTGACAAGGTTGATGGCGGAGGAGCGGGGACTCCAGATTGACGACGCTAAGTTTGAGGCTGCCAAACAGCAAGCCAAGGATGCCAGCAGAGGCGAGAAAAAGGCAGCGTCGGGCCTACTCAAACTCGATGTTCACGATATCGGGAATTTGACCAAAATGCCCGGAATCGAGAAAACAGACGACAGCGCGAAGTTCGGCAGGGAAAACATCACAGCCGTCGTCAAAAGTGTCTTCTACTCAAAGGCTTTCCACGACAGCACCAAGGATATTCCCGAGGGCGAACAGATTGGTCTTCTGTTGGATCGTACGTGTTTCTATGCTGAGCAAGGTGGCCAGGAGAACGACATAGGCAAGATCATAATCGACGGAGTTTCCGAGCTCCGCGTTGATAATGTTCAAGTCTATGCTGGTTATGTGCTACACACTGGCTATCTCAAGTACGGCAACCTGTCCGTTGGTGATGAAGTGATTTGTGAATACGACGAACTTCGACGTTGGCCAATCCGCAACAACCACACTGGCACTCATATCCTCAACTATGGTCTACGAGAGGTTCTCGGTGACGGTATCGATCAAAGAGGATCGTCAGTCGCCCCAGAAAAACTCCGTTTCGACTTCTCACACAAGGCCGGTGTCACGGAAGCTGAGCTTGAGAAGGTCGAGAAGATCTGCACGGATTACGTTCGCCAAAACAGTGAAGTTTTTGCCAAGGAAGTCCCGCTCGCAACTGCCCAGCAGATCAATGGTGTGCGAGCTGTTTTTGGCGAGACGTATCCCGATCCAGTCCGGGTTGTGTCCGTGGGCATCTCCGTGGACGACATTCTGGCTGATGTCAAGAACGAGAACTGGGCAAATATTAGTATCGAGTTTTGTGGAGGCACTCACGTGTCGAAGACCGGAGACATCAAAGACCTCGTCATTCTGGAAGAAAGCGGTATTGCGAAAGGCATACGGCGCATCATTGCCGTGACCGGCGAGGAGGCCCACGCCGTGCAGCGAGTCGCCGTCGAATTTGACCAAAGACTCTCCGCACTGGAGAAAATGACCGCCGGCGCAGACAAAGATGCGGAGATCAAGGCCGTCAAGACTGACCTTCCTCCGCTGAATATTTCTGCTGTGACCAAGGCCAAATTCACTGCGCGCTTCGCCAAAATACAACAAGCACAGATGGACGAGCAGAAGGCGCAGCAGAAGGCCGAGGCGAAGAAGGCCCTCGATCAAGTCAAGAAATACTTCGAAGAAAACAAAGACAAGAAATCTGTAGTCCTAAAGCTACCAATTTCTGCAAATTCAAAGGCACTGGCGGAGGTACAGAACCACTACAACAAGAAGGAGAAGGATAAGACTGTCTACGTCTTTGCCGCGGATGAGAAGGAGGGCAAGGTCGTCCATGCTTGCTTTATGGCTGATGTAAGTTCTTGCCTCGCCGACCAATTAGCACAGAGTACTTTTCTAACTTCATACAGACTGTGAGCAAGCAAGGTGCTTCCGCTGCTGACTGGGCTAAAGTGGTCACGGAACTCGTGGGAGGGAAGGCGGGAGGCAAGGGTGCAACGAGCACTGGAAGCGGCACCATTCCGGAGAAAGTTGACGAGGCCGTTGAGGCGGCCAGGAAGTATCTTGAGAAGTTTACATTGTAATTTCTATCCGCAAGTAACGCGCGAGGCGCCAATGCACAATACCCATACAGGGCGTTTGCTCAAATGCAAGCCAAGTTCTTCCTTCAAGCCATCTTGTCACTTAGAGGCTAGCCACAAGCGCGGTAAGTCTCTACCACAATCTTCAAACTCCTGACATGCTGATTCCCGTGCCATTTTGCGAGAGCCTCCGTATAGTTCATGACTTTAAATGTCGGAATCGTAAACCGTGCTCGGGGTCCGGCCCGTCTGCTCAACAAGACTCAGCTCGGTGGTTCGGCGTTGGGCTGGTTCTCAAGATGCTCTAGAATCCGTTCCCTCGCTGTACAGAATCTGAGTCCTCAAGAATTTGTTCAAGAATCTGCTCCCCGCGGTCCGACTTCCCTGACGTTGAGCCTTCAGTCGGATATCACACGTCTGCGATGGACGTTTGTCATCTAGTTGGAACAGCTCGAAGAGCCACTGTCGGGGGCAGATTGTACTTGTATGCTTTGTCACCACGACGTAAACGGCCCGAGTCACACTTGGATCCATGTCGCCCGGTTCATGGCTGTGATATACCCATCGTCTCTCACTGACAGGTCTCCATCATCTTCCGAATCACGCCCATCAGTTGCGCGTTCTCCAATGCAGCAGCCACTCGCTCCTTATCGGCCAACTGCTTATTGACCTGCTCCTCCGTACTATGCGTCCCCTCCTTGATCCTCACATCGACCCGGAACCTGGGCGGAAGACTCTGTTCCAACCTGACCCTGACCCCCAACCCGATAACCGTAGCTAACGAGCAATGCGTTATGGTTGGCGTGACTTCTACCGTAACCTTTGTGAGATGCTTCCCGAGCGGTGCAAGGCGGATGTCCGGTAAATTTACGACGCTCAGCGCGCCGAGCGTGATGGGGTGCTCCGGGTCGGAAATTGTGGCGATCAAGTCGTATATTTCCTGCTCGTCTATCGGCTCGTAATCCGAGTCCGAGTCGGTCGACGCGCTGGACGCGGAGGAGGAAGCATATGTGTCGAAGGGGTCGAGGAGCGTGCTGGAGGGTTTGTTGAAGTCGGCGAAGATGCCAGTGTATTCGGAGGTTTGTGTGCTGGGTTTGCCGTTGCGGGTGGGGAGGTCGGCGAGGTCTTTGATTATGGGGTTGGAATTCTCCGGGTTTTCGGTGTCCATGATCGCAATAGAGCTCTGTAGTTCTGGAGTACAGTGGTACAGAGAGTAGCAGGCGAAGCTAAAGCAGTCAAGAGTAGTTTGAGATGGTGTCGAAGTATTTGCGATATCACGGTACCGGATTCAAGAACGACATCCAGGCCGGCCTCGGAGCGATCGTCCGCTCGTTGGTCCCCGCAGTGCGGACCGGACCACGGCCACGTTCTCAGACCTGCCAGATCGGAAGCATTTGCTTGTTGACCTGTCTAGTAAAGGACGTCATGCTGGACATGCCTCTGAAAGTACAAAGTGGCGGGTCTCCAGCTGCGTCCCTGCTGTCAAGACTGCATATGGAAACACCAGATCCGTCAAATCTATGCGGTGTTGCATGTAAGGTGATTTTTTGAGATATCATGCTGGTAGCTTGAACTCAATTGCTTTGACAACCAAGAAGCAAGCACCTGAGATTGGACCAGCCATGTTTGCTCATCTCGGTATTTAAATTCGATGACATTGTGTGTACGCAATTTCAAATAGAAGCACAATTTATCTGTCCCAGGTCCGCTAGAGCCGCTTTCAGCTCCTTGACCGCCGTGTTCACATCTTCAAAGTTCAGTGCCGAAATTGCGAATCTGGCATGCTTCTGAGCTCTGGCAATCGCCTCATCGTTCACTTCTGCTGCTACAGGTACATACGGCTGAACTGGAGGAGCGGCCGGAGGTGGTGGCTGCGTAGGAGGTGGTCGGAATGCAGGAGATGGAGCCCCCGGTGGTTGAAAACTTGCGTGATTTGTGGGGGCACTGAAAGTAAGGCCGTGAGGATGCGGGGATAAAGCGGGAGAATGAGACGGCCCTGGCTGGTTCGAAGGGGGTCCCGGGAGACTTGGTGAACCGGAATAACCTGGAGCAGTAGAAGGTGGACCGGGCAGAGATGGCGACGCTGTATTATCCTCATCTGACACCTGTGGGAAGTATCCACCTCCTCCTGAGGCCGGTAATGGGGACATGTCTGGTTGCGATGGCTTTGAGTAGAAATCTTCGGCTCCGTTGTGATGTGGCATGGCCTGAGTGGCCCTTGATGAATTCTCGTTTGGGTACGGCGGTAGTGAAATGGGACCCTCTTGAGGTGATACTGGGGCTTGATCCACAAACTGCGGCAGACCATTGCTGTCGGTCCCGTGAAACGTTGTGTCTGCTCCGGATCCGAGCCCTGTCAATGCCTTAACTTCAGGGTCATTGGCATCCAATGCTGAGGGAGGTGCCTCCTCAGGCTCAAGGCTAGGATTCGAGGCGTTGGGATCTTCGCCAGCCTTGATGGCCTTCATGATTCGAAGGGCATGGAATTTGGCATATTTAATCTTGCCGATGATTTCGGGATCAACGGGTTGCCAAACATTCAAGACATCGAGAAACGTCGATGCGGCCTGGAAAGTATCTGCTGTTGTTCTGGCGGTTGTTAGTTAGATCGGGGCGACAAGATCACTGTTGCACCTACTTTGAAACCTGGTTGGCTCTTATCGCATTGTCCGCTCGCAAAAAAGTGTCGGTGCCAAATTGTTCCATGTAGGCTTTCGCAGCCACTTCGTCGCGGATAGCGTCGTCTTCATCATGTTCCGTTTTCATCTGCACAGGTTAGGTATGCGTAGTTTGACCTCGATAGTTTCGTACCTGCTCAACTTTGTCCATGAGCGACACGACGTAGTTTTGACATTGTTCATCGGCTTTGTGAAGGCCGGCCGAAAGAATCTTGTCCAAAACATAGTAATAACCTGGAAGCGTCAACCCTGTTTGATTTCAAGACTTGGGGGACACGCTTGTACACCAATACGCTGCTGCAGGCTTGACCTTCTCGACCTGCGCTGCTCGGATAACGAATCGGGTTATGTCTGGCGTTTTGAGCGCAGTCGGGATGTTGGTTGCCATATTGAGCAGATGGCACTGCAATTGGCGCCAAGTACTTTTTTCTGGAAGTTGCGAACAAGGAAAGACTAAACGATGATGAGGAAAGCGAAGAAGAGGAGAGTTGGGAGAAGTGCAGACGCCTCCTGCTTTTGCCTTGTGATGTAGGCAACGATGTGTGTCGATTTTCAGACGCTTCGTCTTTTGTTGCTGGTTGATTGTACTGCTTGACTCTACTTATGTGTCTACTTGCTCTTCTTTCACAAACATGTGTTCTGACTTTGTCCTCCGAAGATGATTGTCAAGGCGCCGTGTAGTCTAGCTGGAGCGCAAGCTCGGGAGGCTTGATTGGCAGGCGCGGCGCAGGAGGCAGCCCGCTGCATCTCATTATCGATAGGCGCGCTTGAGCAAGCCGACTCGGTGATCCAGCGGAAGGCGCGCCCGGCCCCTCCACCACCTTCGCAAGGCATTTACATAAGAGTCTCTAAACACACACCTGCCAGGCGCACCGTCGCCGCTCGCTAAGCTTTTCCCATCCCCCAGCAGCATTAGCCCATCATGGCGCGGGTGTACGCCGATGTCAACAACCAGATGCCAAGGAGCTACTGGGACTACGACAGCGTCAACATCACATGGGGCGTCCTGGAGAACTACGAGGTGGTGCGCAAAATCGGGCGCGGCAAGTACTCGGAAGTCTTTGAGGGCATCAACATCGTCAACTATCAGAAGTGCGTCATCAAGGTGCTCAAGCCGGTCAAGAAGAAGAAGATCAAGCGAGAGATCAAGATCTTGCAAAACTTGTCGGGTGGTCCCAACGTTGTCGCCCTCTTGGACGTCGTTCGCGACAGCCAGAGCAAGACGCCCTCCCTTGTCACCGAATATGTCAACAACACCGACTTCAGAAGCCTCTATCCCAAGTTCCAGGACTACGATGTACGCTACTACATTCACGAGCTCCTCAAAGCTCTCGACTACAGCCACAGCAAGGGCATCATGCACCGCGATGTCAAACCTCATAACGTTATGATCGACCATGAGAAGAAAAAGCTGCGTTTGATTGACTGGGGTCTGGCGGAATTCTATCACCCGGGGACAGAATACAATGTGCGGGTAGGTCATTTTGATAACGCATAACATCTGCACTTGGGATGTTTCGAGCGGGTGGTGCTTCCCATCAATCGAGTACGCGGCCGTTGTGTCAAGCGCGAGCAGTATTCTCGTCTGGGAAGCTCTGCCGGCTTCTATTGCCCATGTTGTACATGTGACTCAAATATGCTTTTTTTCGGTAGCTGGCTGTTTTTGAGTCAACCTCAGTCGCGTTTGCGTTGTTAAATGAGAACGATTGCTGACATCTCAGGTGGCATCGAGGTATTTCAAAGGACCGGAGCTTCTGGTTGACTACCAGGAATACGACTACTCGCTCGATATGTGGTCGCTGGGTGCAATGTTCGCCAGTATGATCTTCCGGAAAGAGCCTTTCTTCCACGGCAACAGCAACTCCGACCAGTTGGTCAAGATTGCGAAGGTTCTAGGGACTGACGCCTTGTTTGCGTATCTGGACAAGTAAGCGCATTCCTTGCTTGTGAGATCAAGAGTCTGACTGACTCGTTAGATACGACATTGAGTTGGACGCCCAGTACGATGACATTCTTGGCAGATTCCAGAAGAAGCCATGGCACAGTAAGGATTGCCCTGGCTGTACAGAGCCCGGTAGACTGACGCAGATTAGGCTTCGTCAATACTGAGAACCAGAAGTTTGTTTCTAATGAAGCCATAGACTTCTTGGACAACCTGCTCCGCTACGTGAGTTTAATGGCACGAGCGAAGCATTGCGGAAGGGCTAATGAGGACAGGATCATATGGAGCGACTCACGGCCAAGGAAGCGATGGCCCATCCATATTTCAAACCAGTGCGGGACAAGGAGGGCGTCTAGGTTAACCCGAACATCCACATCCAGCAGGCAAACTCACTCATTGAGGATATATTCACAATGCCTTCGAGCATATCGCCAAACGGCACACATTCCACAGCTTCGCCGGATCTACTCGCGGGCGGCGCAACCCACACTCAATCGGCTCCAGAATAGGTCTGGGGTCAGCTTCCGATGTCAGCCGCCATGTTGGTGGCGTTAATTGTCATTTTGATGTCTACGGCTGTCGGGGTCAATAGATTGCCAGGGTTCGGCAGGAGGGGACGGCGACAGGCGTAAACAGTACGGCTACGGCATTGAGGAACATTGCTCGTCTGAGTGACATGGTATAGACATGGCGAGCGATCATCAATATTCCGAGTCTCATGGTTACCAAAAGTCCCATCGCATATCCTATTTCCTCGGTCTCCACGCCATCGTGCTCGCTCCAATTATCGTTACGAGGTTCACTTCAGCCTCGGCGTAATGTACAAATTTCGCTCCACCGGATTCCAATTCAGTCAGTGCCAACCGGTCTTGTTTGTTTGTTCGTTACTGGGAGGAGGGCGTCATTCCTCCTCTGGCAGCTCATCCATTATCGTGTTGATCATGTCAATGAGTTCGTCCACATCCGGACGTTCGCTTGGTTCCACCCGTAGACACCGTCTGACGATCTCCTTGACACTTTCACTAATGCCGTCGGGAGACTCGTTGGCCTGACTAGCTTTTGCTTTCCCACCCTTCCCTTCTCCAGGGAATCTCCAGTCCCCGCCAAGCACACACATGCTCAGGCTTCCTCCAGTTTCGTCACTCCTGGCCTCGAAAGGACTTTTCCCGACCAGACACGCGTATAATGTGCATCCAACACTCCATATATCCGGTTTGGTGTCAATCACAGTTTCTGTCTTCACGTCAAACAATTCCGGCGCCCTGTAAGGCATGGTACTGTGCTCCGCGGCCTGCTCCTGCACCGCAATCGCCAGGCTCCTCGAGTTGACCTCGACGGGTGACGGTGCCAGGGACCCCAGGTCCATGATAACTGGCGTCTCTCCATCGTCCGCAATCATGACATTCCCAGGTTTTATGTCCCGATGCGCGTAAGCACGCACCTCCCCGGTCGAAACGCCCCTTTGCGATGCCGTGACCTCATCGTCCATGAGCGGCGCGCCCGCTTCGTCCTCCTCATCGTCCTGTAATGCATCGCTCGCCTTCCCCTTGCCCTTGGCTTTCGCTCTCGCATCTCGGTCCGCTGCGCCCGCTGTTTGCCTCACCTTCGCCGCCTCTGCCTTGCCTGCGCTGCCTTGTTGTACTCGATATTGATGCATCGCTTTCAATCCTCTCGCCATGCCGAGGAATAGCCTCATGAGTCGCTTCTCGGGGAACTTGGTGTGGTTGACGAGGTTGGCGTTGATGGCATCTTGCAGGTTCCCGCGCCTGTAGTACGGAAGAAGGATGTAGACAACTTTGGACCCCGGGTCGGAGCGGTCGCGGGCGTCGGCAACGGCGTAGTCGACGGCGTGGATTATGTGCTTGTTGGGGGAGAAGAGGGCGTATGCCTCGGCTTCCTTGAGGGCTTGGGCGACGGATTCTTGTCCAAAGGGACAGCGGATCTTTTTGAGAGCAAAGAGCTCGCTCGTTCGTGTGTCTTCGACGAGGTAGACATAGGAGAAGCCGCCCTTGGAACAGTCAGATTGGACGTGGAACGAACGAGGGAAGATGAATGCAAGCTCACCTCGCCTAATAATCGTAGGATCTTGAAGCTACGTTCGTTGACTTTGAGTTGCGGAGAGGATGGGAAGCAGAAGAGGCAGTTGGTAAGGCTGTACAGGAGGTCGATGGCAACTTGCGCCATTGTAACGAGATAGAGATGGAACTGGAATGAGGGGGCAATCGGTCGTAATGCGCTACAAGTGGCAAATGGTCATGTTACAGAGGGATAGTTCAGAATGTGCATTGCTGTCTTGTCGATAGTTGAAGCTATCGCTGCGACGGCTGACGGCGCTGCGGTCGACCAGCATTGGCCCAGCAAGCGCCTGGTCCGTGCTGCAGATTCGGCCTAGCTGGCAACCCACAGACACGACACAGTCGGCGGTCTATCCGTCAGTGACCGCCTGCAGTTCAAGTTCGACTTCGGAAGACACTAAAGGCCTATCGCTGAGCTGAACGATCCTAAAGGTCGACTTTCACCGGAGAATTGAGTGGACAGAGCAACCAGCAAACGCGCTCGAAGCTCAGAGCGGTCGGCTAAAGCTCCCCTTCGAGCCTTGCGGACACGTCCACTGGATCCGCAATCAGCCTCGAGATATCAACACCCATCATCCGCAAATCGACCTCATCACCACACGTACGCTCGAGCGCTGCCATCGCAACACCATGTCCGAGCCAGCGATCTCGGGAGGCGATCTCAGCTGGCGGCTTTCCTCCCACCCTGTCACCCTCCTCACCTTCCTCTTCTTCCGTATCTGTAGGCAGATCCATGCGCAGATCCGCAAAGCTCGCAGCTAACGGTGCTACAGCCTCTTTACTCACATACCTTTTCGGAGGCCTCTTTGGAGGTGGCTTCGTCCTCATCTTCATCCTCACAATCCTGCTCCTGGCAGCCGACTTTTACTACTTGAAGAACATCGCAGGACGACGCCTGGTCGGGTTAAGATGGTGGAACGAGGTCGACGTCGCGACCGGGGATTCGAACATGGTGTTTGAGAGCGCGGACGGACGTGGCAATAGCGGTGGAAACAAGACCGACAACCGCTTCTTCTGGCTGGCGCTCTACGTGCAGCCGGCGCTGTGGATCGGGCTTGCCATACTTGCATTCATCCGACTGAAGCTCATCTGGTTGAGCATCGTTGGTATGTCGGACGGAGCTTTGGGACGGGGATGTCTGCTGACACGTGTACAGTTGTTGCACTCATTCTCACTATTACGAACACGCTGGCTTTCTCTCGATGCGACAAGTTCAGCCAGGCCAATGCGTTGGCTGGCAATGCACTCTACGGCAGCGGGTTAATGAGGAATGTTGCAGGTGGAATGTTTAGCCGGATGTTCAGCTTTGGAAGATGAGGGTGGACTGATGATAGCGCTGGCGCTGTTCAGGGATCGGAGTGATATTGACGAGAAAGTATGTTTGGCGCGGGATGCATTATGGGCTATGGTCTATCCGATGTCAGACAAATTATCCTGCGATATCGAGTCAGGTGGCTTGCTTTGAGCCTCGAGCTCGCGGCTCGAATAAGTCGACGCGTATACGTTCTGAATCAAATTTATATCATTCCCTACAAATAGGTTAGTCACCTTCACCTACAAAGGATTAGAACTGGCTTGTCCATAAACGACGACGAAGCAGCGCTGCATACTCCAGAATGCTACTTCATAAATATACAAAAGTCTTATCCAACTCATGCGAGAATGAATGTCGACGCGATTTCCCACAAAGTCACGTTCGAGTGGTGACTGCCAGGCAGAGAATGCGCCATGGTAACGCCAAGCAGATGTCACTAGCCTCGTTTCACTTTCCAGGGGTAACGCCGTCGATCATTGCCGTGGCTGATTTCCCGGGGCGCCCAAGCAGCCTTTCGTTTTATATCTTCGCAGTGAAGGCAACGTCCCCCAAGGGCGCATATAGCACATTCCTCGTTGTCTCGCGCAGACGACCTTCGCCATGTCGATTGCAGGCGACGCATCGGTCCGATCAGTGAGTCCCGCGCCGACGCCGACATTCGACCAAAACGGCCACGACCACGTGCTGCACACCGCCACCACCTCGATGAGTTCGCAGAGCCTGCAGAGCACGACGGGCAGCCCGGCCGGCCAGCTCGAGCCCTTTGACTGGAAGGACCTCGAGCGGCGGTTCGCGAATTGCATGAGCGAATTCGAAAACGAAGAGGCCAAGGTCTACGACGAGTTTAATGACTGGTTGAGGGTGAGTGAACTGTTCCGCTGCAGGATCACGCGATCTGCGGCATTGTCTCAAAGTCGGGACGAAAAGGAGATTTGTCTTTCTGACTCGGGACCACGACAGCTCTTCCAAGCGTGGGCTTCGACCACGACCAGTCACGAGAACGAACGGGCGATGAAGCGATTGAGGACGCGCATGCAGTTTGTACAGGGCAGTGAAGCCAGACTGGAGGAGAAACGCGAGCACCGTAAGTCACCTACCTAGTGGACGCCTGCCCCGTGCTCGTGACTGTCGTTTTTCATCTGAGGTTTGCCGCTACAGGGATCCAAGGGTGGATCAGTAGTGGATCCACGACCCACCTGCAAGGCGACTACAAGTCCATAAGGAGTGTACAAAACCATTGTCTCCAAAGGCCGGAACATGTTGCAGCCAGGCCGATCGACATCGGAGCCATCTTGTTAGATGAAGAGATATGCTGACAGTAGTACAGACCAGAAGGTGGTCGAGGCGTTTGAGAGCGCCTTGAAATTGATGGAAGCGCACTCATGATAATACTGGTTTCTTCTGACTGGGCGGATTTTCTGCGCGAATTATCTGCGCGTCTTCGAGACAGGAGTTTTGGCGCAGTCTTTGACGGCACTTTTGGGCCTGCGGGCTGGCCTGAAGTAATAAAGCGTACGCTGTTGAGGAGCGGATGGCAACAATGTTTTTTCAACCACCAAACATGACCCTTTGCTAGTATGCTGTAGCAAAATTTTTCGATCAATTGTCCGGAAGCATATTCCCGGATTGGCTGACAGTGACTACATGCTCAATTTCATTGCTACGAGTACGTACACAGGAATCTCCGAGAAGATTTTCCAACTGGAGTATCGAATATGTGTGCATAAGCGTCTGCAAATAAAACACTTGGTACCGCAACCACAACTAGCTGATAGCATGACAAAGAGCTATTGTCGCAGAGCGTTCTGATAGACCAGAACTGCAATACGTGTGACGTTTTGCCACCATAACCTGTGATGGACAAAATCTAGCCGTTGGATGCAGCGCTGGTCGAGTGATCAGCAGCGGTTATCGGAGGCCGGAAGGACGGATTGAAGAGCAGCACCATGGCACCACGCGGATCGACTGGCCAGAGCATGCAAAAGCACAGATGCGGCAGCCGTTAACAGCTGTCATGCTCCTCCTTGTGGCGTCACATCTGGTGGATGAAATTCGGCTCGGTGGGGCCCAACCCGAGCACAGGCTGCAGAGCAGAAAAGATGCTGCAGAGAGCCGCTCAACAAAGCGCCATCATGCTCATTGCAACGAAACGGCAAGACAAGACTATGGAGCAAGATGCGAGGACTGCTCCCTGGTCTGACATGTGGATCCTCGGAGGTGCTGCATGGCAGCATCCCAAGCTTCCGTTCGCAGACATGAAGTGCGGTGCCGGCCAGTGCAGGCGCGGCGCTGGGAAGGTCCCAGGAGACTCGCCAAGTGTTGCCACTCCTGGCCAGCGTTAGCGGCCGTTGCAGGGCGGGGAAGAGAGAGAATGGGCACTTCGACGCCCACTCCAACCAGGTCGAGAACTCGGCAAAGGGCAGCCGACCAATCAGCGGGCGCTTATTCGGGTGGAGAAGAGGCAACCGTAGACGTCACGACGGCAGCGCTCTGATCAACGAGGCCCCGGCAGAGCCCTGAATGCCTGAACGCCTGCAGCTAACGCGAAGAAGCTCGTCAAGCACCGGCAGGTGCAATCGTACAGTAGAAGCGTAGAGGGGCAAAAAGAGGGGTCCTCCTCCAGGAAGCTTCTAGCGTGCTTGCATATATATCCCTCGCCATGCAATTCATTTTCCTCTCCTGTCTCGGTCCGTTATAAGTCTACTCTGGACTACGCCTGATTACATGTCCTCTCTTCCCACCCGCGTCGTTGAAACAGTCAATTCCGTTGTTGACAAGATTCAAGCCGCTGCTACCGATAAGATGGCCACTCCCTCAGACGTTGCTTCTGCCAACAACCGGTCTTACGCCACCGACCGTGAGGCCAAGTCGCAGCAGACTGTCTACGCTGCCAGCAATGGCGCTCCGTACCCTCACCCCTACGAGACACAGAGAGTTGGCGAGAATGGCCCTCTATTGCTTCAGGACTTCCACTTGATCGACCTTCTCTCCCACTTCGACCGTGAGCGTATTCCCGAGCGTGTTGTCCACGCAAAGGGTGGCGGAGCTCACGGTGTCTTCACCTGTACCGACCCCATTTCTGAGCTTACCGTTGCCGACATCTTCAGCACCAAGGGCAAGACTGCTCCTTTGGTCGTACGGTTCTCCACCGTCGGTGGCGAGAGCGGTTCCTCGGACTGTGCCCGTGACCCCCGTGGCTTCGCCGTCAAGATCAAGACCGAGGAGGGTAACTGGGACATTGTCGCCAACAACACACCGGTTTTCTTCTTGCGAGACCCTGCCAAGTTCCCTCACTTCATCCACACCCAGAAGCGCGACCCGGCCACCCACTTGACTGGCGCTGATGACTCGACCAACTTCTGGGACTACGCTTGCCACAACCCCGAATCCATTCATCAGTTTATGATCCTTTTCGGTGACCGTGGTATTCCCGATGGCTGGCGCCACATGCACGGCTACTATGGCCACACCATGAAGTTGGTCAACAAGGATGGCGACTGGGTCTACATGCAGCTGCACATGAAGTCAAAGCAGGGCTGCAAGTTCCTGACCCAAGAGGAGTCCGCCACCAAATCTCCGGACTACGCTCAGAAGGATCTCTACGAGGCCATCGAGCGTGGCGAGTTCCCATCGTGGTCTGTTGAGATTCAGACGATGACTCCTAAGCAGGCCGAGGACCTCTGGGAGAACCACAAGATCAACGTCAACGATCTGACCCACGTCTGGCCGCACAGCATGTTCCCTCTTCGCAAGGTTGGCGAGTTCACACTTAACGCCAACGCGAAGAACTACTTCGCCGAGATGGAGCAGGTTGCGTTCAACCCCAGCAACCTGGTCCCTGGCATCGAGCCCTCCAGCGACCCCGTTCTGCAGTCCCGTCTCTTCTCGTACCCCGACACCCACCGCCACCGTATCGGTGCCAACTACACCCAGCTGCCCGTCAACGCTCCTGTTACCAGCTACCACTTTGCCAATTTCCAGCGTGACGGACAGATGGCATTCTACAACCAGGGCTCTCGTCCGAACTATCTGTCCTCCATTGAGCCTATCAGCTTCCGCAAGCGCACTGTCAACCTAGACAAGGCTCACGGCCACTTCATCGGCAACACCATCACTTTCATGTCTGAGATCCGTCCCGAGGACTTCAACGCCCCACGCGCATTGTGGGAGAAGGTCTGGGACGAGCCCGCTCGCCAACGTTTCATCCACAACATTAGTGGTCACATGAGCACTTGCCGCTACAAGGAGATCATTGCTCGCGAGATCACAATCTTCAGAATGGTCAGCGAGGACATCGCCAGCCGCCTGGAGAAGGCCACCGGTGTCCAGGGCTACAAGGACATCTCCGGCATGAACTTTAACGGCACACACAATGGCATGGCTGCCGATCCGAAGAATCGCCCTGCCAACTACACCACCGATGCCATTAGCTTCTCCGGTGGACACTCCAACGGCGCTCCCATCAGGGGCACTCACGTCAGCGGCGCTGCTGGTCAGCCTCCCGTCGTCCCCATCAAGGCGTAAGGGAGCACAACTTTTGAATGATTTACGAGTTTTAGATGGGTAACCTCTTAGCTAGGAGATTGTATCGCCTACCATTTTAAAAGGATTTTGTTATGTATATATCAGCGAATCAATTTTGACGCCTTACAAACCTTCAACACCACTCCAGCCGTCCACGTATTCACCCACGAAATTCTTTCTGTGTCAGTCATAGAAGTCCTGTGCAAGTTCTACGAGTACGATAATTGCTGATTCATCATCCTCTCGGCGTCACATCAGACGTGCGATGAGTGAGGCGTGTGGTCCAAAGTCAAGGGTTTAGAATATTCTTTACAAGTCGAAAGTTGTTAGAGCTAGGATTTGGACGCCTTGGTTTATTGTCACCTTGATTACAATCGGATCGGGTGTTTATGATCACAATTGATGTTGACCGTAATATGCGTCTGCCATCGTCTTCCACCGTCTGCCACCGTCTGCCACCGTCTGCCGTTATCTAGAACACTTGCATGAAGGCTTCGAGCCAACCAGATGAAAGTCTACGCGCACATCGAAGTTACATCACTAGAATTTGGTCTCGAGGAAATGCGTGTAGAAGCGCTCAGCGATTCAGCACTTCGGGATGCGAGAGGCTCAATTTGGACGCCCGAATTCGCCTCCCAAACTTCGACGCCTGTTCCGCAAAGCCTACATTCAGGAGGTAGCTTTCATCAATCCTCCGGTCAGTTCGCGATG
>UYJD01000002.1:489400-760704 GCA_900618795.1 Cyanodermella asteris
TACACAGTCAACCACCCCGTGCCCGCGTTACAGCAAGGTATGTTTGATCTTCTTAGAAGATCTTTACACCGAGGAACACCCGCGGACTAACCAGTGGGTATACCTGGAGATCCTAAACCATATTATCGCGTTAGGATACTACCAGGGAGACCTCTAGGTCTAAGGCAACGCCAGATATCACACCTCAGAGGCTATAATGGCTCGTCTTAAGGAGCTCGAGGTATGGTTACAAGACCATCCACCTCAATCTCTAGATCTGAATCTGATCGAAAACTTCTGGTTTCACCTTAAAAGGCGCGTTTTCGATATCGACCCGAGCCTCAAAACCGCAGAGGGACCGCGCGTAGAGCGAAAGAGAAGGATACGACAAGCAATTGAACAAGTAGTAGACGAATGGAATAGCGATGATGAGTGGCAGTTACCGTAGCAGCTAACCAACTCAATGAAAGACCGCCTCGAGCAGGTCAAACCTGTCTACGGTAGACAAACAAAGTACTAGCAGATAGAACAAATCAAAACCTTCATTATGAACTATTTACATGAATTAACGGCCTCATATCGACCGAGTTAGGCAACGTTGAAGTACGTGGTGCTGGTGCCAAGCAAAAAATGGATACATACTTTCCGGGATACATGTATTTGAGGCATCAACGACCACAAGTCCGGGTTCATCAACCTCCTGTCCAAAAATCGACCGGGGAAAGGCTACAGAAATGAATTAAGGCTTACCATCGGAGCACGCGAGGTAGGAATCAAATTCCACAAAGGTACTTGCTGCAAATAACTCAATTATTAGATGGATATCTATATCATGCGCTCTCGTAATTCGTATCGGAGGCCCCAGCACTTGGAGCTCCAATTTCAGGATTTTATCTACATGTGACACGCGCGAGGCCGCGTCGTGGGCCCCAGACTGGCTTCAGACGATATTCAATATCTCCTCTGCGGTCTGCGATAATTGTCGTAATTGGTGTCCTCGAAATCGCCGTTGTTTTGAACGGGGGTGTAACCAGATCTCCATTGGTTGAGGCCAAAGACCTGAGGTTCGTTCAGTTCTTCGCCAGGCGTAGCGTGATCGAAGCCACCATGCCCATAGCCCATTGGCTGAGCAGTATCAACGAGTCTGCGGGCACTACCGGCATGCGAGTTCTGCTGGTAGAGAGTTGGTCTCTGTGCGGCACCGTCGCTTCCAAAACTCTCTGTACGATAATGTTGGGCCGCGTTGAATCCATACCCCTGTGCGGGATTGTGGCCATACGGCCCTTGTACTGGTGGCGGGCGGAAAGCCGGGTGGTCTTTGAGTCCGGGCTCTGGCGTACCTGACCTTGTGAAAGTGCTCTCAGAACCTGCATCGTTGCTCATGAAAGTCGCGGGAGTCCCGCTTCGTTCGATGTCAGCTCCTCTGCCATAGAGCTCACCGCCTCCACCAAACTGGTCTCTGAACTCTGCGCGGTTCTTGAAGTTCTCAAAGTCCAAGTCGGCCTCATTGACAACCTCAAACATGTCGCTGATGCCCCCAGGTGCCCTTTGGCCTGGATGGCCGGCTTTCATGCCCGACATTTCCAAGTCGTGACCGCCGACACTACCCACATCATCATTCAACCTGCCTCTGTAGATTTGGGCCAGCATATGTTGAGCCTTGGCATGGACCATCGGAGTCATCAATGGCCTCGTGAGGACAGGGTTAGTCAAGCGCGAGCTGACATGATTGATCCTCTTCTTGGCGTCGGACATTGCCTCGGCGTCGGCATCAGTTTTCATCACCGCTTTGGTGTAGTAACGGACCTGCATGGCGTAGGTGCGGCCGATCCAAAGCTTGAATCCAAGGATCAGGAAGGGCAGCGGCGCCATACATGCAAGCATCGTCCAACTGCCGAAGGCAGCTTTGACAACGACAGCACCGACCAGGTTTTGCAGTAGAGTGGCAAAGAGCATGCGGTTGTGAACGACGTTCCAGTACATTCCACCCGACTCCGTCTTTGTTATGAAGACGTACAGCAGGAGGTATTTCTTGAGCCAGGCCTCGAGGGCGAAAATGAGCAGAGTAATCGGTAGGACGATTGGCTGGATAGTCGAGTAACATGTGGCCACGGTTGCGTAGTAGAGAAAGTAGTTGTAGTAGCTGGCGTAGTCGAATGGTGGCGGAGCCGTGGCCTCGATGAGCTCTCTCGGGGTTGATGCCATGACGTGTCGCTGGAACCACTGAAAGATCATGTTCACGAGCTGGGCCAGGTCGACCGCAGCTCCAATATTCCTCTGTAGCAGCCATGCAATCCAAAAGGGGGAAAGATTGCAAAGTGACGTCAGCAAGGCATTAGCAAGAGTTTGACCCTGTTCTTTGATATCCTCCCAGATATTGTGGCCCAACGAGCCCGAGTTGTTGGCCTGGATGATAGATGTGATGAAGCTCCACAAAGCCGAGAAGATGGAGAAGACGATCAAGTTGTTGAAGACAAAGAAAGCATACAGCTTGTGAATGACATGTCTCTCTCTGGATGTTCTAGTCTGATCTCCAGCACGTTCAGAAATGCGCCGAAAAATGCTGGGGAGAAACAGGTAGAAAAGACTGAAGATGGCGGGCGACAGCACAGCCTGGATAGCTCCCCACAAGTCGTTGTGCGTCTCGTAACTCAGCTTGAAAGCAGGCCAGATCGAGGCAAGATTGGCAAAATTGGCGAGGAAGATAGCAATAAAGGCGTTGGGGACGATGTATAGACCTGTCAGGAGAGTAACCCAAAGATTTGCGGTGAAGAGCTTGCCGGCGCGGGCCTTGCGTGATAGCCTGAGGTTCTTCCAGATGATGTCTTTCGGGGTCGGCGATAGCTCTATGGTGGCGCCCTGAGGACGTTTGCGGCGAGAGGCCCAGGCGACTTGATGAGCGTCAGAAATAGACTCGTAGGTTGCAAAGCCATACGGCTCTGGATTCCTCTTGTCAATGGTCTCTCGCATGTCCCTGATACGGACCTCGAGGCTCTGAATGCGATCAGTCAGGTAGTCGATGGCATCAATTTTGCCGTGTGCCTTGCCTGGAGCGCGCATCACGGGCCGATTGAGGGGCAATTTATCGGGATTCTTGAGATACTTGGCAAGCACGCTCTCGAGCTTGCAAACAGTCTTTTCGTGCTCTTCCAGCAATTCAGGAAGCTCCTTCATGTTGCGGCCGATAGCTGTCTTGGGGATCGAGTGAACTTGGCTAGCAGAATCCACAAGCTTGAAAATGCCCTCGTCGGAGCGGCTTGGTTTTGGGACGTCGGTGAGCATTAGAGAGCGTCCATGTACACTGTTCTGGTAGTCGGGACTTTCAAAGTATGCTTTCCGTAGCCTCAGGACGGCTCGGTAGTTCACCCAGAGGAAATAGAAGATTATAACGTCGGAAAGGTAAGCAAAGACAACATGGGCCCACATGGGGTTGCGATATACTTGTCTCGGAGTCAATTTGAAGAGGTACGTTGTGGTTTGGTCGGTTGGGGTCCCTTCGGCACGCTTGTCAGGTATACCAGAGAGATCCGTGTAAATCATGTGTACTGGGATCAGGACGCCGCATCCGACCACAGAGAGCACGATGAAAATGTTGCGCAGCATCTTGGTGAAACGGATGAAAAGAGCACCATCCATTCCAATCTTGTCAACCAGATCCATCTCTTTCGTCTTTACAATCGGACTGATCCATGCGAAGATGCCCTTGCCGATTGGCGGCGGAGCATGCTTTTTATCGGCATGCTTTGTCTTTGGGGCGTAAATGGCCGTGTGATGCGGACGCAGCAGAGAAAAGAGCAGGCCAACAAGGAGCATGAGGCCGAGAGATAGACCGAGGGCGACAAAAATCGATGTTGCTTGTGACTGGGAAGCGAACGGATTGGCCAAATCGTCCAAGATGGTCTTGCCGGTATCTTGATCACCCATGTTGAATGTATGTCGGGATGCAGAGGTGTCGTTGCTGCCGGCAGCAAATGAGGTGGAAGAGGATGGCAGCGAGGAAGACGTTTCCAAACGAGCGGCAGATGACCTGAAACGTTAAGCAGGACCCTGAGAGGTGAGGCGCAACGCAAACACGGGTCAAAGAAGCTCTTTGTTGGGTAGATAGGCCAAAGAGCAGACTCCAGGTGAAAGGTGAGCAGACCGGGTAGCGAGCGTGGAAGTAATGCAGACGTTGGAAGCAGGGTGGAGTGAAGGGGGCAAAAGCAGGTAGATGTTGAGGGCGTGGGGAGGGATGAGTGAGTGTTTAGAGTTTTGGGGCAGCGTGAAGACAAAAAGCCGGCTGCGAGATGCGAGCGTCGGCGACGTCAGTAATGTCTAACGCCAACTTCCATTGCCGCCCGCAACTCAGTTCGTGAAAGCCGCCGAGGCGCCGAAAAATAGATGCAGACGCTGCTTCGGGCGACGAGCGACTCGCATTTCATCCTTTGACGCCCTTTGTCGCCCTTTGATCGCTTCCTTGGCTCTGCTGGGCAAAAGCCATCTGAGAAAAGCTCCAACATGTCGATTCCGCTCTCGAGCCGTCCAAGCACTGGGCCCCGCAATCGCCATCGTAATGCGTCCTCCACCTCTTCTTTGCCGGCTGACATTGCATCGTGAGTTGATGGCATTGCGATCCTTAAGCTGGCATACCACCTCTCCTTGCGCCATCGATGCTGTAAACTCGAGTCCATCATTGGAAGCCCTGGATTTTTTTTTTTTGCAATGTTCACTTTCGCCGTGGTCATGTATTGTTTTGGTTATTTTGACGTGACAAAATAGAGAACAGCCTTCAAGTCGCTGCCTATTCATTCCCGGAACATCGGATGACAGTAAGCACCATCCAGCACCTGTTGTGCAAGCGTTGAGCGTTGAGCTTCCGGCCAATGAACGCAACGCTCATGCAGTGGTGCAGCATCGGCTTCTCTGCTTCTGCTTCTGCTTCTGGAACGAAGCGTGCGGCGGAATGACGGCCGCTCCGCAAAGCCTCTCCGTCTTCGCCCAAGATCCCCTTGTGGCTTTGGCTTCACCATCCGCTTCGACGCTGGCTCGAGCATTGTTGCATCACACCGCTATTGCTATCTGACCAGCATGGACACGACCTGACTGCTATCGCTCGCTCTGTCACCTTGTGGCAGCCAGCAGACACCGTACCGGCTCATATCGCTCCCTGCGCCGATCCCGCACCATGCCGGACAGACCGTTGACCGTTCTAACGTACGCCGCATCAGCCTCTCTTGCTGCCGTTGCCCTCATATACTTCTTCAACCCGAACTATATCATCGACGGCGAAGGCAACTCCGGCCAACTGTCCCGCCGCGCGCGCATCAACAGCGTTGTGGGACTTTACAATCCGGCCAACGATTGCTTCATCAACAGCATCCTTCAAGCTCTGGCCGGCCTCGGTGATTTGCGCGTATACTTGATACGGGAGCTACATCGCAGGAGCTTGGATACGAACAAGGACGTATACCAAATCGCAGACGTCAACGATAGTGATGGCAAGCCCGTGGATCGGCGCAAGCTTCATAGCTTGCTCGACGCCGAGGTCACACGCGGTCTGAAGGAGATATTAGACCGATTGAACGAAAGGCCTCTGCAGAAGAAAATCATCAGTGCTGCTCCCTTCATTGGGGTGCTCGAGTCGGCCTTTGCGACCCGCGTCAATCGCAACCAACAGGATGCACAAGAGTTGTTACAAGTCGTCGCCGAGCGCATGGCGGACGAGTATGCTGCCGGCAAGGATGCACGAAAGAGATCACGGGACGCAGCAGATGTGACAGCGGACAAGTCTGTAGATAATGTTGTAGGGGACGAAGCAAAGACCGGGCGGAGGACGACTCTGAATCAGGACGAAAAAGCGATCCAGCAGGCAGCGGAAGAGGTCGGAGGCCACACAGAGAGAAGCACGTCCATACCCACAACATTGATCAATGGAGACGCCGTCGAGGGTGCCGAGGGGATGTCTGCAGACGAGGCGCCCGGAGAGGAGGGGTTTCCTTTGGAAGGACAAACACAGTCTCAAATTGAATGCCAACACTGCCATTTCGTCCCAAAATCGGCGCCTTCTTCGTTCATCATGCTGACGCTTTCTGTGCCGCACCAGAAGACATCCTCGTCGCTCAACGAATGTTTCGACGGAGTGTTCAAGACCGAATACATTGACGACTACAAATGTGATAGATGCCGCCTTCAGCATGCACTATCAAACCTCGAGAACGAGCTGCCGCGGGCAAAGTCCGCACATCATAAGGAGAAGCTACAGTCAGATATTGATAGACTGAGGAAAGCAATTGAAACAGACCCAGAAGATCCGCCAGAAGACATTCAACTCCCGGACAGCAAACACGCTCCTGCTCGGCGCATTGCACGCTCCGTCGCCATCACCTCATTTCCAAAGATCCTCGTTGTCCACTTATCCCGATCTGCATACGACCCATCTTCTTTTTCATCCAAGAATAATGCCAAAGTCGTGTTCCCCGAAAAATTGGCACTTGGCAGCCTCCTCGACCGACGGAATTACCGGTTGCTTGGTGTCGTGACACACAAAGGCACACATTATAGCGGTCACTACGAGACTTTCCGGCGTCAGCACATATATCCACCGTCTTCCACCCCTCACCATGATAGACAGAGAGGGCCGTACGGTAGCAACATGCCTACGCCCCAACCCAGCCCCAAACTTGGCTCTATGGCTGAGCCCCAGGAAAGTCCAAGTACGGATCCGCAGCCCGACCTTTATGACTCCGACGAAGAAGAAGCTGGACACGACGGAAAAGAGCACGGAGCCCAGAGTCAATCGAGCGATAGGCAGGCTTCCTCAGAATCATCGATAAAAACCCAGGGCACAATGCCACAGCCCGAATCACCATCAACAACGCTTTCCCCCCGAGATTCAACATCGACCTTACCTCGCGAGTCCATGTCGACAATTCCCACCCCATCATCCGTCCACCGACCTGACTCGAGCATCCGCTCCCATACTCCGTCATCGTTGGATGTGCGAGAAGACAGCAGCCGGGCCTCAGATCGGACGCGTACGAGCTCGAGACAGCGGGTCCGAAACAAGATTGAGGAAGTCAAGGAACAGAAGAAGCAGGGGCGTAGGAAAAAGCAGGCTTTCAGGGAAAGCCAGCGATGGTGGCGCATCAGCGACGACAAGGTCAAAGAATGCAAGACGAGCGACGTGCTGGGAATGCAGAAGGAAGTGTACATGCTGTTCTACGAAATGGAGAAGGTGCATGGATAAGCGATAACGATACTACTCATCGTCGGCTCGGCTCGGAGCTGTAGATGTACATAGAGAACGAATGCAATGTCGGGCGATAAGCCTGTCTCGTCCGAAGCCTCAAACCATCAAATGCGGCTGAACATGTAGACCAAGCAGACCCCAACTGCGAATACAATCTCCAGGCTAAGACTGCTTGTGTTATATAACAATTCGGCAGCCTACTGCTTCGGCCGAATATTTGATGATTTTAAGAGAACGATCTATCCAAGGCTCAGATCTGGCGTGCTGACGAATACGTGAGCCTTGGTTAGTGGTGCCCTCCTCGGCTATTCAGGCTCAGGCTTATTAGAGGTAGGCAACACCGAGCTGCTGCCATCTCTTCCGGCTGCAACAACAACCTGTCATGCCACGACTGACTACCTTGCCTACCTACCGGCCTACTCACGGACATCCAACAGACCGGTTCGCATGCAGCTCAACACGGCCGGAAGTGGGCACTGATCTGCCGCGCCGACCATGGCGATCGGCCTTCTTCAGCTTCCGGATGAGCTCATACTGACCGTCCTCGCTCTGGTCGGTCTCGTCAAACCCGGCACTCTAGAGATGCATGCTGATATGGAGAGAGGTCAAACGCACAGATCTGAAGGCGCTCCGGCTAGTCTGCCGCCACGTCGGTGCACTCACCGAGCCCCGACTTTTCGACAAGCTCGTGACGCCGCCGCTCGAGGCAGGCACTCCCTTTGACGAGTTTTGGGTGGTCGAGGTGGAGAATTCCGTTCCGTGGGCACAGCTACGGCACGTCCGGGAGGTGGCTCTCGGTGTCTCGTTGGATCGGGAGGGTCTACCTACCTACGGCCTGGGGGTCCCGGATCCATCGGTCGAGCAGGACTTGGTCAGACAGTTGCGATGCATCGCCAATCTGTTCACTCTGGTGTGGCCACGGCTCGATCCAACCAGACTCGTCCGAATCGCATCATTGTGCGGGACGGGGGACGAAGCGACGGCGTTCTACATTGATGACTCCGTCCCGCAGGTCTCTTCGTCTGGCTTGTCCAGGCTGCGCTCTCTCGAGCTGATCTGTCATCCGAAACTCAACGACCTACCGGCAAAGTCATCGATTTGCAATGCCTGGAACTTGAATCGTCTGGAATCGTTGCAATGGCGGGGTCTAGTCCCTCGACAATATGCCCAATTCCAGCACTTGCTGATGGCTAATCGAACGACGCTGAAAAGGGTGTCTATCGAGACATGTTCGTACACCGACCCTGCACGGTTCGCACAGACAACGCGTGGTCGGTCTGCGCCCAGCGCCCGAACCTTGACTCTTAATTCTCCTACAGCTTTTCCGGTTCTCGAGAGTCTTTCGGTCTTGGGCAGCTGGCAGTGGGGGACGAGACCGATCTTTCCGGGTGGATCCTCGGAACATGGGAATGTCCTCGGAAATTTAAGGTCTTTGAAACTGCGTGACTTCGCCGGAGGGCTCTACGTCGGAGATCGGGTCGAAGAAGATATCGACAGGTGGTCGAAGCTGATCTCTTTGGAGCTGACCTATGTCCGCTGGTATTCCGTACTCTCCCCTTTCGACCTCTTCGAGATCATGGCAGCCAGTCCCGTTCTCCGCGACTGTTTCATCTCAATCTGGGATGCGCCTCTCGGACAAGGTAGCAGGCTTGGCGGTTCTCTACGCCCACGCTGGTCTTTCTTGACATCGATTCGATCCTGCGCCCTGAAACGCTTGGTCCTGGAGGGAGTGTCTCTACGGGTGCTCAGAAAAGAATACACGCAAATGAGCAGTCCACTATCCGGCCAGACCACCCCCGACAACGTTCTAGACATCCCAACGGTCACGAAGAAAGTCCTCGAAGCGGACGTTGAGTGCCTGGGCATCTCATTTGACTTGCGGGAAATTCACAACTTTGTAAGTACTATATACTCTCCCCCAGTCCATGGCAACGGTCACTCATCGACAAAACACACAGGCCGCATCCCTGCATTCCCTCGCCCGATCGACGTCGAACCTGAAGCTTCTGCACATACGGTGGCCGGGTCTGCTACAAAGACACGCGCCCAACGCCTGGAACTCAAGCTCCGTCTTCGACTGGCCCCCCGACTGCACGTGGTTCCGCCACATCAACGGCTTCAGCGAGCGCGCCGAGGCCACGATCCACATCTTCAACATCCCGCTCGCCTACAGCACGGACAAGATCCCGCACGACCTGCAGAAGATCGTCCACTGGGCCTTTGGACCGACCGGCTTCTCGGGCCTGCAAGTCATTGCCTTTGGGGACTTTGGATCGGCCGACGGGGAATGGCGGGACTCGGGCGCATTCTTCTGCAGGAACGACGCCGGGGAGCCGTGGGAGGCTTCCGACCGGTTCCAGGCGATGGGCTTGTCTCTGAGTGTCCACCCCAATTTTCGGCTTGTGAGACAGCAGGATTGGCGGTGTCGGGAGCTCATCGATGAGAACATGGACTTTCTTACCGCCTGTCCTTGCAAGAGTTCATTAGAGGAAGCACACCGGCAACCATCGATGGGAGCATTGCAGGCGAGCGATTATCGATTTCAGATCATTGATGACGAGCAGGAGCAAGGCGTCACAACTTGACACGAAACTCTTCGCTTGCCATCCAGCACTCATCTGCTCTCGCCAGCTCCCGAGTTGATGCGATGTTCGACACAGACATGCGGCATCTTACTCGGGAAAAAAAAAACACAATTTCAGTGTTTGGTGAACTCATGAATTCGTAATCTAGATCGACGCTATGCGAGTGGGGTGTCGGTATCCTTCGGAGAAGGTAAAGACCTGAATGTCCACCGCCTGGTGTCGCTGCGCCACCGATTGATAGAATCCTTATGGGACCTATAGGAGCGCTTCTTGCCTTTCGTCCTCGCGTTCCGAGGCTTCAAGAGCTTTTGTATCGAAAAATATGCCTGTTCTCAAGAACAGACTGCAGACGAAAGCAACGCCGAAACAGCCGGCCAAGACGACAAAGACCGTTGCGGGCATATGCACCTTGACGGTCCGCGCATAGATGAAGTTGAAAACAGCAGGTGTGACTACTCGCGCCAACGCGTGCAACAACCCAGTCGCACCTAGCAATTGACCCACTTTCGAAGGCGGCACATGCTTTGTAAGAGAGGATTGCAGTGTTGGGGAGCCGACGCCACCGATGCTAGCAATCACGCCGGCCGCGATGATCCAGGCACCGGTCGGAGCAAGCGCATATCCAATAAATCCAAGTGTGTCGAACACGACGGATACCCGGATCAGGGTGAGATCAAGGGTGTCGCAGCCAGCCTCGCGGTGCTTCATCGAGTTCTGGTTGCCTCGAACCAGTCGCGTCACAACCGGCAATACAACCAAAATGCAGAGTACCCGAGAGACGTTGACGATCGAGACGAACTTGGTCGTCTCCGGCGTATCCCAATTAAAGACGTGACCCACGAACAGGATGAGGACGCTGACTGCTCCCATGGCCGTGCCAAACATGATCGTATCAATAGCGGCGAGAATGACAAGATTCCTGCGTAGACTCGGGGATGTACCCGGTCCGGTGGGCCAGAGAATGCCGAGTGGCTCCAGGAGATTGACGTTGTGCTTCAAGAAAAATCTCTTGACAAACCACATTGATTGCGGATCCGCCTCTGCGACAGATGCCAGGAACGTGGCGGAACGAGCTTCTTGCACCTTGGTATATCTCTGCTGCGCCTCTTCCCGGCGCCTCTGGCTCAAAGATTCCGGCGCAAGAAGCAGGGAGCCGAGGTAGAAGACTTGGCATCCAAGGGCGATGTAGAAAACCACAATCAAGTCGCCAGTCCAGTCCACGATATAACCAGCCAACAGCGGGCCCACCGCGATACCCGTGAAGAGAGCTCCATGAAACCAGCCGAAGATAGTGGCCCTTTCTTCCGGGGGCGTCAAATCCGAGGCATATGCATGCGAGATTGCCAAGCCCGCAGTGAAGCTTCCACAAGCGCCGTCAATGGCATACGCCAACAGAAACCACCAAACGGAGAAAGTGCCACCGGTATAATAGATGGCCAAAATGAAAGCATCTTTCACCAACATGCCCAGCGACGTAACGGCCAGCATCTTTAATCTTCCGTATCGATCCGACCAAGCGCCCAACAACGGACTGCTGATGGCGGATAACAAGCCGGCCAATACCTGCGCATACAATTGAAACATAGCGACCTGTGCCTGCACCTCCGTGTCGCTATTGCACACCTCCAAGTCCGTCCCCGGATCCACAATCTCCTGGCAAAGCAAGATCTTGATAACGTTCACCAAGGGTACCATTGTCGCTCCGTAGGTCATGGCCAACACCAGGAACGGGATGATCAGCCAGAGGACCGAGGGCGTTCGATACCAGGGCAGGCCGTCAAATTCCTCCGTCCCGTTCCATGCTGGCGGGGAGTGTTCCCGATCTGCTGCTCCTCCATCTCTTTCCCAGCTGGATCTTTCAGATGTTGTGGGAGCTCCGAGGAGAGGAGAGGTTTCACCGGCGGTACCCTCTGGAACGGTGGCTGAGGGGCTGATACATTGTCGGGGTTGCGATTGTTTGAGACGGGCGTCGGCCTTGAGGGCCGTTCTAACGCCCTGCATGGCGAGGCTGGTGGTGCGGAGGGGGCTTGGTTTCACGTTCTCATGCTAATGCTTCGAGATTGCCCTGCGTGTGTCGAACGGGATCAAATGCGAAGACGAATAATGGTTGACGTTGCTGGCGTGTTGTGAATGCACTGCGTGCAAGGGTGGTGGTATAGAGGCAGCCTGGTCAGATCATGACGAGGCACGAGACGATACTCAGGTGTGACAAGCTCGGCAATTGCCGAAGCAGAAGAAAGCGACGAGTGGAAGATCTTTATGAATGCCAGGAATGTAGAAGTAGATGACAGCAATGTTCAGTAAGTAATCAAGCACAAGGGGGAACGGTAGGCAGCAATTATTGCACCCTAGACTGAACGGTCCTTGGAGTTGGAATCCCGGGGGCGGGAGTGAGGTGAGGACTAAAGCGCGTGGTGTCGTAATAGATGCGACTATCTGACCGGGATTATTGCTAAGCGGCAGCCGCACCCCCAAAGCACTGGGGAAAACGGCGGGCAGGTACGACGCAAAGACGCCCGCCGATTCGACCAAGTACTTACTTACTGCGGCCTTGCTGATAAGCTTTTGATTTTTGGTCCCGAGCCCCTTGTTTTGCTGGATGCAGAACACATGCATTATTAGCTGCATGCATGTGGGGATTCGCTCCACACGTGTTCTGGCGGGATAACCTTGGATCATACCGGTCGCCTTCAACGGCAGCCAAAAGGCTCAACGCTTCAGCGACGATCACCCTGTGGTCCAGCAAATAGCTTTTGCCAACGGAATTTCCTAATCTCTCAACGTCACCATCTCATTTTCGTCATCGTCAATTTTCAGGCACCTGCTTGGCAGAACTCACGCTTTGGCATCGTGCATCGTGTATGTTCATCAGCCGTGCAAAAGTTTAAAGGTGAAGTCTGCCTATCCATTTGACGAGTCTATACCGTAACTGCGATGTCCCGGCCTGTGACAATGCCGGACAGGCTTTTACAGATGCAGCTCTATGCTATGAACTGAAAAACAAAACACGATCAGGCCTGACCTGCGCTACCGAACTTTGTTTGCCATCTCTGCCGCCTCGTATACTGGTCCATTTTCAACGATAGAGGTAGATACCTGTGGACGTCGTTGTTCGAGGCTCGACATGAGATCGCCCCCTAGACATCTCGCTTATGTCTCAAGACCACCTTCAATCCGCATCGGCAGCTGATCCCTGAGCCAATTGCTCGGTGGAGCGGTCCTCGCGCACCTTGGACCTGTGCCTTCGCCTCAATGTCACTGACCTCGAATCCATGTTTATATCCAGCTTGCCGTAGTGAATAGATGACGCATAACGGCCTGCGTTCCGAAACCTATGGTCATTGCTCGTCCGCGAGGACGACTTGAGTCTTTCTGTGCATCCTACTTTGCAACTTGCCAATGAACCCGGAAGGGCAAGAAAGCCCTCAGATATCCAATTGAATCTTGTTGCTGCGAGAGACATTCGACCACAGTCCCACCCACCCTTCGCACTATTTGACGCCACTGAGCAGCCTTGGTCAAGGGGACGTGTTAGTGGGAGAAAACACGTAACTCGGTGACCAGATTCCCGGATGCCGCTTTCGCTCGCGAGAGCTTACCGACTGTGGAAACCATCATGTACCGGATGCCCTGCCAGGATGTGAATGCAGTACGCTGTCGGAGCCCCATTGCTGGAATTCGTGACCGACGCCATATAGCGGACTGCTGAAGTGCCGACGGGATTGGTAGAAAGCCGAATTCAGAGCAGGACAGAACCTGTCGCATTGGTGCATTGGCTCGTTCGGCTGGCCATCAACATTGCTAGAACTTCGCTTGTGAGCGAACGGCTGTACCTATCCGCCTTTGCGTTCTCCCAGATCCGATGGGATACTAATGCTGTTGTTTTTGCCTTTACCCTTCTTTTGTTTCCTCTTCGTCGCCTGTTGCCACCCGGACTTCTGTGCCTGCTGCTGAATCTGCGCTTGCGACGATGGCTCTGTGGAAGGAATCGAAATGCTGCTCGGTGCGCTGCCTTGGCGTGGCTTTGCACTGCTGGTCTCGGCCTTCGGCAACCCATTTGCCCAAGGCGTACCATTCAGTTCGGCACGTGGAGTATTGGTCCGCGATGTTTCCGATACGGATGATGCCCGGCTGCTAGACGGCTGTGTGTTCCCGGCACTTTGAGCAACGACAGCCGCGAAGGGCTGGCTAGTGAACATGGGACTGGCAGTCCTCGATCCTGACGTCAAGTTGGTCTGTTTGGTGGAGACCTGCTCGCTTTGCTGTTGTTGTTGCTGTATGACTGCCTGTCCGCTTAGTAATGACACTGCACGGGCATGGCTAGAACGACCCTGACCAACGGATATCGATTGCGTGTTGATGGTACGTGAAGTCGTCGGGGACGGTGTTCGAACCTCCCTGACCGGCGATAGTAGAGGGGCCGGCTTGAGACTCGAGAGCGTGCTTTTCGAGATACCATTAGCGATGTGGGTTGCACTTTGCTTCGAAGTGGAGGCTTGCTGAGCTTGCTGTAGTGATCTGCTTTTCTCTTCTGGGGCGACAAGCACCGAGTCTGTGTCTATACCGAGGCCGCTGACAGATGCTGGATCGAACCACCCGACAGGAAGTTGGTTGTTCTGATGAGGAGCACGATGTGTTTTCGGACGATGCAGGTCAGAAGCACGCTCGGCGAAGGAGCGCAATGCTCGTGGTTCATGCTCTCCAAACTGGACGGTGTTACGGGGCGTAAGTACTTCAGCTACAGGATCCCCTTCCAAATGCTGAGGCAAGTCCTCGGGCGCAAGAAATGGATCACGAGCAGGCGACGCGCTGTCGAAGACCGTATCATCAGCAGTCGCAGTCAAATCGCTGGACGCGGACTCGTAAAAAGAGCCCGGCCTTGATGAATGCGTGGCCTCAGGTGAATCTCCCGACCCATCAATTATGATAGGGCCACTGCCAACTGGAGTTGAGAGGGGAGCGGGAAGACTTCCAAATGTTCGGGTACCTGGCGTCTGTTGTGCGTGAGCTGGACGAGCACTTTGTGTACTATACGATCTGTCTCGGAAGTTCCCAGCTGCCGGCGATGGCGACCTGGACGTGCTCTGTAATCGATGTGCTTCCGAGGAATAAAAACGCTCCTGGTCTAGTAAACCGGGCGGTGCCATCATCATCGGAGCAGGATATTGGCGTCTGCTGTTATCGACGTAGTACCCCACGTATTCTTGACCCGGGTACTCCTCGCTCTGGTGACCATCAAGATGCAACGAGTCCAGCCTTGGGCTCGATATCGGTGTCTGAGCTGACTGCTTCAAGCTCTGGCGCTTGTTTGCCTGCATCCATTGCTGTTGGTACTGCTGCAACCCAGGGAATCCGGCAAGCGCATGGCCAACTTTATCATATGCATGTTGCTGGTGCCCACCGTTTGTTCTTTGGCTACTAGGCGGTTGTGAACGCGATCGTGCCATGTCTGCAGCTTCTGGCGTCAAAGGCCGCTGATTGTGGTTCCTTGGATCCACAGGGGCCAGCCGTCCCATGCCCAGTAAGGGCGAGGACGGATTCGTTGCCGTCGACCTGGACGGTGCCACAGCAGGCGTCATAGAACCGGATCGATGAGGTTGAGGACCTTGCTGAGCAAAGTAAGCATTCTGCAGGCTGCGTGTGCTACCGAGCGGGGCGGAAAGCGGGCCTGGCTCGACATGAGAAGTTCTTCGTGTCTCTCGCAACGACTGAACCTGGCGCGGCGATGCTGACCCACCCATGTTCGGTAATTGGGCGACCGTCGCGGCATGGGAGTGCGCAAGTACGTTCTGTTGCATCTGCAACTTGAAATACGCTTCTTGTTGTTGCAGCAGTTGCATCTGTTGGCTGAGCGACTCGTGAATAGACAAGGCGTTGTTGCGATCTGCGGCCCATACCTGCCCTCCAGGCCCATTTACTACGAGGTTTCCCTTATTCGACGCAGCTGCACTAGAGGCACGTCGACCTGAGCCTCCAGCTGCTCGGTGCCTCGGCTTACCTCGACCAGAGCTTTCCGAGCTCCTGCTGGATCGATTTGTTTGTGACCGGCTCCTAGACAATATTGGCAATGGCTGTGGCGTCGGTTTCTGCCAAAATGGAACTTCGACCGGAGGCCATTCGTACTGCTGGCAAAATTCGTCCAACTTGACCTCACAAAGCAAGTCATATGCCCTTCGAATTTCCAAGTGTACGCCGCGGAACGCTGTATCATCGACTGTGTTACCCAGATTTCGGTCGGTATTGAACGGTTCCTCAACGCAAAGTCGATTATTGACCGAAGTCTGCCATTTCTTGTCGGACTTTTTCAGCAAACGCCCCTCGCGTATCGAGATGACGCTACTTTCGTGGTCAAATTCGTGGCCATAATATCGGAAAAAGCCAAAAAGAAGCTGTCCAATTGTCTCCTTGTTAGCCTGACCAAACTGGGACAGCGCTGCAACATCGTCGGCAAATGCAGATCGCTTGCCGGTCGAGTCGAGAGTGCGTTGATGCGGGCGCTGTTGCAGACTGGGCAGGACCGGAGGCTTGCGCGATTGCAGATAATGGATAACCAGACATATCCAGGTGTACGAGCTGAGAGTACCTCCAGTTCCTGCATCGTTCAATATTCTCTGCCGCGTCCAGTGCTTGATTACCATAGCCAAAGGACGTACTCGAGGATCAATTTGAACGTATGTTCGAATCATCCGCGTATTCTCCAGAGCATCCATGTTGTTGACATTCATGTCGCACGCCAGTTTGTACTCAGGGTCCCATGCCCGGACAATCGGAACCTTGGCCGTGGGGATACACACGATTCGCTCCATGCCACGACTGGCCAGACATTGAGCTAGGTTACAGACTCGACCAATTGTGGTGGGCGGTGCTGTAATGCAGATGTCAACGTCCGACTCGGTCGTACAAAGTAAATTTCCGCTGGAACCAAAGACATGTACTTTGATGCTATTCCCTGGCCATTGCTCATTGAATATATTTTCCAGCTTCTCTTTAAACTTGGACCTCCGCTCTTCGCTTTCGGGTGTGGGTAATAAACGCTCGTACAGGCTTTGCATGTCCTTGGTTAAACGTTTTTCATCGTCTGCGGCCAGCTCTTCTTTGATCGGCGCCGTGGCTTTCTCCAAGGGGTCAAGGCCAATATTGTAGGGTATTCGTCTCCTAGAGCCTGCAGTAGGGGTCTCAAATTTACACCCCGATTGCTGAAAGAGGGTTCTTCCAGACGGCCGCACCCGACTGTCAGAGTCTGAGCGCACCGAACGCGGTGAGATCGTCCCATCATGCCTGACGCCACCGATCGGCGATGGAGTTCTGTGCTCATTGCTGCCGCGCCTAGCGTGAACTTGCGGTGTAGCAGGGACGCTGTTGGAATGAGACGACTGCGGCGGCGCACGTAGAGACGTCGGATGCGCGTCGACGTGGTCGAGGGTTGTCCCGGGGGATTTCGACTGGCTCGGTCTCGGAGAGATGGGTCGCTTCGTTGGGGATTTCGACCTCGGACGCACCATTCCACCTCTTCCCTGATCCTCGCCGGCTGACGTTGTCACCGGTGTCTTAGCACCGCTTGCCATGGCGTGCGTGGAAGGCCCATGGGTGTTGGGCTGGGGCGCTATCGCGGCCACGGCACCGGCCGTGTTGTGGGTAGACAGGGGAGCGTCGACTTGCGGGGCGCGAGACGACAGGGCGGAGGAGGCCAGGTTGGCCGAAGGGCGACGATTCGGAAGAGGAGGCGAGTCTTTGGGGCGAGGAATGGTGGAAAGGACTTGCGGGCGCCGGTGGAGGGGGCAGAATGTGGTAGATGCTATGCAGAGTGATGATATTCAGGGACGAGTCGTGGACGATGGCAGAGCCGGTGCAGCAGGTAACGGCAAGAGAGGACGGGCGGAGCAGTGGGGAGCGTCGAGTGATCGTGCAGGGTCAGTTGAAGGGGAGAAGGGGCAGGTTGTGAGCGGGATAACTGGTGGCTACTACCGTGTGGAGGGTTGAGTGCTGAAGGTCAGAAAGGGCATGTAGGTAGTCTAAGGATTCCCTTTCCGGAGACAAGCGGCAGCGGCGGCGGCGGCGGCGGCTGTGACTTCACAGGACGGCAACAGTGCAGGATGGAATAGGCACTGAATAATAAGGCACTCGATGCCAGCCAGCCCGCCCAGCTCACGCTCACGCTCACTGCCAGGACAAAGCCGGCAGAGTCGAGACGGGCCAGGATTAAGATACTCCTTTCGCCAGGGCACCCGCATGCAGCAGCACCAGCAGAGACACCGGACACTTGGGGCCAAGGTGATAGCTACCACGACAACTGATTACCACGACAACTTCCCTCTTTTCAACACTGCGAGTCTGCCCGTAATACGACCAGGCTCATCAGCCTGCATCGGCATCTCACTCATGTCTCCTTTGTCCCACCGCCCGTTTCCTCCTGATGACAGGCCCCGATATTGCCCCCTTGAGCGTGCCCTTGCTGCTTACGGCCCAAAGTCTCATCTGCCCGGGGCATGGCCACTGCTACAATCTCCTGACTGCTTGCACGCCCGTTATTCAGGGCCGTCGAGCGCCCTGTTCGTATTGCACGTGCTCACAACTATCGGCGAGGTGGCTGCTTTGCTTCGTCTCGTCGGGTAATAAACAGGTTGGCCCACCACCGACGGCAGACACGACTCACGCGAGTCACGAGCTGCGCCGACGTTGCGCCAGATGTCAAATGAATTCACCTCCTCCTCCTCCTCCTCCTCCTCCTCCTCCTCCTCACGGCTCTTATCGAGCCTTTGCCGAGCAGTCGTCGGCCTTCAGCTTCGCGCCCCAAATAGCCTTTGCCTTTTTGCCCGTCGGCTCCACTCCACGAGTCTCACGCTCTGTGCCTCCGAGCATGTTACCCTGACTCCAGCGTCGCACAAAGCCGTTGGCACAAGCACAAAGAACCTAGAAGTGACGCGGGAAATGCTCAAAGAATCGAGCTTCGCCGGTCGCCATCCGTTGTCCAGCCATGTCTCCATCGCGCACGTGGCATCCAAGACTATGGCGCCGCAGCCTCTGCCGATGAGCGACTCTGCTGATTGTGCTAGCTGACTAACAGAAACAGCACTTGTGGCCGTCTCGCCATCGTCGGCTTCGTCCAAAAGTCCCATACCGGTGAATTTCGCCGCACTCGTCGAGATGGGCCGACGAGTCGGTCTCGTCTCGTGTCCCCGTGCCAGATGCGCGACGACTCACGCACATTTCTATCTTCGTAGCTATGGATATTTTGATTTGATACGCGCACTTGAGTTCTGGCCTGAATACCATATCAGTCCGACGACAGGCGTCGCTACGCATATGTGTTTGCCGCCCCAAATGCTCCAAACATCGGTCCTACACGGCCAAGAAAGGAGGTCATAGGAGGTCATACTAGAGCCACATGCTACACCTCTACGTGAAATAGTCTTCCATATATTCCAAGCAGCGCTGTAAGCATAGATGAGAGAGAGGCGACAGCCGAGTGTCTTTGCACAGACATGGGTCAGTCCAGTCTAGGCTGTTTTCGAAGTCCATTCTCGAGCGCCGACACAGGACATCCAACATCCCGCCGCATGCAAGCTGCCGACTGGTCGGGCTCTGGCTAGGATATCTCTGGCAGAAATTGGTTGTATTCGCCTTGCAAGGCACGTATCAAATCGTGTCTTGTTCTGATGGTGGAGCCTTTCCACTTGCGCCTGGGCGCCTCATGAGCTCGTTCAATGTCCACGTCTCCGTCCGTCTGTCCCTCAACAAATGTTGTACAATTCGGGCACGAAAAAAAAAAATGTTGCCCCAAGTCCTGATGCCCAATGGCAAATGCCAGGTTTCGAATATATATCGCCTAGAAGTCGCTGTTTCCACAAAGTCGCACCATTCATGTCCCAAGGACGACCCGCAATTCGTCGCCAAACGCCTTACTCATGTACCGCTGAACGTGTCCTTGTGCCTTTGTCATGTTACTTCGTCAACCTTTTCTTGCGTCCCCGGCGGATCCTCCGGGCCCGTTTCCTCCTCACCAGACTTCGTTTCCAAGTCCACTTCGGCAGCCTTAGGTGCAGCCTTCGATGTGAACGCTATCGAAATTTTGCGGCCTTTAACTGCTTCAGCACCGGCGTTGGCGTTGTTTTTTCGCGCCCGCCCAGACACTTTCCCCTCCCTTTTCCCTTCCCCGTGCGGAAGCGACGATATGCCGTTGATTCTCTCTGATCCAACGGAACTGATCGACGAGACCGAAGAAGACGAGTTGCGACGCTTTGAGGTTGAGAGCTTGCTCAATTCATCGTCCTCGTCCTCCTCACGGCGTCGTTTGCCGGCCAAGCCTTCGAGCAGCTTGGTGTTGGGCGACGGAGAGTCCGGTATTGTCGGTTGGGGTGCACCGAGGGTTGTGCTCTCGCCTGTTGTAGGTGGTCCTTCTGCGACTCCGTTGACCTCCGACTCCGCTCCCTCGGGATAGAACGAGCTTATAAGCGGATCTCGAGGACTGGCGGGAACAGCAGCGGTAGTCTCTTCTTCGTCTTCGTCCGAATAGTCGACGAGTGGCTTGATCGGTGAGCCGGTGCCGTTGAGTAGTTTTGCGTCCTTTTGCTCCGCATTGGGTCCAGCGAGCTCGTCTTCGTCATCGCTTGTGTTGAAATAGGCCTCTTCGACATCGTCTGCCTCACGCAGACCCGGTGCCCATCGTGAATGTCCGTTGAGCGTCCTCAGAACAGATCCATCTTCCTCGCTCGGGAAGACCGTCACAGCCGCGTTTTGCGCGTACTCTTGCATGTGGTCATGCCTTCGCACCAGATCTTGGAAGATGTCTACAAAGATAATGCTCTCCAGCGATTCCCTGTAGTTGTCCACGATATGTTCGATCACTGGTCGAATGGCCTCTCGCCTTACAAACTCAAATATCTCCAAACACGCGCTGTTCAGGAGATTGTCCCGAGAGCCGTTTTCGATCACGATATCCAATATCGGACCGAAGATGCGGTTGTTAGTGACTTGTTGGAAGTAGAACTCGTCCTGGTGGCCCAGGCATGTTCGAAAGTATTTGACCGCGGTCAGTTTTACGTGCTTGGAAGAACACCGCAAAAGTTTGCCGATCTGAGCCGAAATGCCTTCGCCTGCGATGTAGAATTTGCTTCGGAACTGGTGCTGTCGCGTGAAGAAAATGAGTATCTCGATCAAATATTGGAATAATGCCCCTTCATGGAAAGTCAAGATTCGGCCCGCATCCTCGCCTTCCAGGTCCTTTAGGGGTCTGAAAAGTGTCTTGGCACTGTGGTCGTAGAAATCTTGGATGAAGGCATCCACAGGGGCATTTGCAGCTTGATGATTCATCCTCATCTTCTGCATGAGCTCCTGATTTTGTCGCATGAGTTCCGGTTGCTGGCTTTGGGGATCCAGAAGGACCTTCATCGCATCGGCTGCCTGTGCCTTCGCCCCGAGATCCTCTTCTGTCAGGAGAAGTCTGATCAGAGCATCTATCAGGGATATTCGCTTTTCCTTCAAAGCTTGGTGGATGTGCTGGCGTACTAGGCTCGCGTCATGATCGATCATGGCAACCAAAATGTCCACTCCGGTGTGCCTTGTCCCACCATCCTGCGCGCCGAGCGCCGCCGTTATCACCGCAACCAGTCCGTTGGAGATGAAATTGTTATACAAGGTAGCCCGGGCCGGGGGTTGCAGGTTCTTTGCTATCTGACAACATTGCTGTATGAACGTGATGGCGTCTTTTCGCTTGCCCGGCTCGGTTTCTTTGCTATCGACGATGCTAAAAAGATCTTTCATGTACTGGCTGTTCGATTGAAGATGGTTAACGATGTCCACCTGGTTGAAGAAGATCATCGAGTTCAGTACCCCAAAAGTCGGATCGTCTAGGATTCTCGCCAGCACGACGTCTTTCAGGTACTGTAATCGCCAAGTGATGTGGATCTTCTTCTTGACTTCGGGGGATTCGATAGGGACGACTTCCTTGAACCGCGACTTGTTTTGGAGATACTCCCTGTGATTTGCTTTGTAGTTGGGGAATTCGGGATCGTCTGCTCAAGATCAGTCTATTTTGTTTCCAAAGTAGCATGCGATACTCACACTCAAGAGCGGCCAGGACGCCCATGACCATATCCTCGCTAACCATATACTCGACAATCTGATTGTCGTTCAGGAGAATGAACATTTTCATGATCTTGTTGAGGCGGTGGAGCTCTTGCAGAGCTTCGAGATCTTCGGCCATCTCTATGAGTGGGAGCAGTTTCCGGATATAGTCCTCTCCAAGAAGAAATTTCGAGAGCATGTCTCTGCCCTGCGCTGACTGGCTTGTGGTTCCAATTACGTGTTCTATTTCTGGCAGGTTCGAGAGTTCCGGGATTGGAGGCATGACAGGTGGTTCGAAGGTATCGAGTGCATCGTCCGATAAGCCGTCGTCTGTTCCAACTGTTAGCCGCTTGTAGTCGTTCCATGCTCTGCAAACATTCGACGCACCTTGACCGTTCAGTTGCGACTGTTGTACCTGATTGACAAATTCCCTGAAACACAAAGTCAGCACGATGATAGCCGAGCTGGGCAATATCAACCGACCATATCATTGCGCAGCCCTCCGCTTCTTGAAAGCTTAGCGCCATATCCAGCCCGGTCGACTCTGTCCAGACAATGAGCGTTTCCTGCTGTCGCTGGTAGCCATCATCCTTGGATATCCTCGTCGAGAGGAGATTTCGGACAGGCTCCTCCTCGGAATTAACGAACAAGGTAGGCTCGTCGTTGAGAACCGTGCCATCGCAGAAGCCAGTCCCTCTATCATACCAGTCGTTATTCCTCAATTCGTAGACCTTGACCCTTCTCTTCTCGCCTTTGGACGGCACAACGAGTGTCGACATTTCTGGTTGAAATCGCAGAGCCAAAGAATGGCGAGTGATCCGAATCGCAGTTGGAAAGCGTTGGATTGCAGAATGAGTGGCGCACACGTGAAGCAAGGAACGGAACTATCGAATAGAGCTGATGGCGGTGCAGGTGGCCTCGTCAAGTCGAGTGTCTATAGCCGTGCTCCGAGAGTCGTTGCGAAAGCCAGCGCAAGCAGCCGCTCTCTGTACGCTCGGGCAGCACTACCTGAGAATGCAGGCTGAAGCCGAGGTCGTTGAGGAAGCGCGCGAAAATAAGGCCGTATACTGAAGGAAAAGGACTATAGGAAGAGATCCGCCCGCGCCGTTTGAAGCAGAAAGGGAGCTGTGGTCGAGAGCGCGTTGAATGCGCCGGGACGAAGTTCGCCAGCAACGTTTGCGCAAGGCACGCGATGGGAAGGGGACGCCGGTGACGAGCGCTGGCAGCGCGCCTGGGGAGTTGGAAGCGCTCTCAGTCAGACATGTTGCGAGCGTGTCGAGGACTCGGAGAGATGGGCTTCACGAGCGTGAGCTGGGAGGAGCGGCCTGGATGTGTCGGATGTCGTTGGCGGCGGTGTACTGATTGCGAGTATGGAAGGCCGTCACAGAGTTCGTACCCGGCTCGCCCGCTGAAGCCGGCGGCCTTGAGCTTGGCTGGCCAAGCCTCCATTATTAGACCGGCGCAGAAAACTTAGCACGGCCGCTCTGACCTGCACGCGACACCAACACTTACGCAGCCTTGAATCGACATGACTGAGGAACACCGTCTACAGTCTCTGTTCGTGCTACAACATGGGCCATACTCAACGTCGAGCCGCTGATTATAGAGACACTACCCATCCGTAGGCACATTCGAGCGTTCTGGTCCGTCAGACGGCCTATCGTTGCAGCCACAACCTTCTTTCGTCCCAGCTGCTTGTGCGACTGCTTGTCGGCTTTCGTCGGACTGGCAGCCTGTCCTTGTGGAACACCCGTTGAACGGACTCAGCCAGGATTCTCTCACTCAACACAGCCGGCAAGCCCGCCGTTGCACCAGCCTCGTGGCCGTAGGTTCCAGCGTCCGATCCGAATCTGAGACTCTTGCAATCTGCTGCCTTTCAGTGCAAACCCTTGCTTCGTTTCCGTCGAATTTGTAGACGCCGAGGTCATGAGGCTTCTGTTGCTCGTCGACTATCCGATTCAGTCGTGCAAGTCCTCCTGTGAGCACGACGGGATGCGCGGTACAACTTGTGTTTAATGTCATGCACTTTCCAAGGATTTATCAATGACTTTGAATGAGGAGACGTATATGAAATTGCTTGCATTTCTTGAGACTGTATCTTGAGTTGCGACGCGCTATCTTGAGAGTGTGATGCAGCAGTATTTCGAGGACCATCATCTGACCGATAGATTTTTCCTAACATGCTATACAACGCTACCGGGCGTCCTGATAGATCTGTCGTACGCAGTATCCGCCAAAATGCTTGTCCTCGAAAGTCTCGCGACACACTACGTCATCGCGGCTATCGATTGATGATCATGGCTCCAATGAGTCCAAGCGGGAGTGCTTGTTTTCTTCCCTTGTCTCTCGGCCACGTGACCGAATACACAACCTTGGTGCGTACTTGAGATCATGCACCCAAGGTCCGAAGCCCAGGAGTATGTCCACTATGTGGCTACGCGGTCATCAACACAAGGTCTTTACTTACATCTTGTTGCACTGAGCCTTGCAACTACCTAGTTGTGTGACTACCTTTCGGATTTGAGATGTGCTCGGCCATATCGGGTTGGAAGCACCCGATTGAGCAGTCAAGATAATTGTAAATCGATTCTAGCTATTGTCGCTCCGCAGGGTGTTTGAGCTTGCTCTGGCGCTGCGACTTTTGGGCATCTGTCTTGTGTACGACAGCCGACTGTTGGTCATGGGAATTGCGCGATCGTTTTCACCCCATGTTCATTAGCGAGTCAGAACACTCGGTAGCTAGTCTGACACAATGGCAGCACAGGGACATATCATGGCAACAGTCTACGAGAATGAAGAGCTGTGTATGCAATACCGCCATGTCCTAGCCTATCAATGCCGCTGACCAACCCCAATAAACCTTCGCAATGTCACTTTTGAGTACCGATGATAAATAAGCCGTGTCAGCAAATTGAAACTCCGACACGCCGAAGGCGATTGATTCCCCTGGGCCGACAGCCCGTGCACCGCAACGTAAACTCGACCGCGCTTCGTAGCGACGACAGCCCCGCTACCTTGCTCCAACGTACAATTCCAATTTCTCAAACGCTCCGTGCCAAGTGGGCGGCTGCAGACATCCAGCTCGCCATCTGTACCAAAATCAAAAGCAAGTACTGCCCTTTCTTTTTCCGTTGTTTCGAACGCACGCTAGAGGGTATCTTCAGTGGACATGGTCCCCATCAACACCCGGAAAATGCAACAATGGCCTCCGAACAGAAGCCCACAACAAACATGATTGACTCCGAGTGGACCTGCCTGTTCTTTCCATGCCCGTCCTGCCCCTTGAACGCCCCATGATCCTATAACACCGTTACCAATTTCATTTATTCTTCTTTTCTTGTACCTTTGTCGTTGTCAATTCTGAAGAATTCAGCTTGCAATTGCGCGGCAAGGTCGCCCACTTGCGACCCAGCATGCCCATCGTCGGTTTCTTGTCGGGCCTCTAGCCCCATACGCTGGCTTGGACCCCGAGAGGATTCTTGCCAACATTGCCCCAGACACCGCTTCCGCTGCCCCATCCCGAGTTGGCTGCATCCTTACTTTGGTGGTTCGACCCTGAGGATGGGGCTCTGTCAGTGCCGTTCCCAGCGATTCCGAGAGGCGAAGACGCGGGCGGCGTTGACCGCTTCGTAGCCTGTGAGACCGAGCCGGCTGCTGGACGAGTGCCGATGGGGGCAACAGAATTGCTCTTTGCGTGGCGTGGCGGTGAGCTCTGGCCAACGTCTTTGGGAGACGACGACGTTGTCCTGTGCCCTTGCTGCTGATTCTGCTGAGATGGAGGAGTGTTGCCCTGAGGCGGTTGTGGAGATGGACCATGCTGGCCGGCTTCGTTCGGGTTTGCACTGGGAGGCTGCGATTTTGGTCCATCAGGGCCGAATGGGGGGTATGGAGCCATTGGACTCTGACCACGAGCGTCTTGGCCGGCATACTGAGAACCGGACCCGGCAGGATGCCTGTCGTCGCCGTACAATGCCCTGTGCTGGCGGGCAATCAGGTCGCGGCGTTCTTCTTCCGACATGTTGGGGCTCATTGAACGTTCAGGCTTGCCGCCTAAAGCCAAGACGTTAGCATATCAGGATGATCGGGCCACTTGCACGTTTGCAGACTGTCTTCCCTAGACTTACCACGGTTGTATTGCTGCTCCTGGTGGTAGTTGCGCAGTTCCCGTTCACGCTGTGCAGCCATCCTCCGCTGAGCCTGTTGCTGATCGGGGTCGTTCTTGCGGGCGCCATAACGCTGGTTCTGGTAGAATCCTTGGACGTTGGAAGAAGGGTGTGGCCGATTCGGCTCAAATTCGGAAGAGTGGTGACGGCTGTTCGGTCCAAACTCGGGTCTCGGTGGGCCTCCCATCATGGCTGGATCGCGACGGAATGGCGCACTTCCTGGCATCAACTTTCCGCTACGTGCGAGATTTTCGATCGCGCGCTCGACCTCCTCCATTTGGGAGATGAAGGACGGTATGTCGTCGCGCACGCCTGCACTTGAGCTTGCTCCTGAACCGTATCAACATATAGTCCCTTGTCCTGACTCGCGTCATGTGGAAATACCTGAACGAGAGGGCGGATGTTCCCATGAAGCCTGGCGAGAGGCATTCTGCCACTGCTCTTGCGCATAGTAAGACATGCTGATGAAGTGCGATTCCGAGGCTTAACGTCGGGCAAATGGGGACTTGCAATGCGGTGCGGGCGTGGCCTCGGGACTGCCGATAAGTACAAGCTGCGGTATCTCGGTCAGCCATTATGTTGATACGAGCGACTTGCGTCGAAGGGAGCATCATGAGCGTGTGCTAACGAGCGAACAGAGCAGTGGGCTCTGCGGGCGATGTGGACGACATGGGGATACGGGGCTTGGTTGGGAAGGGCGCAGTACTCACGAAATTAGCAGAGCATCTGGCGGGAGGAAAAGGACACGCTCAAGAGTATAGACAAGAATGCAGGAGGCGATGCAGGAGACGGGCTTCTGGATGTAGCGCTGGCGAGACGGAGGACAATTCGAGGTGTAAGTCAATAAGGAGTGCACAGTGAGGTAGGTGACCACAGGAGAGGCGCTCGGAAGTTTTGCGGTGCAGCGAGATTAGACCGACCAGCCAGCACATCGGAGCAGTCAGGCGGCGGCGGATTGAGGATGCGCTGCCCACCACGCCGCGGTACTGGTATTGCCTGCCCATATCGTACATCGCCCACTGCGCTGCATTATTCGTGTCATCTTGCTCTGCACGGTGCTGCTGGGCTACGGTCGCCATAATGGTTTTTCGCTGCCCCTTTTCGACCTTCGCTGCACCTCCTTCTCCAGCAGTCTAGTCGACTGCCTTTCTCGGTGCTACTTGTATCTCATTCGTCCATTGGCCGACCGGCGTGCTTCTGCCATGCTCGTCCCACACACCTGTTGCTTTCAAAGCTGCCAGACTACCTGTTCGTCTGTATATTAGGTGTCTTTTCGACATTCATCGATGTGACTACACATTTGCTCCTCCAGACCTATTAGCGGACGTGCGGCAGCAAATGCGCTTCGCGTCAGAATCACCTGGTCTGGTCGAAGAAAACTCTCCGTGATATCTGTCTGCAGTATCAGATGGAGCAAGTCGTGATGGGCCACGTATCCACTTCGCTTTCTGCGACGTCGCTAGGCGTGTGAGGCCTTTGAGGATCCTCTGTTGCCTTCACACGCGTTCGGCACAGGTCCTCATTGTGAAACTCATCCAGCCGACATCTCGCGAGAGCGTCACTGACAGGCTGATACCGACGAGGAATTGTTGCAAGGACACGACCGCTCAGCTCAAATCAGGTTGACCGAGTTGCCGAGGCCAGTCTTTGATCTGATCTGTCGAGACCTGCTCATCTTAACGGTGACGACCAGTTTCATGTAATGAAAGGATCTTGGCGTAAAGTAGTGAATCTTGACGAGAGATACTTTGAAACAGCGCGGTTCAAGGCGTGTCGAAAGGAGACTCGCGGTGACAATTGATCACCTGTCTAGCTGAGTAGGGATGTCGAATCTGCTTGACATACTAACAAGAACACTCGAGCAAGTAAGTACAGGCAGAGCTTTACTAGTCAGCTGCTCGTGTTCCCGTAGAAGCACTTGCCCAAGTAGCATCCAAAGTAGGTAGAAAGGTACTTGGCGCAACGACTCTTCTTGCTGGCCCATCTTGGGCTGATTCAGTTGCGGCCTGTTGAACGTCAAAGTGCTGCCCCACTTCCGGACAGCTAGACTCACCCTGCATGTAGTATACACTACTCAGCGGAGCTATACAGATATCCTAGCGGCCGTTCCCGCGGATCGATACTAGGCCGTGCCCTTTTTCTTGATGGGGAGACTCGCTGCCGCCATGCGACTCTGGATCTCTGTTCGAGATAATGCGCACTCCCTGTTGTTCATCTTCTTACGAAGCCTCTTTATTTGAAGTGGGTCATGCCTGGTAAGCCTGTGAAGCGCAATGACTCCCGAATTCGTCGACTTTTTGTATGGCATCATTTGCATCTATTCCCCTTTCCCGAGTCCATGGCAACGCACGAGATTATCACCAGATGCAGGGCAAAAGCGCGGACCTACGTCTGCGTGTCCTATGCAGGCCTGGCTCCGTTTTGACACCCCTCTCTCGGCGTGACCCCGCTCATTACAGTCTCGTCGCTCATGATGGCCAGCCATTGAAATCCTACAAGATCCAAATCGTGAAGCCCGGCGCTAAGCTGCGCCGCGTTGAACCTCTCAGAGCACTGACAACCTCGCCGTGGTCATGCCTTGGTACGCCCTGTCACCGGTACAATCGCAACACGCTGCTATCTGCCTGGACTTTTCCGGACCGCGCACCAAGCTTGGATGTCCTCCATATGGCGTGTCAGGATATCGCTTTGCTCACTCAGTACCGCAATGCGTCGCTGTTCGTTGCGAAAGCAGACCATTTTGAGATACATCAGTGATGGATCTCCCTTTGCCGGCTTGTTGTTCCTCTCTCGGTGGCCGCGCACGTCTCTTACCAAGCCATTCTAGGACTTTATCTCTCCACCTGAAAGGTCTCGTATACATGAAGGGAACCTGAGTCTCGCTCACACGGGTGTTCCCCGCAATAGGTCCGTCAGCCGCAGCCTCAGATCAACAGTCCTGGCCCTAAAATCTCCAAGCTTCCCCGCAAGCTGTTCCTCGATCAACTCCCTAGCTTAGCCACCATCTGCTTCCATCCGTGCTGCGGGTACGCTTCGCAGGGGACGTGGTCTCAGAATGCAGCCTCTCACCAACGACGGAGCACCCCTGCCGAGCGTCGAGGCCTGCTCATTTGATGTTGGGTTATCAGACAAGCGCCAACTGGTCTGTCGGAGGGTCCTCCTTTGGACCGCTTGTCCAGGATGCCGTTGATGCGTAACGCGGCCTTTGCACGTGCGGTCTCCGCTTGTCCGATCAATAAGGTAGATGTTGCGAGGGGCAGGAGTTTTCACAGAGCTGTGAATTGAATGTCTCGAGAGGTCTATATATCTTGAACAGGACCCCGGATGAGAGAGGCCTTGTGTCCCGTCAGACAGACATAAACCACTCAATCTAGCATCGGAGTGCCTGAACCGTCAACCTTATCCTTAGTCAGTGTCGGCTCTTGAGCAAGTTTCCATCCAACCCTTCGGCCTCCAGCAGAACTCCCTCAACCACAATGTCGATCCCCAGTAAGCAGTGGGCGCAAGTTTGCGAGAAGAAAGGCGGCCCAGTCGTCTACAAGCAAATTCCTGTTGCCAAACCTGGTCCCGATGAGCTCCTGATCAACGTCAAATTCAGCGGTGTGTGCCACACTGATCTCCATGCTGTCATGGGTGACTGGCCTCTGGCCCCTAAGCTCCCGCTCGTTGGAGGCCACGAAGGTGCAGGCATAGTTGTTGCCAAGGGCGACCTCGTACAAGACTGGGAACTCGGTGACCAGGCCGGCATCAAGTGGATCAACGGTTCATGCTTGGCCTGCGACTTTTGTCAGCAGTCCGACGAGCCTCTCTGCGCAAAGGCTTCACTCTCTGGATACACTGTCGACGGCTCGTTCCAGCAGTACGCCATCGCCAAGGCAGCCCACGCCGCTCGCATCCCCAAGGGAGTGTCTCTCGAGGCCGTCTCTCCGATTCTATGTGCCGGTATCACCGTGTACAAGGGACTGAAGGAATCGGGCGTCCGTCCCGGCCAATGGGTCGCGATTGCCGGCGCTGGTGGTGGACTCGGCTCTCTGGCATGCCAGTATGCCGCTGCCATGGGCCTGAAGGTCATCGGTATCGATGCAGGCCAAGAGAAGAAAGAAATGGTCATGACCAAACTCGGAGGATCGGCCTTTGTCGATTTCAGCACCAGCAAAGACGTCGTTTCCGACGTCAAGAATTCCACCCCTGACGGTTTGGGGCCCCACGCCGTGATCCTGGTGGCCGTGAGCGAGAAACCTTTCCAACAGGCCGCCGACTACGTCCGACCCCGCGGTACAGTTGTGGCCATTGGCCTTCCGGCAAACGCATACCTCAGAGCGCCTGTGTTTGACTCTGTCATCAAGATGATCACAATCAAGGGTTCGTACGTCGGAAACCGTAAGGACACGTCCGAGGCCCTCCAATTCTTCGCCGAGGGCAAGGTTGGCGCTCCATACAAGACGGTCGGTCTCAGTGAGCTGCAGAAGGTTTATGATTTGATGCACGAGGGCAAGATCGCTGGCAGATACGTTGTCGACTGCTCGAGATAAGCGCGCAATGTGCTTCGCAACAGAGCACATCTTGAACCAAGCTCTCGATATAGTGTAAGCTGCACGACACTAAAAGGATCCGAGCAGTATTTTATAGTAGTATGGATCATGAAGCGTAACAATACAGACTTTGAGCTATAATTACAGTGCCCGCAAAGAAAAATTGCGAATAGCCCTGGCATCCATCACATTTCCATGGTGCCGACTTCTGCCCCAGGTTCGACTCGTCGTGAAAAGCCCTGCCTTCGCAAATTCGACAGTCCGGCCGCAAGCTCGGTCAACATTGCTTTCTCCTCTTGGTCGCCGGAGAGGCGATTGGCAGTCTCCTGGATACCAATTTCGAGTGCTTTTGTAAGCCGAAGCTTGGCTTGATGAATGTGATAGGCCGAGCTCTCCGTGTCTGCACCGAGCAAAGCGACCCCCCGTCCATCCGGTCCCTTCATGATGAATGGGAGTAGAATATCAATGACTTGGGGGTGTATCACCGCTGCTATACCATTGGCGGGCGGCTGACTGCCATACCAGCCAATATCGGCGTCACTGTCGGTTCCTGACAGATCGACGCTAAATTGCTGGTCGCCTGGGTCCGTCTGCCACTCGGCCCTGACGATCGCATGCAGAAGGTCGATGGCGGCAACTGCAGTGTCCTTGAACGCCGTCACACTGCATGCCTCGATGACGTTAGCCCAGAAGTTGGGGTGCGCGTCGAGATATTTCAGGAACAGGTATCTTGAAGCCCATTCTTCAGCATGCTGCCATGGCAGAGAACTTTGCATGGTATGAGCTCCGGTTTCAGCTCGTGGTGGCAACGTTAACATGTCAGGCCCAGAGAGGCTGGTAGCTCTTCCGGAGAATAGCTGGGCCAAAGTTCTGAAAACGTCTGCGCTCGCTGGCTTGCTGGGTAATCTTAGCACTAGTCCGGGGTCGGGGGCCAACATGAGCCGGGGCAATGATACCAGAACGTGCAAGTCGTGGCCGGGGCCATCGTTGCGCGCCCATTGGCTGTTCGGCACTGCTTTCAATACCTCGTCCAGACGTTTCAGAATTTTCCCTCCAGTCGTCGCATCTGACAGCAGCTGATGATGGTAAGATTGAGCGAACGTTGCTATATATCGCGCAGCAGGTCCATAGTGGAAAGTGATATCAACAGGATCTTGTGCGTGGGGGGCGGTATAGATGGAGATGATCTCATCATGTATTCCCGTGTCAGTCAAGAAGCCAATAAGCTGATCTGTGGCTAGACTCCATTGGCTTTGGCCTCGAATAGCTCGAATCGAATCGGAGAAGAAGTCGATTTGGGTGACCCGCAGCAGAACATCAGCCTTGTCAATCATGTGGAGAGCTGCGAAATGTATCAAGCCTTCATCAGCTTTCATTCCATACGCGTGCTCGACGTCTGCTAGCTGGCTGGTCCAAATATCCTGCAGAGGCAAAATCTCCTTCAGCAAATCAAATAGACGCCCTTGGGCTAAGGTCTTCTCTTTCTTGGTGAGCTGGCCTGGCTCTCCTAGCGTGGCGAAACTCGGCAGAGAAAAAAGCAGATCGTAGACATTCTTGTCCTTGAATAGCCGGCGTTGCATCAACCCTTGCTGTGAGCTCTCTGCTGCTGTCGTCACTGCGGCGGCTGCAGATTGCGCCTTCTCTGACTCTGAGAGCAATAGAGAGCTCAGAACGCTTTTTGCAGATTCGGCCACCGCGATATCTGGGGTTCTAAACCACGTATTGACCAATGTAGCGATAAGTTCAGTGTTTCCTGCAATGATGCCGACGTCTCCAAGGTGTCTGGGTGCAAGGCTGAGCAATCGAAGAACCAAAAGCTGAATTGGAGCAGATGGCGCTTTCAGGCCTGCGACCAGGTCGACCGGAGGCTCTATACTGAGCACGTCTGAGAAAGCATAGGGTTCGACCAGTTTTTCCGCAAGTTTGGTGGCCGGTGATGGATCTTGTTGAATGGTCTGTAAGAGCTCAGCAACCAGGCTGATCAGCCCAACACGTTCGAATTTGGTCACAGTCTGTAACGATTCCCGTCGCACACGTTCAAGAAGCGCTGCATCAAGCTGGTTTGTTGGAGTATCGATCACGTCTCGAAGATGAGCCTGAACTCTTGACACAAGCGAAACCATGGTAGACCGCGGTGTTGGCTACGTGAGCCCGAGATAGCCGACGTGTTATAAATCCAAATGGTATCGCAATTCTGTAGGAGAAGGTTTTCGTGTTGCTGTTGGTCCTTGCCCTGCTTGGAAATAGGTGAGGCAGTGTGCCAAGAGTGACGCTATTCAAATGAACACTCTATTGACAAATTATCCCGAAAGTAAACTTGAGAGTCCGATATTTTCGTGGGACGGAGAGCCTTCTGAATGCGTGACGTTGCTAAGTAATGGCGATCGTGAAGATCATGGAGCCACTACACAGACTTGTCTGCCTCAGCTGTTTCGGAAAGCTTTGTGGAGTTTGTGAAGTGAGCAGTGGCTGATCTCTCGAGTTGCGCGCGAAGTGGGCTGACTGGAATTATTACGCCGGCTTGATCACCAACCTAAGGAAGTGGATTTCTGCCTGACGCATTGCCGAAATCGTCTGCGGGCTCAGCCATGTATCACTCTTACTCTGACCTCATCCTGTACGCATTGAGGTCGTCATAGGAGCAACATTTAAAGAGATCCGATGAGGGCGTGCAATGAACAACCTTTGTCGGGGCGCCCGTCCGGATCCGCCGGCCAGTCCGCTCAAAATCAACTTTCTTTCCGCAGTCAGAGTCACACAGCGGCCACTGCATAGTTGCCCACTCCTGCGCACAGAGATCTTGAGGTCAATTTCTCCCAGTTGGGATTCGTTTCAACACTGTCTCGTGTAGATACAGCTTCTATCGATTGTTTATATGCAATATGCCGCCTCGTGGAGGCAGGGGTGGTGCGGGCGCGGGGAGACCTCGTCCGGCTGCTGGCAAGGTTCGAATTGGCGGCATAGACATAGAAGTCGACGAGGAGACACAGAACACCGCCCACGACAGGCCGCAACCATCGCAGACCTTTCCAGTAAGGCGGGACAGTACAAGCCCAACGTGACAGTGCAGCTGACGTACATAGCCATATCAAATTTCAACCGCGCGCCCGTTGACAGAAACGGAGAGAATCGACATTGCTCGATATCGCGCTATTCGGGATCGCATTCACAAGGGACCACTCTATACCACCTTCGACGATGAGACCCCATCACCATCGCAGGGCCAAAAAAGGAAGGCTGGTGGGGACACATTCGATGCATTCAACGGCATGGAAACATATAGCATGAAGTATACAACGAGGAAGAGGAAGATACCACCCCTTTCGTCAAGGCCATTCGTCCTGCAGTTCTTCCCACCGGAATTACACTCGACCCTCGACCCCTCATCCAAAGCGAGCCGTGCCAATGGATCAGTCAAGAAGAAGCAGCTGCAAACGGATTTTGACATCGATGAGCTTGACGCGGACGGAACTGGCGAGGGCAAGGACCTCGACGAGGACGAGGCCGTAGCCAAGAACCCGCAAGAAGATGGAGACGATCCGCCAGAAGAGGACGTTGACGATGACTACGACGAAGATGACGACGATGAAGGCGATGACTACAACGCAGAGCAGTACTTTGACGATGGAGAGGGGGACGAAGACTTGGGTGATGCAGATGACGGCGGGGGCGACGACTACTAGTAAAGTTGGCATAGGCCAGCCGTCGAGATTATACACTTTGGGTGAAGGTCAGAGAGGGCGCGAGCCATATCTTCGCTCTATTGGCGACTAGAGAGCGACATGTCAAGGTTGGTGTCGCTGCCTTCTTTCGAACCACACGAGCAGGTGAGCGTTGCGCGGGGACATCAGTTCGCTCATGCTTTGTTCAAGACTGAACTTTCTGCTTGATGGATCAAAACATCAGTCGGATCTAAACCGGTACCGCCAAACCGTCCAACGCCTTCGCTAAGTACAACACGCTATGGGCAGGAGTTCTATGCACAAGCTGCTGCCAATATCAGTCTGTCCGGAACATGTGCTATGCAGCTCGGTCCTGATCCGCGCTTCTCTCAGCGCTTGTAGTTTCTGTTGGCTTTGCTTCGGCCACCCGGAACCTCAAAAGTGGCACTGTCAACATCCATGCCACCTAGTCCACTTTCAGATCGAGGAGGTGCACGAACTTCCAGTCCAGCATTGACAGCCTCAATACGCAACAGCCTCTGCACTGCCGTCCTCTCATAATCCTTGCTCAGTTGCAGAGCTTCCTCCTGGACCTTCCGACGCTGGTCGAAAATGTTCGCCACTAGCAAACCATTGTCGAGGTCCAGCCGAGCAGTTAACTGTTTGGATTTGATCAGCTCTACCGCCATGGCTACTACCTCGTCCTCTTGTGCACCAAAAGCAGATCCCAGAGCCGAGAAAGTGATCGACGAAAAAGGGTTGAAGTACTCAATCAGGGCTTTGCTGCGAATCGCCATGTAGAGAGAATCAAGATGAGAGTGGAGGTATAGATCTAGGAGGTAATCGTTTCTGTATGACGAAAGGGTGGCCAAGGTCAAGCTGTAGCGACCGCTTACGAAGGCTGAAATGGCTCGTCTCAGGTGTGGCTCGAGCTCGAGGAACGGTCGGAATTGGGGGTTCTCGAGAACACGAGTCTGGAGCCCTTGCCTGTTCAAGTTTGCCAATGCGCACAAAGCGCCATATGTAGCGATGTCGTTAGGGGTCAAGACTTCGTTGAAAGAATCCTCATCCATCGGATCATCCGCATTTGCGCCGAGCATTCTAGGTGAGATCGAGAGGAAGTAGTTCGCAGCATGTTCATAGCGTCGGCTTGACATGGCTGCGAGTCCCAGTATCGCGTTGAGCTTTGGTTTGGTCTTGTCACCATCTGGCTTGTTGGACATGTTGCCCAGTCGCTGAGCGTTCAGCTCCACGCTGTGCCAAAGATCTTGATCAATGAAGACATTGATGAGGTGGAAGTTCATAACCGACACGTGGACAGGCAGTTGGCAATAATCCCGTTGCTTCTGATACTGCTTTGCCGCCTCGCTCTGATTGCCAATCTCGTAGTAATGCCGGCCGAGATCATCATAGCCCATGCGGATACTCTCCTTGATAAGGTTGTTCTTGTAACCCTTCAGCTCCTGCTCCAGTCGATTTGTCTCCTTTTGAACGGCGAGTTCCGTTCGATCTACCCAGCTCGAGTCGAGCTGTGCATCCGGATCCTGAGGCGACACTTCAGCAAGAGCTTTGGTTGCCTTCTTGTATAAGGAGACATCCTGGCCAGACTTGGCGACTAGAACTGCTTGTTTGAGGGCCTCCGGGGCGAGGTACGAGGATGTCTTGCCAATGTGAAAGAGCCTGTGGAAGCGGGTGCGGCCTCGATAATTTGCGATGTATCCGTCTAGATCCATCTTGGGTGGATCCGAGATCTTTCCTTGCGCCATCGTGGACTAGAGGCGCGTTGAGTTCGGTTGAACTATTCGTGATCGGGGAGCTGCAGGATAGTGGCGGAGGTCAACCTGTCTGCGGCGGACCGCTCCCAGAGGGTGTGCAGAGAATTCCTCGAAGCGATTTCAGAATTTCGAAGGCTTCTTACAAAGATTAAGGCCGCGTCGATTTTCTGTGTGATTGATCCCCAGCAATGCTGCTCTCGCAAAAGTGAAGTTGTTTGACGGTGGCGTCACTCTCCATCTAGGTGCTCCAGGTGCGCAGGCTAGGCGGGGAGCTGAGGCTTGCGGGGTGAGCTCCGCTCTATGACAACAAATAATACGATGCAGAAAAGTTCTACCTTTGGATTATGTTCTGTGAGTACGAGTCTAGTGTTACAGATGATATCAATCTCCAGATGGCCTACGCGCACATTCCGTCCTAGACAAAGTCCTGTCTTTCGAGCTTGTAGAGCGTACACTTTTAGCGGTATTGTTACACGTCCTTGTTGGTCTGGGCGAGCGGATACTGACGGTTTGGTCTAGCTGGAGACCGCGTCCTTGTACAGCGTGTCAAGAGCAACGATGACGGCCGACTGAGCCGCTCGCTTCGACCCGGAAGAAGTATACCGGTTGGGAATGGGTCAATACGGCATGAGGACATCATTGGCAAACAGTCCCGCGATACAATCACGATCAAAAAGATTGAGTATCGCCTCCTGAAGCCAACTTTGGAAGACTATGTGGTCGGAACCGGGCGAACCGTGACGCCAATATACCCTCAGGATGCAAGCGTGATAGTGTCACATCTTGACATACATGCAAGCCCGCCCGGCTCGGCCCACGAGTTGCAGCAACCGCTCGAGTTATTCGAGGCCGGCACAGGCCATGGTGGTCTCACATTGCATCTCGCTCGTGCGATCCATGCTGCGAACCCCCCACTGCCTGCGCTACAGATCAACCAAGATTGTGCTGTAAAAAGCGAGTCTGAGGATCAAGCAAGCTCCGTCCAAGATGACAGATTGTGTTCAGGGCCGGCCCCGTTCGCGGAAGAGTGGAGACTGCAGCGGAAGGCCATAGTCCACACGTTGGACATCAATGAACATAACTCCCTAGCTGCCCGGAATATTGTTCGAAGCTTCAATCGGGGGATGTATGCCGGCAACGTCGATTTCTACACTGGTGAGATTCCTGCATGGATTCAGCAACAACGAACAGCACGATTCGGTATCGACACAAACGAAGCTCAATTTCTGAGCCATGCAATCTTGGATCTACCTGACTGCCACCACTACCTTGGTAATTTGTCTGGTGCCTTGCGGACTGATAGCAAGCTCCTGGTTTTCAGCCCTAGTGTTACACAGATTGCGGCCTGTGTCGATGTCATTCGTACGAGCTACCTACCCCTTATAATGGATAGAGTGCTCGAGCTTGGGACTGGAATCTCTGGGGGTCGTGAATGGGACGTTCGCGCATTCAAGCCGAGGAGTGCAACCAGAGGAGAAACAGCTTCAACCAAAACCGCCGAATCTGGAACAGACGAACTCGTGCTTGCAGCTGAGGCCGGTCTTGTCAGCGACTCGGGATTCGAAATGATCTGCCGACCGACAGCGGGTAAGCGCATCGCTGGTGGCGGTTTCCTCGGCATCTGGCACAGAATGAGAACGCGTTGATACAGGGCTAGGGCTAAGGGGTTTGATGTCTCCGTTATGCCGGCATTATGCCGTCATTAGTCGAAGTTAGATTGCTATGTGCTTGCGCGGGCTTGCGTAAAGATCGTTGATCAGTCGCTCGGCATTTCTCACAGCCACCTTACACGGAGGCTATTCATCCACGAGCCAATGCACCGAATACCGTTCCGAAATCGTTGTCTCGATGTACAATGCTCCTATACCATCTCTATATGTTTGGTATGACATGGAAACAATTCACAATTTGCTCTGCGCGTCCGAGATTTTTGATCTTGCCAGGATGAAGTCGATGAGATCCTGAAAGTATTCCTCTTTCGTACCAGGCTCAACGTGCACTACGATATGTTAGCGGCGACCTTGGGCAGATAGAGGGGAGACCGGCAAGCATGGTAGGCGTCGGGATACAGTTTGAAGACGAAATCAGGGTGGTTGAGCCTCCGGTGATACGCCTCGGATGCTTCCCAGCTAGTGATGTGGTCAGCCGTTCCGTGACCCAGCCAAATTGCCTTGACAACTGGCAATGGATTTGCTTTCCCTGTCTTCAACTCCAGCGCGCGGTTGAGGCACCCGTCGAACATTTGCAGAGTGCCCATGTCGTGGCAAAGAGGATCCTCAACCCACAGATTGTTGCTCGCAGGGTCGCGTGAGATCAAGCTGGGGTCGAGTTTGTTCTTGATCCTGAATTGCGGGAATAGCCTGGCAAACAATCTGCCTGCGGCGACTGTGATACTCCATGGTTCGACTTTGGGGTCCAGAGAGATCCATGGGGCAATGGCGAGAACTCCAGCTAGCTGGCCCAAGATCTCCTTTGGCCCATTCGCGGCATAGTAGAGGACCTCGCCGCCACCCATTGAATGGCCAGCAATGAAGGTGGGAACATTCGAGGGTAGTTTCGAGCTAATAAAGTCGGTCATATCCTTCATCACCTGAACTGTTCCACCTGTGTCACCCCGTTGGGAAGGCTCTTTGACAGACTTGCCGAATCCTCGTTGGTCAATACCATGAACCTCAATACCAGACTTGGTCAACGTGGGGAACAATTCTGCCGTGCGCCCAATGTGATCGCTAAAGCCATGGAAGTATAGTAGCCGTGCTTTGGTGGGCCCTGATGGCTGTTCTGACTTAGCATAATCTAATCAAGCGCGTTGACGGTGTTATTGATACCTTCCAGACTCTGGCGTAGAGCTCCAAGCCATCTGGTGCAGTAAAAGGCGTAAGATCCCCTGGCTGAGACGGCTCCGCCATCGCGAGAATTGCTGCACGAAAGACTACACGATGACAAATTCGCAGAAAGAATTGAAGACGTTCTAGCAAGATGTTTCAGTCTGCACTTACGATTCAAAGCTGCAAAATAGCAGTGTAGTCTTCGGTCTCAGAAAGCGTAAGTCGATGCCTCGGCGATGGGACGTGTGCCCAAATCGGCATAGCGCTTTTGAAGGTCTTGGCTCTCAAGCAACTTCAACCGTAGCTTGCGTTTAGAGCGTCAACGGCATTCCTCTCCTTACCAAACCACCATGAACACTCTCCGAATCGCTCGTGCTGCGGCTCGCGCTTCGGCGCCTGCATTCAGGGCCCCTGCCCAGCGCAGAGGCTACGCCGATGCCGTCTCCGACAAGATCAAGCTCACTCTTGCCCTGCCTCACCAGGTGAGAACATTTCCGTCGCATGCCTACCGAGCCATTGGTGTCTTTGACAGTGACTAACATCTATTTTCCAGGCCATCTATAAGTCTCAAGATGTGTACGTCCCCAAAACTTGCTGCTAGGACATACAGCTACGGCTCAACGGAGCACTTGCTTACCAATGCGACAGCGTCCAGGTCAACATCCCGGCGGAGTCTGGAGAGATGGGTGTCCTCGCCAACCACGTTCCTTCGATCGAGCAATTGAAGCAAGGTCTCGTCGAAGTTATCGAGGAGAGCGGCGGAAGCAAGCAGTTTTTCTGTGAGTCAAGAGCAGGACCACCAATCGATCAGCCACACGCATGAATGATTCCTGGTTGGACATTGTCGTAAGGTACTGGACTGATAATGTATACAGTGGCTGGTGGCTTTGCGACTGTTCAGCCCGACTCCGTCCTCAGCATCAACGCAACTGAGGGCTACCCGTTGGAAGAGTTCAGTGCGGAGGCTGTCAGGTCTCAGATTGCGGAGGCGCAGAAAATTGCCAGCGGCAGCGGCAGCGCACAGGACATCGCTGAGGCAAACATTGAACTTGAGGTAAGACTGAGAGCAGGCTCGAGACATCGCCGCCGCTGACTGACTTTGAACCAGGTCCTCGAGAGCTTGCAGGCTGCGCTCAAATAGGTTGCATTTGTATCATATGGATAGACTCAGCAAATAAGACTTCTTTGCTACTGCCTTTGATTGTACGTTGTTTTGCTGCAATGCATGAAACGTGATGCTAGAGGTATCGAAAGGGTCTGACATCGCACTTTCCCTGAAGTCCTTCACACAAAGAAGTCGCTAGCCGTCTGGCAGCGCTTACTGGAAACTTGCGACACTTTTGGTTTTATATCCTTGGTCCTGACATGACACTCCTCCCATCCCCCCTATTGTTATCACGGTCTCGCGCGTTTAGCTTTCTTTGTGTAGCTTAAGCTCGCAAGACCATCACAGCAGAACGCCATGGCAGAGCATCGCCCGCGTCTTCCCATCCATCGAGGCCTCGTTGCAGAACGCAAAGCTAGGTTGCAAGAGATCAAGCAAAAGAATGAAAGCCCTCGAAGAGGAAGCCAGTCTCCATGCCTAGATCCACAAAAAGACTCGGATGGCCGTGAATTCCGGACTGCATTCGGAACGCCAACAACTATCCGCTCCAGTCCAAGACGTTCGCGAACATCGCTAATCAGCTCATATGTCAGCAACGAAGATTTTGGCAAGCGTATACGGGCTAAAAGAAGCGCTGTCACGATCTCCGGGCCAACTGTGACTCCATAGCATTCCGCCTCCCTCATACATTGGAGACCTCCTACGCCCTTCGCTCCCTCCATCACCTCTACGGATACTGGCTTCCTGAGCCGCAGCTCCGAGCTTAAGTTGCACCAGCCCGCACCACAGAGCCATAGATCGAGACTGGCAGATGGTTTGGAGAGGAGGATCAGCGATCTATCAACAAGACGAGACACGTCTTCTGAGGCGCCATCGGACTCTGACTTTGCTAGAGTTCTCAGCCTTGCAATAGACGACGAGCTGGCAACTGAGCCTTACCAGCCCCACATTCAGATCCTCGAACGGCCTATTTCTCAAGAAACCCTTCGAGCCATTCCCCAGGCCTCACGCTCCGAACCTTCTCAGACCTCACGTTCCGAAGTAGACACAATCGGGACAGCAGACAAAAGCAGACGAGGCAAAATTCGAGGGTTGTTCAAAGGTGTTGTCCATGGACAGGCCGAGACTGAAAGCATCGTATCAGGGAAAAGCAAGATTCGGCGCATGTTCAGTGGCCGGCACGGACGTGTTGCCAGCGATCCCACAACAGACAGCGACATCAGTTCCAGTGACAACGGCGAGTTGGCGATTGAGTATGCGAGCACGCGAGTCATGGTTGGCAAATGCAAGGCAGGGCATGAACAGGTTGAGGTATCAGACGATTCAGGAGGTGCGACAGCAGTCTTGATGGTAACGAGTCTGGGATGGCAGCTCGTTTCGAGTGGCAAGAATACGGGAAGGTATGGGAAATGCTATGTGTGTGAGCGACGGTCCTAGAAGCTCATCAACAGCCATACGAACCAAATGGGGTGTGGTGGGCAAGCCGGGGGCCTAGCATAGTTGCTGTTAGCACTAAACCTTTTGAAACAATGCTCAAGTTTGATATTCGGCATTACTCCCATCAAAATGACCGATCTGGGTGGTCAGAGACCCATGTCCCAGCTAACCCAGGTACCCCGAATAAGTCCTGTCAACCTGCATCCAGGATGTATTGATGTAGATTGGAGCACCATTAACGGCTCGAACAACGCCTTCTTCGGTCTGAGACGCAAGAAGTGATGTCTTTTAGGGCGACTTCGCGAAGATGACTTGAAATACACTTAAACGCCTTCTCAATGCTGCCCTGGGCAGCGGAAGTCGAGTCAGAAGTGGGCAAGCTGAAAGGTAACAGGTGAGCTTGGCTTCGGCGTTGTCCGTCATCGGAACAGCTGGGGAAGGCCCCTGAAGCCACCACCAAGAGCCTGAAATAGGGCGCCTCTCCAGTTGCGGTACCCACCCACGTTCCGCGTCGCCGCAGGTGGCTTCGATCGGAGTCAAGATCCGCCCTGCGCATCGTGAGACTCAACTCTCGACCTGAAGGACCGAAACTGGATTCAGACACGCGTTTCCCAGTCTAGCTCGCGAACCTTTGTCAAGATGCCGCAAGCTCAGCCTGAGCTCAAAAAGGTAAGTTCACGCTGCCGACCCAAATTCATGCTTTTACTGACATGGAAGCTAGTATCTCGACAAGCGGCTTTTCGTCCAACTCAACGGCAGTCGCAAAGTTGTCGGCATCCTTCGTGGCTACGATGTACGGCGTCTATATGTCAATTTGATACTTGTGCAGCTGACTTGCATGAATATAGGTCTTCCTGAATATTGTACTCGACGAAGCGATTGAAGAGAAGGGTGGTGGAGAGAAGCAGAGAATCGGAATGTGTGTGATCCGCGGAAACTCGGTGGTCATGCTTGAGGCATTGGAGAGAATCGACAACAAATGATCGTGCCGGCTTTCATACTTTGATAGCACGAGCGAGAGCCACCCAAGATGGTAGCAGGCGACGTTCGACTCTGTTGCGTGCAGATTATGCATGAGGACGAATATGGCGATCCAAGTTGCGATCCAAGACAGCGCCGAAGGGTTCTACATACGGCAAGCAAGTACGATCAATGCAGTCTGCAGACATGGAGGCAGGATCAAGGGCGTTTTAACATTCAGCATGCGCGAAGACTTGCGCGCCCGAGGTGACAGGACTGGGAGTCGAGAATTTATGATACATGAGAAGCGAATCCAGAAGATGTCCACAAATCTCCATTTCCAATAACCCTTCTTACCTGCTTAGCATGACACTGTAGACGAGTCTGCGTTTCAATGGCGTCGTATACCCGACGTAACCATGGCGAACTGTGACCGATCCTCGAGCTCACTATCTTTGCTGTCGTCGGGAACGGCGGTCTCTCTGCTTTGAGAGCGCATCTTCGATGCTGTACCAGCGATGAAAAGAATCGGTAGACCGTTGATACTGTTGCGTTTCCTCCTAGACTGGGAGAGGTACCGGAATGCTGGTGTCCTTCAGTCCTAGGAAGGACGCTGTGTGGCGAGCGGAGTTGTTACTCTAGCGAGTGTAATCGTTGTCGAGAGAGCAGAATCTTTCCAAGGGTTCACGAATTCTGATCAATTTCCTTCCATTTCTCCTCGACCTGGGCTCTCTTGGCTTTGGCGGCCTCTCGGTTCCTGTCGGTCCTCTCCAGTCTTGCTGCCCTGAGGCACATATTGACGTCGCGCTTGGCTTTGTTGCAGTTGCCGAAGACTTTGTGGATGAAACCGCGTTCGTGACACTCTTCTAGGATCTTCATAACGTCCTCACATTCTGGAAGTTATGTCAGCGGCCTGTAAAAACAGCAACCGGAGGCGTTGAGACGTACGGCGGTTTGTCTTGGTATGGAAATGCGGATGCATACCGTCAATCCTGCTGCGAGCGCGGCCACAGTGATGCTGCTGCCAACGGCAGTATATCGAAATCAGTCCAACTTGTCGATGCCTGTATTGGTTGTCCGGCGGGTTGGTTGCGACTGTGAAGCCGGAGTCGATACCAGTAAACTTTCTGAGCTATGCGACTGCAGATCCTGTGGGGGCATCTTCCGAAGCTCGCCTTGAGTGTGCCTCTCCACCGGCCTCAAGCTCACGCTTTGTGGTATAATTGACCTGCCTATTTTGGGTCAAGCGTCTGCATGAACTACGACGTCTGAGAAGCTGCGACACCAGCTACACGTCTTGGCTCCAAGTTTTGGAGACGGGCGGTGCGGGAAGTGAGCGTCTTCACCGTTTATGAGCAGTCAATTGCCGACGCTGGGATCCCCCCCGGACGGCCAAGAAACACAGGTGTACCAAGTCGAGGGCAGCGTATCAGCTGCAGCATTCATGCAGGAATAGGGCCCCATGGCCTCTCTTATCCCGAGGCCGTCCGCCAATGGCATACGGCACGACTCGGGAGAAAGCACTCAACCCAGTCCTGCAGCCGCTCACGCTGGCTTGTCCTCGTTTCCGTCTCAGACAGAGTCGACGAGATCTGTTCAGAATGGTATCAAGATGTCTGGCCAACTGCCTTCGCGTTCTGAGCGGACAGGCTCGATCGATAGTAGAGGTAGCCAGCAACGCTTCCCTGACTTTGCGCCGCCGACCATAGCAGAGCGTCCCAAACGCAAGATCAAGCGTTCGCTGCGACCTCAGTATCCTCTCAACTCCGAAGAGCGCCATGTCGAATATATATTGGTTGCTAGCTTCGATATTGACAGGGGTCCGACTATGGAGCATCAATATCCCGCTCCGATCAGCGACGACGAGCACATGTTGGCGGAGTTGATGATGCCAGATCAAACTCATATGAGAAGCGAGGACTGGACGATCTTCTTCCTCCACAAAGACAGTGGGGAGCAAGAGGAGCAACGCAAGATTGAGCAGGAAGAGAGACGTCGTAGAAAAGAGGAACGACGCCTGGCAAGGGCGCAGTTGCAATCCGGGGCGATTGGTGAAAATGGTGTTGACCATGATTTGGACGACGATGAGGAGTCGAGTGAGGACGAGTCTGACGATGAGGGAGGCGAAGGGCCACCTCTCATCTACGTCCTCAATCTTGTCAACACCAAAATGCTCGACAATCCGAACGACAATCGTGGTGCGCTTGTCAAGGCTATGGCTATCTGCACACGACATCCTTTTCTTCACATCTACAAGCCTCTACTGCTCCTGGCTCTTCAAGACTACTTCAGAACGCCCGAGGTCGAAACCTTGAGATCTCTGTACGATGCAGTCAATGCAATGGATCTATCTTTGCTACCAAGGTTCTCTACATTCGAGCGACGTCTCTTGCTCTCCACAGACAAAAAGAACTTGTTCACGGAGAAATTCGAACGTATGGCTCAGCAAGCGCGAAACCAAGACAGCTCCCTGGCTACAAAGTCACCAGCCAGGCCAATGATACCACGAGACACGCGCGACTTTGAATCCCGCGTCGTATACAATTCCATACCAATTCCTATCAAAGTTCCTTCAGCTATTGCACCAGAGACTGTTGGCGACTTCTCGATCATCAAGCTCATTCAGACATTTTCTGCGCCGCACGCCGCCTCGCCACAACCTTTTGCACTGCATCCACACCTCACATCAAACGGTGCTTTCACACATCCAATTCTCGTCTTGGTGAATGCTGTCTTGACGCAGAAGAGAGTCATCTTCCTCGGACATCAGAGACCGTCAGGTGAGGTCGCTGAGGCCGTCCTTGCCGCGTGCGCACTGTGCTCAGGCACCGTACTTCGCGGTTTCGCCCGACATGCATTCCCATACACAGATCTGACCAAGGTGGATGACCTTCTCAATGTACCCGGATTCATTGCAGGCGTGACAAACTCGATCTTTGCGAACCATTTGGAGTGGTGGGATGTACTCTGCGACTTATCCACTGGTCGGATGAAGATAAGCAGCAAGATTGAAGCTGCTGTGCCCACAGAGGGCCTAGCAAACTTCCAATCGCAGCATAATGTCTACGCGCCAAGAAATGATGGCACTCTGCCGGGGCACAGTGGAGGCAATGACACAAAACAAGCTGATCCGACAGGCGATATTGCGTTCATGGAGGATATACACCGTTCTATTGCGGCTCGTCATGGCGAACATGCGATCCGTATCAAGTGGCATCAGTATATTGTCCGCTTCCTGCGTCTTGCCTCTGCTTTCGAAGAGACTGTATTTGGCGCTTCGGCATTGGACATTGGAGCTGCAGAAGCGGACGCAGCGACGCTGGGAGTCGCTGGACACGGATGCGTATGGCCTAGCGATGATACAAAAATCAGAGAGCTCGCTGCCTTTGCGTGGAGGATTGAGGGTTGGCGAAATACACGCTCCTATTACGCATTCGTGCAAGATATTGCGGTGACTTGGGCACGGCAACCGGTTCGACAGCTTGATCTCTCGCACCAATTGGACAGACTTCGACTGCTTAAATTGCCACACGAAGAAAGTGGCAAGATATTCCTTGCGTTGCGAGACGCCATCAGCTCCTATGATGAGATATGCCAGCTGCTCGCAGCCGCGCCCGAGAGTCAGGCCAGCATCTTTTATGTTGGGTTGGGCTTGTTCCATCCGGATCGAGTTGTCCGAGAAGCAACCGCTGAGCTCCTTGAGAGGATCAGAGACCACGAGGTCGGACGACATTATTGGCCTCAGCTGGGAAGGTTCAGTAGGGTAGCATTGATGCGAATCCAGCGCGATATGATGGAGGCGGAAGTAGAGGAGGATGGTGATGATGTGGGCGGTACTGGATTTACCGCTTCTCGGCCTGGAGTCGGGAGCCGTCCATTCAGCTAGACAGCACTCTCCGCATCATTCAACGGCACGAGCCGAGGTTAACTTGGGAGAGAGAACGACATGTTCAAGCCATTAAGGATAGAAACATGCAGTGACGAATCATTCGAACAGCGTGCGTTCGTTCAGGCGCTCAGAAGGCTCACTCCTCCCCAAAATAGTGCACAGCCGACTAGAGCGCCGGCGCCCAAGATTTGCTGTTTCCATGCACCTTCGGCATCGACTTTGACGGCAGAGGTAGGACTATGCCTCCTCTTCGCTTTGTCAAGTTGGGAGGTTGCGCGCTTGACAGCGGCGTCAGCGTCTTTTGTCGCGGAGTCCTTGGCCTCTTGCGCCTCAAGTTCCCTCTCCACGGACATCTTCTTCAACCACCGCATGCCGTCTTCCCACTCAGTGTCATTAATGCCGCCAGTATTTCTAGCCCCTCCACCTTCCATCATTTCAACATTTTGGACATTGCCGAAAAAGTCCATAACCAGTCGGGAGCGACCAGCAGCCTCCCCGCCCTCGAATGTGTCCCATTTATAGCCAGGCTCCGAATGGATCTTGTCGAAATCGTAGCTGTCGAACAGGTCACCCAATGTCTTCTTACTCCCGGGACCGTCCACTTCCTTCTCCAAGAACTCGAGGTTGTAGTAGGTCCATCTATCAACGACCGCTACCCCAACGTCATTGTCTGCGTGATGGCTATAGCTGCTTTGGTCTATCGCACTGCTTCCCGTGGCGATGATGTTAGGCGAGTAGAAATGCGTAAACATGGTGTTGGCCTGGCAAGTATCAATCATGAATAGCATCTCCTTGTACCTCCTCTTTTCATGCATCTGAGCGAACGCGTCCGCCAAATCCCAGGCACCAATTTCCTCTGCATCCTGAAACTTCAAGAACTCGTTCCCGCCGTGGCCAGTCATGTAAATGAGCACGTTGCTGCCAGCGTCGCTGCGCAGACGCTTCGAGGCAGGCACGTCTTCCTCCCATCTATCCGTGATCAAGCGAATGAAGTTCTCGACGGTCACCTCGTAGCCTCTGTAGTCCACTTCGATGTTCTCGCCGTACAGGTCGAGCGCCCGCGCAGCATTGTTGTAAACGGTTCCGGGAAAGGCGTTGCGCGGGTTGCATGCCATGTCATCGGGAAGGAGAAGCAGGATCTGGGAGTCGGGAATGCCCAGGCGCTTGACCGTCCGATAGAGGGCGAGGACATTTGCGAGATGTCGATAGTTGAACCAGAAGCGCGAAGTAGAGACGAGAACTGCCCAGTTCGAGGTGTGGCCTGAGTCGGCTGATGCCAGACCACAGACGAGGGCTGCGAAGAAAAGCCTGATCAACATGAACAGCTCCATGACGAGCCTGACGAATACGAAAGAAAAGAAGGAATGTCCTTATGTTTGTGAAGGGAGCCCGAGTCGCCGCGATGGGCAAGATGCACTTGGGTAGATGGTCGAGCACGGCTCAGGTCGACAGCTGGGTGTCTTAGCAATCATTGCTTAACTAACGCGAACCCCCTGGACGAGCTGAGATTGGCCGCCAAGCTAAGGAGCCGGGGCCGCTAAAGACTCCGGGATTAGCTGGACTCTGCTGGGGCTCCGTGCATCAGATCGGTGCCGATCACATCGCCAAGTGTCAATGACGCAGTGCCGTCCAGACTTCAAGACTGCCAAGGCAGACGGTGGCTTTGAGGTGGAGTAAGGTAGCTCACCTCGTCTTCCTCTTGTCTCTCCCTGTCAAGATTCCCCGAGAAGGCACCGTGCTCGTCGCTTAATTGCATACTCCATCCGACTGTCAAACCACGACAGGTCCAGCGAACTCGTCACTCGAACGCCGCCATCATGGTCTCCCTCTGGGGCACCCAGAAAGACCGCCCCGACCCGGAGGCTGAGTCTGAGGGGACATCTGTCAACGAGGTCGGAAACAACAGTGCGCCGTCATCGAGACGAGCTGCAGCTCCTCCTTTGCCTCGCGACGCCGACGAAAGACAGCCTCTCCTGCCGCGGGAGCAACGCGATGGCTATCTCAGTCCCGATGATCCAGCTGTTACCCCTCTCAATCTTTGGAGCGTACGCTTCCTCCGATTTTTCGCCGTCCTTTTCCTGGTCATTACCTTCATCTGGTGGGTGATGATGCTCGTCAGCATCTTCGTGACACCCCCTGGCATGCACACCAGAGGCTCTGGCTTTACGGATTTCAGCTACACCACCTTGACGCTCTTCAATCTTTTGGTCGCTGTTCTATTCTTCGCGGTGCCGAGCAAGAGCATGGAGATTAGCAACTTGATTGTGGCTTTTCTGCTGCTCGTGGACATGATCATCATCGTCTCCGTTCCGAAGATCCGCGGCGAGGAAGGATGGCCCGGAATTGCAAGTGTTGTATGGGCTCTGGTCATGTCTCTCTACATTGTGATGACAGACAGAGTCGTTGCGTGGGGCAAGAAGGAGGAGGAAGAGAGGCTGACAGGACGCGCAGAGACGCGGCGCTCTCTCAAGGAATGGCTGGGCGTTCTCGGCGACACCTTTGCCATGGTGTTGATCATCATTGTCACGGTGTTGTTGACAGCAACCTTGATTCTACGTGCGCGAGATGCCTCCCTCGAGCCTCCAGGAGAGAAATATCTCGTCAATGAATCGCAGTACCAGGTTCACCTCTTTTGCCGTGGCCCAGATGACGCAAAAACGACCTTGCTGGTGGAAGCTGGCGAGGATCCCGTGGAGTGGCATCTAGGCCCTTTCATCGAGGAAGCCTACGAGAATGGAACCGTTCCTCGCTTCTGTTACTGGGACCGACCAGGTGTTGCATTCTCCGATAATGCGCCGTCTCCATTGTCAGCTGGCATGGCCGCTGATGCTTTGTCTGAAGCTCTAGCAGCAGCTGGTGAAGAGGGCCCATGGGTCCTCCTTGGTGCCGGGATTGGTGGAATCTACAGCCGCATCTTCGCTGCACGCCATCCGGGAGACATCAAGGGGCTGATCTTGGTGGACGCTCTGCATGAGGACCTCCTGTGGCAGATCGCCTCCCCCGCTCGCGGCTTCCTGCTGTGGGCATGGGGAATCCTCTCTCCGCTTGGTATTGAACGTCTTGCAGGTGCAATTTTCAACGGTAGAACACGCGAGGACAGGGTTTTTGGCCGAAATGCATATCAAAACGGACGCAATATCAAGGCTCAGCTTCAAGAGAACTTGATGGCCAACAGCTTGACCAAGAATGAAATCTTCACCTCGAGGAGGATACAAGAGCCAGATGTGCCGCTCGTTGTAGTCAGCAGCGGCGTCAAGGTGCGTGGCGATAGTACTTGGGAAAACAAGCAAAAGGATCTCACCACAATCACCAATAAACTGGTCGCATGGGACGTGGTCCGAGGCGCAAAGCATGAGGTTTGGCAGAGCCAAAGAGGCCGCGAGACCATCGTGAAAAGGCTGCAGCATCTCCTTGGAAAATAAGCTGCTGCTGCTGATGGTGGATTGTCCATTTTGGGTCGCTGGCGAGCACACGTTGGAACCAGGCAGGTACCAAGCGCGATGAGTTTCGGACTTTATGACATTCTCATACTGGAATATTAATACTGCATGAAATTGGTTGTCCTTCTAGAATTCGAATGCGTTGACCGGTGTACACCCGATCAGCCTATTCTGCGAGGGCGCAACTGTCTATGCGTCTGCTTCGGGCCGTTGAAGGCACCGCAGAGTATACTGTGATCGGTACTTAGTTTAATGTCAGGCCTGTAATAGCGTGCGTCAGTGGCGCCGACAAGCCTTGATACCCCGACTTGTGTCCAACTGCCGGGGCTCGGGCTGTCGAGACGGGAGCGCCCCGCCCAAGCCGAAGTCGCCTCACATACCACATTCAAAGGTTCTTCTGCACATAACTCGTCCATGAGTGGCTATCAAGACCAGCGCCAGGGAAATTCCTGGGTCGACCGGCCAACACTGTTCGGGCCCGCACGCGCACTCTACTTCTGACCAGAGCGCGAGTCATTACGGAACCCGCCATGCTGTTCAAGTTCGGATGTGACTAAACCTGAGGAAGTCTGTTGGAGGCGAGCTCGCTCGGATTTTTTGTATTTTTTTTGAATATATATATTTTTTGTCGATTGTGCAGTTTTATATTCGAGCCTCACGAGGATGGGCTGCATGGGTGCCTGGCAGATTGTTTCAGCGTAGCATGGTCGCGCTCGCGTCGCCGCGAGGTTGCGGAAAAGGACCGCAAGCGAAGCCGAACCGGCGAGACTAAAAGGACCATATATAATGGCAAAGAAGGTGCAGTGATCTCGAGTGTGTCAACCAGCAATTCGACTTTCAGCTCTGATCTGAAGATATAATTTTATTCATCTCTTTCGGGGGTTTCTTGCTTGAGACTTATCATCAGACACAATGGCTAGCAATTCGAATAAAAAGGTTCTGATTGTCGGAGGAGGCATCGCCGGTCTCGTCCTTGCACAGGTCTTGCGCAAGAACGGTATCCCGTTTGAGGTCTTTGAACGGGATGCCACCTGGAATGCTCGTAACCAGGGCTGGCCCGTGGGCTTGATCGAGTACGTATTCAACCCAAAAACAAAACCCAAAGAAGGTCCGTGCTGATATCACCGTGAAAGGTCCGTCCCATACCTGGACAAGCTCCTACCGGAAGATATAGGTCCGATCGAATCGGTCAGCGTGAACTACGGATTCGAAGCTCACGACGTCGTCGCCCTCGTCAATGCCGAAACGAACAAAACTCTGGTCAAGGTCGGCGGCGTACCCAAGGGTCATCCGGGCTACGTGATCCGCGCCAACCGTCCCAAGACGCGTGATTTCCTCTGGCAGAAGCTCGATGTGAAGATCGGCAAGCGATTCACGCACTACACAGAGGACGAGACGGCATTACGGCATACTTTGAGGACGGGACCAGCGCCACCGGAACCGTGCTCGTCGGAGCCGATGGCTCCCGCAGCAAAGACAGAGCCCAGCTGGTCGGCAGAGATGGGCCGCAAATCGAATTGAGCAATTGGCAGACGGTCCACGGTGAACTCGATCTGCCCAAACGCCAGTTTGAGGACTTGTGCAAAGTCGCCACGGCTTCGATCGCGATGGTGTACGAGAACAGCATGCGGTCCATCTGGGCTGTGAGGGAACTGAAGCACGACGGTGGCTGCAAGTGCTACTGGGGTATCGTCTGGTATACCGACGACCCTGCCGCGGATGTGGCCTGGGAGGTACGCCTGAAAGTTCCACGTGTGATTGCCAGAGCTCTCGCTGATCCCGGGGGTTTACAGAAGACCGCCAGCAAAGAAAGCAAGCTTCGCAGGGCTACCGAACTAGCTCAGAAGCTCCCTCCGATGTACCGCGAAATCATAGAGCTGACCGGCGTCGACGGCATCACAGGCCAAGACCTCGTATTCAGCGAGTTTGTACCACCCGAGAGCCTCCCGCGCGGCCGGGCTACCATCATCGGCGATGCTGCGCACACCATGCTTCCAATGAGGGGCGCAGGAGCCAATACAGGCTGTCTCGATGCTTGCGAAGTAGCGAACATTCTCATTGAGGGCTGGCAGACCGACGAGGACGTCGATGCGATGCTGAAGAGGTTCGAGAAAGTTGCGCTGCCGCGAGGACGAGAGGCTGTGTTGAGTAGTAGGCAAGCGGGCGAGAGCGCGGAAAGAATGGCGGAACTTGCGGCTCGAGGTCGTGTTAATATGGTGGAGACGACCTCGTGAGCATGATCCGTGATTCAAGTGCCGCTGCTGGCGACATGTTGGATCCGCGATGGACGTGTATTGGTCAGCATGGTCCGATTTCAATCGAAACGTATTATCACTTCTCTGATATGTCGCCTGGTCTTTTCGAAATTGTTCTTGAATCCAACTGGCAGTTATGGCTCTTGAAATTGATCATTCGGAGATTTCCAAGCCGCACCCAGGAAACCGGACAAGCTTCTTCAGTCGAACGAGCATCTGGAAGTCCCGTTCTCTACGTTTTCCATCTGTCAGAGAGAATTCCCACCAATCACCGGCTTGTACCCCAGGGACGACAGGATGGTCTGCATGCTCGGCCCTTGCCTTTGTTCGCAGTAAACGAGCCGTGTGCAAGTTGCGAGGCGTCCATTGTTACTTCGCCAACAATGCCACCGAAAACAACGCGGGGCCACAATGACAGTGTTGTTGCCCGAGGGCGCTGTGATATTTGAAGTATAGCGTCCCGCACATCGACTCTTGGAGTTTGCTCTCCAGATATACCACTTACCGCTTACCGTCACAGCTTGACCGAATTGTGTCCGGAGATATTCTCTGACCTCCGCGACTCGATCGAAGTCGGAAGCTCTATCGATATGCTCAACACGATGCCTCGTTCTCAGAACAAACAAAGACGACTCAAGACGACAGCAAAGCATAGCCCAAAAGCGAATGGCAAGGGCAAGATAGTTGTCACTCGATCCGTTGTGAACACTTCAAAACATGCACCGGTTCCGCGCGCCGGAGGATCCCGAGGAGGCCACGAACAATGCGAGCCGATGAACGAGCGCGACCGCGCACAAAGGGCTCGAGCAGCCGCCGGCGCCGAGAAAGCCGTGTACAGACAACAGGGTATCCAAGGTGAGTCACTCGAATCCATGCGAAGGGACTACCGACGCAGAGTCCTGAGAGATGATTTCAAGAGAAACACGGCCCACGAGGTCGAATACAAGATTGCAGGCAAGTCTTACTATGCAAGGGAGAGACCGCGACAATACCCAGTTCAAGAGGTGGCTGCCCGGTACCATGTTGCCGTCCAGCATGAGAACGAGCTGCTCCGAAGGGCCAAGGACCCATGGGCACCGAACGCGGGTGACCATGTCAAGCAAACGACGGCGTCCGCGCAACGGCACCTTGCGGCTGTGCCGAAGCCGGAATTTGACGCTCGGTTTCGGCCGCTTCGAGAAGCACATCTGAAGCAGCGTGAGATTGAATATTTCCACATACCGAATGCTAGGAACGACGAACAATGGTTCAAGGTTGACTTGAACCAAAGGCACAAGCAGCAGTTCAAGAGACCACCCGCGAAGCAAAACAGGCCAAAGAGCAATAAGAGAAGCTGCCTTTGGCTTCACAGATTGTTCGGCGGTTTTGGATAGTCAAGTATCTGAGCCTTTGTTGGAAGCAAGCTAATCACTTGGCAGTATGTTTGGTGAACAAGAATTCAAAAGTTCCCCTTCATGCTGAATGTATAATGACCATGTACAAGATTATCGATGCTGTGAATGTGGTGCGTGATGCAAATGCATTCTTTCTCCGAGAAAACGTAGGCAAGGGCTAATAGTGATTCCAGTTGGTCGCAAAAGGGCTGCCTAACGAAAGTCTTGTAACAGCCAACCAGAAAGATAGGCATTTGGAAGTCTTCTTAGCTGCGCGTAATGTTTTCACTCATTGATCGCGGCGAATCCAGTTCGAATCAGACTTTCTTCACCCTCCTTATCTCCGAGAGTAGTCCAATAAAACAGACCAGCCAATCCATGAGATTTCGCCCACTTTCCTTTTGCGGTCACCGTGGCCTTGTTGTCGTATGAGACAAAGCCATCATTACCCACGCTGTAGGCGGCCTGGGCGGCCTTGTCGACCCATTCCATTGCACCTCGTTGCGGTAGCTTGTTGTATTCGATTGTGGCCTTGTCCTCCGATATTGGTTTGTTGTATGGCCGGTCTACGCTACCAGCACCCGGGAAAAATCGGCCGTAGAGGGGTATCCCGAGGACGATCTTATATGTAGGAACCCCACTCGCGGTCAGGTGTGCTACAGCGCCTGCTCCGGAGATCTGACTTGAATCCGTCGAGCCCGAGCTCTTGCGCTCCAGCAATTGTGCGTGATGACCAGATGTATCCGTCCAAGGGCCACTGAAGTCGTACGCCATGAGGAAAATGAGGTCGAGCTCCGCAATGGCTTGACTGATAGGATAGTGCTGCAGCATTGTCGTTGAAGCTGGCACAGCTGATGTGAGAAGGAGAGGAGACGGAAAGACTTTTCGCAGGTCCTTGAGCAGAGCCAGATAATTGCTTTTCTCCTCATTGTTGGTAGGGTGCTCCCAGTCGATGTCGATGCCGTCAAACCCATAATCCATTATTGCAACCAATGAAGAGGCCAAGGCCTTTCGAGTCTCTGCTTTCTTGGCTAATGCTGCAAAGTGCTGACTTCCAGCACCGCCGCCTCCAACCGATAGTAGCACTTTGATGTGTGGATGATCATGCTTGAGTTGAGTGACGGCGCGTAGACAGCCCCTGGTCCCGTCTACCTCGATCTCATGGTCGGCGTATGGGTCACTATAGGTAATGGTCCCATCGGCATTCGGTAGCACGAAAGCGTAGAGAATGTGGGTGACTGCATCGAGCTCGATCTGTGATGGTGGTTTAGGCCGGTAAACAGCCCAGTTTGGATAGTAGACGGCATTAATGGGTGGGTCAGTAAAGGCTGGCCCGTTGGGCGATGAAACGGCCGAAGACCTCCTTGCACCCTTATGTAGGAGTCGAGAGAAAAGATGCGGCATTGTCAGATATGAACGCCAAACTCAGGTCACGCGACCAAATGCGGGCAATGATATTCGCCGTGTTCGAGTGGAGGCAGCGCTAAGAAGGTGTTGGAAGCACAGACGAGTAGGAAGAACTATAAAGCTGGCCGAGTTCAATAGAGGAAGGAATCAACGGTGCATATGGTCTGTCTTGAGGCGTCCATCTGCTAGTTAGCGGCGGTCAATGAGCGGCGTGAAGCGCTCTTGCACAGCACGCCGTCCGCGGCTAGAACTGTGTGTCGGCACACAAATCGGGCTCGGCAGTAACAATGCAGACTGACGGCTGGTGATTGCGAATGGATTCGAGGACACGAGATCCTTCTCACCCGCTCTCTAATGAAATTCAGGCATCAAGTGTGATCATCGTTTAAGCTGTGCCCGCGGCCGAATCCGGCCATGCAGCGCCGACCTGTTGGTAGAGAGCCGTAAGCACGTAGTGGCAGAGATGTCGCGAACGTTCCGCTCAGTCGGACGTGCGTGGGGCCGTAGACGATGCATAATTCTGTCACGATGGCGGACTACAGCTTGCAGGACCTAAGCCCTAAGGCGATGTTCTCGCGGTCGGGCCCGTATGCAACAGTGAGGTTGCTGTCGAGATGCTGCGCGGCCGGAGAACTCCGATGCCTTCAATGGCTGACTAATACACCAAGACATGCTTCAGCCATTTCCAACATTCCAACATTCCTTGAACGCCTACGCTGTGCTTGCATCGAATCGATTTGGTCGTCCTTGATAGTCCTACATCCACTACAGCCCGCTCAACTTCTTACCACTCCATCGACGATTCGGATGTACCGACAGCTGTTTTCAACCCCCTTCATCTCCTTTTCACGAGCTTGTTCGGTTGCTTGGCTCGTAGCTCAAGCTCGAGGGTGGAGCTAGATAGTTCAATTCAAGATCGCGTTCAACAAGACCCACGTCCAACCTAAGCAACGCCTTGTGAAGTAGACAGAAAGTACGGCCAATTTCAAGACTGTCTTACGAGTCTCTCCAAGCTCGCGCCGGGCGCGCACTATCTTGACCGACCATGGCCATGGAAGGCGTCACAGCTACGGCACGCCAAACGACGACCAACAGCAGTACACCGGCTACCTGGAACTTTGCCTTCAGTGACTTTTTGGAACGCGAACACAAGTTCGGCCTCAACAAGAACAGACCATTCTGTCGAGCGTGGCAAGAAGGTCATTGCCCCATGGGCAAGTCATGTCCCGACAAGCATCCGCCCGTCTACAGTAACCGTGACATGGTCTGCAAGCATTGGCTGAGAGGTCTATGCAAAAAGGGCGACAACTGCGAGTTTGAGCACGAGTACAACGTGTAAGCCGTCATCCCCCCCTCCCCCCTCGACTCTCGACGACGAGAGGCCCCCCGCTAACACTCCTCTAGACGAGCTCACCCGATCTGCCCCAGATGGGAGAAGACGTACAAGTGCGACCGCGGCGACGATTGTGCGTTCCAGCATCCCGACATTCTGAAAAGCCGCAAGCTGTGCGCCTGGTATCACAACGGCTTCTGTCCGCTGGGACCGCGGTGTGCCAATCGGCACGTTCGCAAGGCGATCTGTCCGTATTACCTCGCCGGATTCTGTCCCGCCGGCCGTCAGTGCAAGGATGGTGAGCATCCGAAGTGGAAGGAGGAGACCGACCTGCCCAAGCACGAACGGAAGATCGAGTACACCAAGGAAGAAGCCGAGCGGGAGCGGGAGCGCATGCGCACGGAAAAGGAAGCCGAACTCGGTCCTCAGGACTTTGGCCATGGCTGGAATGATGACGGAGGTGATGGAGGCGGCAGAGGTCGTGGTAGAGGACGGGGAAGAGGAAGGTTCAGAGGTGGCCGGAAAAACTTTTAGGTGTTTCTCGGGAAGATGGCCCATGGCATTGTCAGTTTGGTCTAGCATAGCAAGACATGAGTTTTACATGATTTCGAATCAAATCCACATTTCTGGAGTTTCATGAAAACGCAAGGCAGTGATACTAACCACGCTCCTGCGCTTCTCTTGCCATTCATTGTGCAGTTTTCTGTCCACTATCATATATCATGTTGCTTCATACAGCCCGATCAAGTATGTACAATCGAAAACGAATTCATCACTTCGTGTAGAGCTACACGTGCTCACATTGCTCAGCTCCCATAGTTGTTGCTCGCCCCGCTCGTATCTCCCTGGAATTTGCTCGGCACAACCGCTCCAGGAGGCGAGTAGCCCCCCTGGATCGTGGCCGCCGCAAGCACGTCGGTCCAAAACTGACACGCCGCCCGCCCGTCCTGCCCATCATTGACTAACCCAAATCCCAAATCACCCGCATTCATTACATTTCCAAACTGCTCTGCACCGCCGCCCTGGCCTGCGTTGCTGACCACTGGCCAATCGATTGTCCAGGGGACCGAGAAAACGCTCGTATCACGGTACGTGTTCGGGTCGCCGGAGCGGACAAAGGAGGTGAGATAGGATTTGTACTTGTTGGCGAAGGACGTGAAGATCGGGACGGCGATCTCGAGCGCGGTGCCAAGTGGCGAGGAGGCAAGGCCGTCGGACCAGAAGGTGGGGAGGAGATCGGTGGCGTGCCAGCCTGGGGTGATGCTGTATTGCATACCATATGCAGGGACAGAGGCAGTGGTGAATGCGTCTAGCAGAGTTCTCGCGCTGCAGGTAAAGGATGAGTCCCGCACCAGGGCGTTCACGCGGTCAGATTCCGTCTCGTATGGAGAGTTGGACGATGTGACGTTAGGGTAATAGTCCTCGATCCGTTTATTGAGACCCGACGCAAGCGTGTAGTTGGGGAACAGCGTACCCACGAAGTTCGCAAATTTGGTATCGTCGGACACGTTGCCGTCAACAAATATAGTCGCTTCGGAGGCGACATGCGAGACGAGGACAGACTGCAGGGACTTGACATAGTTGCCGGAAGCATACTCGAGGGTTGCAAGTTGGCGAATGTATGAGCCATCGGCTGCTGGACCGACAATGAAGCTGCCCTCGACAGCGGCCTGGTTAAGTTTGGTGTTTGCGTTGATGAGCGTCTGCTCGTCGGCGGCACGGAGACAGGCGACGTCCTTGCCCGAACAGCCTGCAAGATCGAGGTATTGCTGGAAAACTTGCTCTAACGCGCCCTGGCGATCCCACATTGGTTGATAAGCGGGCGATTGCATGATCGCTTTCTTGAACCAAGGAGCCATCGTTCCTCCGGCAGCAGAGATATGGTGCAAAATACTACCGGCACCGGCGGACTCGCCCATCACAGTCACATCATCAGCGTTGCCACCCACGAGATTGATGTTCTTGGTAATCCACTCCCCAGCGGCGCGCTGGTCCCAAAGTCCAGCATTGGGGAGACCCTGCCCCTCCATGGATTTCCCGGCCAAAAAGCCAAATGCTCCGAGACGGTAGTTGCTGCCAACAAAGATGATGTTGTTGTCCGACTGGGCGACGAGGCCGCTGCCGTCGTAGAATGGCAATCCTTGTTCCTGGAGTTGATCCTTCGCGCCGAGGATGTATCCGCCACCGTAGATCCAATGCAAAACGGGGAGATTGCTGACTTCGCCTCTGACAGCTTTGCCGGGGATATACATGTCGAGAAATAAGCAGTCCTCGGAGCCCCCAGATTCAGCGATCGGGGCGAGAATTTTATTGGTAAGTAACTGATCGACAGCAGCGGTCAAGGGGTTTGTGTCGAGGCCAAGAACATTCAATCCATTGACAGCAGCTTGTGGGCAGCGATTGCCGACAGATCCATCCTGGACGGTATCGCTGGTCGGCGCGGCGGCAGGTTTAGCCCACCGAAGCTCCCCTGTCGGCGGTGCAGCAAAGCGGACGTTCTTGAAGGTGTATATGTCTTGGTGTGAGTTGTAATCAGAAGCTCGGTACGTAGCGTCCGGAAACTTTACGGTAGGTAGGCTGTCACGCTCTTCGACTGGCGTAGGTGCAGCACATACGATAGAGATGCCAGCCAGTGCGGCCGTGAGCAAAGAAGAGAGCATGACTGAAAGTAAGGCAACAACCAAGAAGATACTGCCACACGGTGCTTGGCTGAGAGGTGAGAAGTGAAAGGGCAACGAGACCAAAGCTCGCCAAAGTTGACTTGCCACACTATGAGCCGGTCACAACAGAGAAGAGTCAAGCATATGTATAGCTGCCTCCGTCGCGTGCCCCCGTCGCTGGCCTCCGGACATGTTGCCAGAAGTAACGTGCTGAACGAGCAGTGGAGACGTCGAAGGACAGTGAACCATTCCATGCTTGCTCCAGCCCGGAGGCGAGCCACTGGGACAATGACGGACGAGGGTCGCCGAGCACAGGAGACCAGTGGACAGACGCTCACAAAGAGGTGCTCGGCAGACGTGCAGCATGAGGAGAGTTGCGATTGGAGCACTGGCCAGGGGCTGGTCACTTGCCGATACTCCGATAAGACGGTTGGAAGGATGACAGCGGCAGCAGCGTTGCCAAGTAGTCGACAGCAGCGAGCTCATTGGGCAGAGGTTGGATGGTGACACATGCATGAAGTGGGCAAACTGGTTTCTGAATCCTTTTCCCCACAAGAAAGCGTTGCGGCGGCGGCGCCTGATTGGGGCTAGCGCAAAGCGGCGCCAACGAGATCGGCGGGTCAGCTGCGAGGAAATCAACGCTCTGCTCCACCAATTCAACGGCCCCATGCCTCCTTTCATCTTATCCTCCTCGCTGATGTTCCGCTGCCCTGTGCACTCCCACACGCCACTCTTGAAATGGTCTTCTGAGCGTCGCCCCCGCAGAGCATTGCTGAGATGCATCGTCGGCCCAGGAATCCTATGTAACTGTGGAGAAGGACGAACTGAGCCGCAAGACAGGCGCCCAAGGCGGGCTGGCAGAAGACTTGACGGAGACACTTGACTTAGCTTTACTATTTCTCACTCATTTACCCGCACAAGGACTCACGGAGGTAACCTTGAAAGAAGGAACGCAAATATGTGCGTCACGACTTCTGTCCGTCCGACTTGCGTCCTGCGAGAATAACAACAGTGGCCAGAGCGGATTGCGCCGCGGTCGGAAGGCAGACTCCAGCCTGTTGCACAAAGCACAATAAGACTCGCTCATGGCCGTGCCAGAATTGTTATTGCGTCTCGGTGAACAGGCATTCCAAAACAAGGTGACATGTGGCCCTCGTGGCTTTCTGCAGCGCACAAGGCCGCGAGCGGGCCGGAGTGGTCACACAGGGTGTTATTGCCTATGAGCCCATTCAAGCTATATATAATGCCATCAGCCTTGACATCTCACTCGAAGATTGTCCCAAAGAACCACAGAAGTGGTGGCGAACCCCAGGTAGCACAAATGACCGTCACGATCGATTGACTTGGACTCGGAGCTCTTCACTGCTTCTCTAGCTTCATTAATGTGTCTTACCATAACTTGCCCTCAATATCTCTTCTTGCATGTGCTCCACGAAACGGCTTTTAGCGTCAGGATTTGACCAGATCAAAACAGGCACCGTCTCCGATCTCCAACCACTGTGGTGTACTAAGAACCTGCCGAGGCACTCGAAGTTGCTCTTGCTTTGCCCTCCTCTTCGCGCTTGATCCTCTCGCGAGCACTGTCTTTCAACTCATCAAACTTCTTCCGGTATTTCTGCAGCACCGCCTCGAGCTTCCTATTTTCCTTCGTGAGGCGATGTACTTCCTCCCTCTCCTTGTCCATAGCCGCCTGAACCTCACCCAGACGCGCTTCGAGCTCTTGCACTTTGGCTCTTTCTTCCGTCGAGCTTTTGGTGCTCTCACGCTTCATGCTGCTCATGGGGGAGCCTGGTGCATGTGGTCTGAACATACTGGCGTGCATGATGCTCTCGCGTTGAGCGTTCATTTCAAATGCTCGGAGCCGCTCACCCGTTTCCATGGCCAATGCCTTCCAGTGGTTCAATTCGTTCACGACCTCTTGCTGAGCCTTCCCGTCGCCGGTGCCCGGTCTACTTCTAGCTGTATTGGCCCTGCTGCGGTTGTATCTTGGAGTTTTGCTGCCTTCGAATGACGCAGCGCCCGGAATTTCGTGAGCATCAACAAACTCCTCAGCTTCATCCACATTGCTCAAGCCACTGCCTTGTCGGTTTTGTTGACCTGCTGTGCTCAACATGTCTCGATAGCTGACAGTACCACCAGAAGTAGGCACAACATAGAACGATTCCGCCACTCCGGCACCACCTGTATCATCTCTCACCGCTTTCAGGGCTGCGCGGCTGAAGAAGCGGGAGACATCGGGTGACCCGGACGGGGTTGTCCTCGAGGTATCTCGTGATAGAGCAGGGGGTTTCGGCCCCTGCTGCCTAGGCTGCTTGTCAAATTTCTCCGAGGCCTGATGTCGTGACGCTTCAGCAATAGGCGGTGCACTCTCAGTGTCAGAGGCGCCAAGGGGCAGGCCTGTAAAAGCCAGCGCTGCAGAAAGCTTAGTGCCCAACGACTCTACTGTGCTGTAGAAACGAGTGAAGGCGTCGTCTGAGCCCGATTGCAACACAGACGGAGGAATTTGTGTTCTCGTCGGTGACACTTTGGTTGCATCGGCGACGCTCGGCCTGGCCTTGAAAGTTGATGAAGGGGACAGCGGTGGTGGCCGTCTGTCATAGCCACGAGACGTTCGGCGAGAAGCTTGTGTATGCTCGGTTTCTGCTTGGCCTTCTGTCTCTTTTGACATTCGTCCGTCCGCATTTGTAGTGCTTAGAGTGGTCGAAGGTTGACTGCTTCGAGGTCGTTGGCGGGGCTGGATCCCTCGAGCAGAAGCAAGGTTGCTTGCGATCGAAGTCGAAAGCTCTCGGTGGGTTCTTTCAGAAGTCTTCACTGTCTGTCTGGATGTGTTCGAAGCTTTCCCCTCCGGCTGCTGTCCACCACCTACTTCTGAGACAGTCGCAAGAACCTGGGGTGTAGCCTCCTCTTCAGCATTTTCTGTGATAGCCGGTGGTCCTGGCTTGAACTTGAGCAGCTCGGCAAGCCGTTGATGATGCTGTTCCAGCAATCTTAAAGTTCGAAGAGCTTCTGGATCGCCTGTGATCTTGGCCGCGTTGGCAAACTCGCCTGCTGCGAGATCATGTTCTTCGGATGCGGCGATGCTGTTCGCCTTCTGCTGCTCGGCCGCCGCGTTGCGTGCATGAGAATATGCCTGGTCGCCATGTCAGCTATGATACGACATCGCAAACCATGATAGACATACAAGCGACAGAGGGGCGGACTCCATCGCGAGAAAGCATCAATCCTTGTTGATGTTCAGCTCGTGTGGTGGATGTGGTTGAGAAGGCTGGAGGTCCGACGGCAGCCAGTTCACTTGTTTTGTCGCTGACTCGATTCCAATGCCGTTGAAAGGCTCTTAGGACCTCACTTGCAAGTTGTGACGATACCTCTACCGGCATCTACGGCCACGTCCACATGAAATCGGGCAAGGGTCCTCCGATTACCGATCGCGGATCTGCAACGGTCCTACCATGCATAGCGTGGAGAACGGCACATGCCTCGACTTTGCGCTGGCTCGAATACCAGAAGAACCGTGGTTCAGAGTGTAGACATATGCGTGCTATACTGAGGCTTGGGTATGGGCTGGGCATTGGCTAAAGCGAAGCTTCGAAAATAGGGTGCTTGAGTCTGGAAGGCGGGATCCGGTGACGCAGAAAGATAGGCGATTGCGGCTGCTGCAATCAACGGCCAGCACGTCGACCGTTGCGTGTTGCGTGTTGCATGTTGAGCTTGGACGTTACACCTCTGCCATACCACTGACAGACAAAGCGACGGGCATAATTCGTACTGCTTTGCGGTCCAATAGTCTCCCTTTGACAGATCCAGTTTCACCCTGGTCACCAGCGCGGCGCAGTCCTGATAGTGTCCAGTCTAGTGGCATGCTGAGGCCTGCAGCAGTCCTGCCCCTCGAGAGCGCCACGTTATCTTCCTTTGTCTTGTATTGAAGCCGTCTTGACACCTTTCTCGGTTCTAGGAGCATACAATCAACAGCCATGGCTTAGGAAGACTCGCAGTTGAAGCGCGCTCTCAGCATCAGCGGCGCCCCGTTCCAACCTGATCCTTACCAAGCTTCCTCACCATCGAGACGCACGCGCCGACGCAGCTCTGCCAGCATCCGGCATATCGCGACTACTAGAATCCGAGACGTCGCGCGACGAGTGGCAACAGAGATTGAAGAGCAAACAAGAGAAGGAGCGCCCCTCCGCAGCAACCTTACGAAGCTGTTTCATTCTCGCAGTTCGGCATAGGAGCCGTACCAGACAATGGCATACGATAGCGAGGAGGGTGAAGCGGAAGCAACGAAGCTGAGCAAGGCTAAGAGCACTGGCAGCAAAGACGGCGACGGCAATGACAGTGATGGCGGCAAGTCGGTCAAGGGTGCAGGCAGACTGAGCAAGCTGCTCAAGCGCAACAAGAGGAGTAAGACACTGAAGGGCGAATCCAGCACAACTCTGCCAGACGATGATAGCCAGGACATCGGCTTGCAACGCGGCAGGTCCAGGTCGCCTTACCTCGATAATCCGAGCAGCGCATCGCTCGGCCTACCGCCGACGCCAGGAGATCGCAGCAGCGTCATGACTTCGGATGACGAAGACGAAGTTGAAGCACAGTGAGTACCAGACGTGATGCATATCGTGAAAGCCACACGCATGTGCCAGCCACAGGAGCGGCAAAGGACAACTGGGAGATGGTGAACGACAGCAGTCAAGGATCCCCTTTCCCGGGGGCTTCCATAGCTTGTCCAGCTGTTCCCCGGGGGACTCAGGGGAGCTGCGAGTCTCCAGCACGCTTGTCCAGCCGGGACGCGGCTTGGCACTGACGTTTGCGCAGCCGCATCAGCCCATCTTACGCTTCTTACCACTCCCATTCCCATCCAGCTCGTGCCGTCCACCGCATCGCTATCCTGCCCCCTCCAAAGTCCTTCCTCCCAGCTTTACTTGTCATTCCTTACTACCGTCCTGGTCACACCCGCTTCTGCACCATCTTTTCATTGCCTGTAATACCCTCCTACGCCGATTGCTGACCTGACCTCGGAACAGCCGGTCCCCACCTCCCCTGCTAGTCAACAGAGCATCTCACAGAGACTACCTCGTTGCAACGTCGTCGCGCATCTCTGCATCAACAACCACAACTATAACTGGTGGCTCGGCTTCACATTCGAAAGCCTTGTCTCAGTCTTCAACGCTCCCTAGCGACAATTTCGATTTTAATTCACGGCCCGGACCGGGCGTACAGCATGGTTGGACAATGGCCGGCAAGCTTGGCGTAGAAAACCAAGCACGCTCGCAATCAAGAAGCGTTTCGCCTGGGGCAAGAATCAAGGATGCTTTCAAAGTGAGCTCTCGCAAGACCAGCCCGTCCAAGGAAGGCGGGGAAGACAGACAGGCCAGGCCAGACACAAGAGACGGGGAATATCGTCCGCAGAGTCAACCTGTCACGCAGAGACCAGGAACTCGCAGCAGCACAACCTCTCTACCATTGTCTCTAGCCTCGAACGGCATCGATAGCTCTATCCCTCCTGTTCCTCCAATCCCGTCATCTCCGCCACAAATTGCCATCAACGGCGCAGGCATACCAAGCAAACCATCTTTAAATTCCCTGGTGTTATCTTCTGGGGATCCCGGACGTACACCAGTTTTGACTGCCACACCGCCCACGTCGGTCGTTGGCACGGATGAGAGTGCTCCACGAACACCACCTTTTCGCTCTTCCGCAAAGCCAGCTTCGCCAGGGCAGACGCTTTCGGGTCATCGCAGGTCGAGATCTGATTCTGCCAGTAAGCAGCCAAGCAAGCTGTCTCAGAGCATGACGTCTCCTCTCACTCCCACGCAGGAGGAACCACCCCAATCAAGGGGCAGAAATGTCAGTCAAGGTAGCGCCGGGAGCGGAGGGGGTTTCTTCTCCAGCGTTTTCAACGCCGCCCAAAACATGACGAGCACGATAACAAATATGGGTGGAGGAGCGAATCAGCCTCGTGGAACGACAACTGGCTCTGGCACCGGCTCAATACCTGAAGAGCAAGAAGAAGCAGAGGCCGAGACAACGCATCAGATTGGCGAGAAGGTCGACGTGAAGGCTGAGGCTCCTAAGCCGCTTGCTATCGATACGATGGGCACAGGAAACCTTAGCTTGAGCCACTTGGGCATTACGACAGAGTCGCCACAGTCACTCAACTCTCCGAATCCAGGTATACGCTCCCGCAGCGGTACGCAAGTTAGACACGAGGAACATTCCGCGAAAATGGAAGATGCCAGCGCCGCCGAGGCGATCTCTGCTGCATACTCTGCGCCGGCACCCACCAATGTCCTCGACCGGCCTGCGACCGCCGTGGCTGAAGATACGTCGCTTGGACTGGACCGTCCACCCTCCCAGGCCGGCAGCCTTGTTGCGAGAACTCCTCCAAACGGTAGCATCTATGATGGCGATTCTGGCACTCGACGCACAGGCAGCATCCGTGATAAGTTTACGGATAGACGGCGCAAGAAGCACCGCAATAGTTCGGGCGCTACGATTGGAGCTGCGATCGCCGCCAGCCAAACGGCCTTGGCCAGCCCTACCCGAAATTCTGTCTCGGCAAAACTCGACGGATTCACGTATGCTAACCGGAAGAGTGATAAAGACTACCACAACATGTTTCGCAGCGTTCCAGAGGATGATCATCTCCTCGACGACTTTAGCTGTGCGTTACAACGCGACATCATTCTGGCCGGCAGAATCTATGTCTCAGAAGGCCATATCTGCTTCAGCAGCAACATTCTCGGCTGGGTCACTAATCTCATCATTTCCTTTGACGAAATCGTTTCTATTGACAAGGAGAGCACCGCCATGGTTTTCCCTAACGCTATTGCCATCCAGACTTTGCACGCTCGCCATACGTTCCGCAGCTTGCTCTCACGCGAAGCAACATATGACCTGATGATCAGCGTCTGGAAGACTAATCATCCTCATTTGCAGAGCACAGAAACTGGCACCAAGCTCCTCTCCGGTGCCGACGCCATAGCTGCCGAAAACGCAGCTCGAGACTCTGGAGACGATGAAGACGACGACGATGACGATGACTCTGATGAGGAATCAGACGACGAAACTCACAGTCTCCAGTCGCATCCTGCCAGCGCGGCGCCGAGTGACGTTGGCGGCGCGGCACCAGTATCTCCGTCACGAAAAGCGTCGCAGGCAGTTCAAGATGCCGCCACTGCGGTTCCTGCTCCCCCGACTGTAGGCGAAGGCAAGGCTGCAGCTGGAGCGGCAACCGCAGCTGCTACGGCCGATAAGGATTTCCCTGGTCCCGCTACCCATGCTCCGACTGAATGCGGAGATTCCGCACAGCACTATGAGAATGTGCTCACCAACGAGGTCATTCCCGCCCCTCTTGGCAAGGTATACAGCATGGTCTTTGGTCCTGCGTCGGGTGGTTTCATGAATCGCTGGCTCATGGACGAGGCGAAGTGCTGGGATATCGAAGGAGAAGGAGGCGGTCCGATCAAAGCAATAGACAACAGCAACAAAAGCAGAACGATCACGTACATGAAGCCGCTGCCAGGCCCGATCGGACCAAAACAAACAAAGTGCATTGTCAGGGAGGAGATTGACGCGTTCGATCTCGAGAAGGCTGTCAGTGTAACTTGCACGACGCAGACTCCCGACGTACCGAGTGGCAACGTCTTCGCCACCAAGACAAGATTCTGCTTCAGCTGGGCTCCCGGGAATGCGACCAAATTTCACATGAGTTTCTTCACGGAATGGTCAGGCAAAAGCTGGATTAAGGGTAAGTCATGCATTTGATTTCTTACTGCACATTCTGTCATTGCTGTGGAATCCGTTCGACGATTTGCGAGTGCTGCCTTGGCAACAATACCCGATCAGGTGACTTCGGCGTCGATCTCGTGATGCTGGCTCTTTGACATCCGGCTTGGCGAGGAATAAGAGTCACTCGATTTTTGTCTCACACAGACCCTGCTCGCTTTTTTTTCCCGCAATGACAAGGAGAGCGCAGCGTGTAAAGCGCGAGCGTTGCCTCTGCCAGGATCTTGCGTCACATCTGCCGAGGGTCGGCTCATTCGGCTGCTCATTTTTTGTGCATGCCTGCAGTCTGGTCTTCGCTTCCTTATCGACGCATGACAGGCTCCAGTCTTTCACCACTTCAATTTCCCCGTCGGCTCCGTCCTCATTGTTATCTTCCACGACATTGTTGTTACGAGACGTTGCCCCTCATGTGTTCTGCTCCTTCAAATTAAAATCCATGTACAAGCCATGTAACCGGTATGCGTCGTCATTCGGGTCTCCGGTCCTGGCTGCGACGGCGACGCAGCACTTTGTCTCACTCCTCCAAGCATTCAGAAAACAGCATCGAGCTCATTCATGACCACGACGTGTGTACCTCGGACGGCTCGCTAACCCCAATTTCTGTGTCTACAGGCCCTATCGAGAACGGCTCAAAAACTGGCCAAGGCCAGTATGCCGAAGACCTTGTCAAAGCTCTCAAAGCCGGTGTTTCCACTGGCAATCGCGCACGAGCAGGCAGTAAGGGCAAGAAAGGGAAGAAGGGCAAAAAGGGCGATAATCAGTCCGGCGGTAGCGCAAGCCCGGCCGAGGCAAAGGGCAAGCAGGGGAAAGAAGAGGACTGGGGACTCCTAGATCCGCTCCGCCCGATTTTGGGGCCGGTCGTTGATCCCGTCAAACCGTTATTTTTGGCTCGGAGCATCTGCGTCTTGCTGCTGTTCCTTCTCATCGTTTCCTGGTTCCGCAACTCGCGGCTGCGCGTCAAGAACAACGTACCGTCCACCAGCTACCAATTGAATAATCCGGCCAATTATGACCACGTCTGGCGCAATGAAGAAGAAGCTCTGTGGAGCTGGCTTGAGGAACGCGTTGCAATGAAGGACGGGATGCCAATCGTGGACGGCCACAAAACGAACGCAGACAAGAGCAAAGCTGCACGGAAGCAGAAGCAGCAAGTGTTACGGGGCAGTGGTCTTCCAGACAGTATGAGTGTCCGCGAGATTGAGTATGCGCTTCAGGTGACGAAGGATAAGCTCGGTCGGCTTGAACGAGCGTTCGGGATTCACACTCAACACCAGGATGGCGAGGGTTCGGCAGGCCCGGGTGACCACGCGAGGGACGTATGATACCGTGCGACAGTCAGACGAGACGAGCATTTCCATTGGATGAAAACATGGCAGTGGAGTTTTCCTAGTTTTCCAAGCGTGTGAGAAGCGGCATGATTTTGACGGCGGCGTTACATTGTGTCTCAGTGTCTTAGGATTGCAAAACAATATTTCGAACGTCACAAGCGTCTGTCTGCATGCAGCAAGGAGCAAAGCTTCCCGTGATGCATGAAGCCACCGCTTCATATTTGATTCGTCTGAGTCGATGAACGAAGATACCAGGCCCATGGGTCGTTCAATCTGATCTCACATGATCGGGTATCTTTTTGAGTTCTACAGGTACTCGAGCAGATGCTCAATCTAAAACCTATGCATTCAAGCCCGAAGCTCGTCCGACAAACTCCCATCTGATGTCCACTCGGCGGTTCAAATCCCCCAGGAGCGCATCGATGTGGCCTTCAACACTGGGCGTCTATGAAGTGACTCGATGGCAGTGATTTATTGACAGGATATAAAACTGGTGCAATATCATTGTATTTCTGTAATGGGCAAGCTCTGCATCATAGACCCGTGCAAGCTCATTCCACATTGAAAAAGATTCGTCTCGCACCACCGCCACCCTCCAGCCCCCCTTCGTCTGTAGGTGGTGGCTATCGCCATGTGGGCGTGCTTTTTCAGTTCTTATCGTCGCGTCCCCAGACATCTGCAAAGAACTGCCAGCTTGGGTGGCCGTTTCTAGATGCGATAGACCCGTCTTTCCTGTCGTGCATCCTCGAGAATTGTCGGGGGCGTTTCCCACGTTTGCGAACCCGACGCATGTCTGTTACGCGTTCAGCGTGGCCAACGCCCCGACTCTCGGTATATGCCCTGGAACATAGGGAGGGGAGGCCGTAAATCGTCGAGGGGTTGGAGTCGGCGAAGGCGACATGCAGGGCGGGGGGGCGAGACGCCGTGCCAGCGAGCTCAAGTGGCGTTGGGATCGTTTTCGAGATCGACATCTCGGAAGGCCGAATCTCTGGCGTGGAAGATGAGCGCCTAGCCGATTGCTCCGTGGGCGACGACGGTTGAAGGTCCACGCGCAGACCGCAGTCGGCGCTCTGCACCTCCGACAACTTGCTGCGTCGCGGTCGAAAGTCGCGCACGTATCGGTGTGCCGCCATGCTCCTTCGCGGGGGTCTTTGACACGGCCGTGTTGTCGTCGAAAGTTGAGGTAGCTGCCATAGGAAGAGGCCTCTTGACAATGCGTCGAGGGTCGCTTGGTCCACGTACCAACGGCCCATTATCAGGTCTCCGAGCTGTGGTTTTCGACGAGCTGGACAAGCTGCCATGACGAGATTGTCTTCTTCTTCTTCGGCGGGTTCGTCTTCATAAAAGTCAAAGTCGACACACTCCGTTTTCGCGTGCTCCTGCTCGTGCTGTTTCCAGTCTTCTTCTTCTGGCTCCATATGGCCGTTCTCAAGATGGAGTTGCACCATCTCTGCAATTTGTTGCATCCTGTCCGCCGCAATGTTTAATCCATGTTGGCCCATGCGATCGGTCTCAGGTTCGCTGGAGGAGTGATTCTCGGGGAGCTCCATGTAGTCTATCGTGCTGGAACCATTGGAAAAATTACCGATACACGAACAGCAGCAAGTGGTAAACGTGCCAATCAGGAACAATCTGCAGTTACCTGAGGAGGCGCTTATCGTAACCGGACATCATATTTAGCAAACTCAAGACAGTCAAGGCGGGAAGGCAGCTTCACTTGGGACTTGAAAGCCGGCACTCGTTTGCGCGTCGAACAGGGAAGCCGTGGCAGGCGAGGACTCACAGCCAGGAGCTTGTCTGATTCACATGGCTGCGCATGATCCGCCGATAGCGCCCAAGGTATTCAGCCTGACGAGTGTTGGTGCCAATAAAACCAACCACGCAACATCGCAATCATCTGCTGTGACTTGGTCTATATCCAATGCCCAAAGCATTTCAAATTGCTGCATCGGCGTTGAACGTACTTTCGTATGTCGAAACACTTGTGATTACAGAGCCGAGGACTACCAAGCAAAGCTTTGCGCTGTTCAGCAGGTCAATGACCTGCTATAACACTATCTCAGATATGCATCTGTGTAGCTTTGCCAAGCACTCACTCCAAGCTATCGGTGTCTTGCAGCGGAGTCGACGAGTCCATTGGGAGCGCAGTGACAGCGCTTTTGGCCGTTTTGAAGTTCATCATAGAGTACATTGCTTCCGGCTTAATCCTGGTCTTTGGGATCTGGAGAAATGGAACCCATTCTTCATCTGTCACTTCTTGTAGGATCGCGACCAACAGGCGTTTACCGTGATCCATCATGTACCATCGCGACTTCTGCTCGTTAAGCATGACAGCGTAGTATGCGAGAAGGCAGAGAGCCAGTGGATGACGCGCTACGAGGTCGTCCATGTACTCGGCGTGCAACAAGACAGGCCAAGCGGCTGCTGAATGTACAGCTAGGCCTCCGCCGCCAGGGTGCGCGAAATAAAGTCGCATCCGTTGGATAGCTTCGAAATACGCTGATTGATGGTCTCGATCGGCTATGTGACGAGGAACCTTGAACTCGAGAGCCTCGAGAGCATCTCTGATGTCTGGATCGATTGGCTTTGGCTCAAAGTCGGTTATGTCTTGCATCGCCGGGCCGAATGGTCCAGCTTTTACCCATGGAAACGCGACTTTGAGAACAGCGAGGATGCCTCGGAGTAGATGGAATGTCTGCGCCATGTGCTCCACAATGCCCTCTCCGTAGTCTCCTGTCACAGTTGGCGTTGCCATTCTAGTGATCGCAACCAATGACGAGAAGGCGAAGACGGCATGGCAGTTGTGAGGATTGATGTTCTCGAGCTCCGGTCTGGCCAGGGTCAGGGCGAGCCCGTAATCATGGGCCGAACGTCGCAACAAGGCATCTCGGCTTGGAGCCAGATCCTGGGACAAGGTTGTGACAAGATTCAGCGCTGAAAACGAGAAGATGGCGTGCATCAAAAAGGGATATTTCAATGCCTGTTTGACAGCGGCACTCTGCCAGACTGGGCCAAGGAATGCAAACGAATCGTCACTACCTCCGAAGGACAAGTACGCTTCCACGGTCCAATGATGCAATAACTCCAGGTCTTGCGTCCTGTTGGCAGTATTATTGTTGTTGTTATTCGTTGCCAGACTTGTCGATGTGCTGGGCGGGACGGGACTTGCAAAGTCTGTGACAGACGTATGACTTGTTGCGTGATTCGATAGCGTCTCTGTGTTGCTGGGACTGCTCTTTGCTCGCAGCTGCAGATCGCCGGCAGGCTCTGGATCTCTCAGATATGAACAGGTGCGGCCCTGACGGACGCATCGATTACATGATGGCTTGGTCTCGTCGCACTGGGAAAGTCAGCACAATATTGACACGACCGAAAACTGTATAGCCACGAGAAGGCCAGCCTGTACAGACCAGGTCTTTGCAACACTGCACCAGGATCATGCCAGATCTCAGCCGGACCAGAGATGATCTGCTCGGAATATTACATTGCAGCGGTGCACGTGTACAGGACAATCTGCATCTGGCACTGGGCATAGGTGCGTGTAGGGTGCAGGTTGAGATGGCCATCTTACCTTGACGCGTTGCTGTTTACATTCCTTGCAGCCTGTAGCGCTCTTATGATGGAAGCGTCTCGACGGCATGATGATGGCACGTCAGCTCCATCAAGGTCGCGTGAGGTGCCCGAAGGGCGGTTCAAGAGGTGACCTGAGAGTCGTTGCCTTGGATGCAGCGAACAAGCTCGTCCGCCCTTTGTCTGCTCCGCCCCAGCCACAGCCGCAGCCACAGCCGAGCCCCAGCCACGCATAAAAAAAGAGAAAAGAGAACAGAGAATGTGTTCTCACAAGTCTGCAGGCGAATCGAACACCTGCTCCTGTAAAGCCGTCGCCGTATCCAGCATGGGCGAGGTCCACCAGCAGGAGCTGACAGCGGAACTCGGCCTTAGATCCGGCAGCGTTCCCGGGCGACGCATCGTTTGCAACAGTGACAGCATGGTCCTCCGAGACAAAGTGGTTGAGTTGATTAGTGGAGCGATGGGCCAGTGGCTTCACTAAACGCTTCGTACGGCGCCCTGCTAGCTGCCGCTGTCTCGGAGCACCTTGACCCTTGGCTGGCTGTCTAGCTGAGTAGCTACCTGGACAGATTCCCGTCCACATTGATGAGCGTTGACTGAACTATCTCTATCAAGGGCGGGAGGTTATCACACGATGGGCATGCGAGTTGTCGATGTTGATCAGCCTTGGTACCGGGGGTCACTTAACGGTCGTTTCCCCAACACCGCGCCATCCTGACGAGGACAGCTCAGGAGTTTCCGACGTTTGAACGGTTGAATTGCGCCCATGGTCAGTGCATCCAACCGTATGTTCGTGGACCAAATTCCATGGCGAATATGCAGGAGGCTAGGCAGCAGAATTACTTCAGACGAGACGCTGTCCTGAGCAATAAATAAGAGCCTGTCCGGTATGCACACACAACGGAAAGGGTAATTGAACAGGACCTAAAACTGGCAAAGCCACGGTGGGGACTCAGCGCTTATCATATGCCTGTTTCAAGAGATACGGTGCTACGCCTTGCGATGAACGAGGTGCGGAATGTTACGTTGACTCGTTTTTCATATGCGCACGTTTTGCGCGGAAATTTGCGCCGCGCGGGGGTGCGCGCGGACCGATAAGCGGTCGAAATAACAGTCTAAACGATCAACGAATTTTCGATGAACGATAAACGGGCTTCCAGGCGCTCTGAGGTACATCTTTTGTCGACTTATACGAGACTGTTTGCATTGAATCCTTTGATCGTGGCGCGGCTTCCGCAGACGAACTTGCAGGCATCAACATGACACCCACAATGTTGCTTATATCAATGTTTCTCCGTTGCTTCCAATTGCCCCCGACTGCTGTAGATCTGATTTATTTCTGTACCGCATACCCCTTCTGCTAGGTCTCTGCTCAACTCTTCTCGATCTCTCTATTAAAACCTCCCTCGACTCCTCACCCACCAACAATTGATCTCTCGATCAAATCCACTCATCATGTCAAGCACCACTGACGATGCGAGCAAGTTCGAGCTCTATCGATACGTTCCATCTCTACCAGCAGCTGTCGTCTTCATCATCCTATTTCTCGCCACCGCCATCTTCCACACGTATCAGCTCATCCGTTCTCGTGCTTGGTTCTATCTACCCATGGTGATTGGAGCACATTGTAAGTTACATACGAGCTGCTTGCCGCGGACATGCCGGCTAACCTGGTTGCAGTCGAGTGGATCGGATACGTCGGCCGCGCACTGGCAAAGTCCCAGGCGCCAAATTACTCACTCGGATCGTACATTCTCCAGAGCGTCCTCCTCCTCGTGGCGCCGGCTCTGTTCGCAGCGACAATCTACATGACGCTCGGCCGCATCGTCCGCATCCTGAAGGCCGAGAACCTTCTCTTCATCCGCGTCAACTGGCTCACCAAGATCTTCGTCTGTGGGGACGTCGTCAGCTTTCTCGTCCAGGCCTCGGGTGCCGGGATCATGTCCGGTGGAGCAAAGGGCATGACAACGGGCGCCAACATCATCGTCGGCGGCCTCATCCTGCAGATCATATTCTTCGGGGTCTTCGTCGTCGCCAGCGTGCTCTTCCACGTCCGCATGACCAAGAACGTTCGTCGCTGGACCATGGCTGCCGAGGTGCCTTGGGTCAAGCACATGTGGGCTCTGTACGTCGCCAGCCTGATCATCCTCGTCCGTTCGGTCTTTCGCGTGGCCGAGTTTGCGCAGGGCAACGCGGGTTACATCATCAGCCACGAATGGTTCCTGTACGTCTTCGACGCCGTGCTGATGTTCGTGGTGCTCGCCATGTTCAACTTCGTCCACGGTTCCGAGTTGAAGCAGTACATGCTGCCGGTTGGCCGCACCTACCAGGACGCCGAACACAACTCGATGGAGTCGGTCGGCAGCCATAAAACCCGCCGCTCCCGCAGCCACTCTCGCACATAGTGTGACTTGTTTTGGCAGTCGCCTCGTCGATGCCAGGGGTTCCAAGATAGATGAGCGATAACAAAGGTCGGGAGTTCTCCCAATTGGGTGAACGTTGGCGGAATAGACTGACTTACTATGTGCATCTGATGCATCAACGATGGTACACGAGGGGGGTGGGAGCAAGTTTTAAAACCCACTAATAGGGTGGTGCTCCCACAGCGCTCCTGACATGAGCATTTTATCGGAGGCGTTTTCGGAAACCATGAGCAGTTCTGCAGTCTCACGAGACCGCACAGCGGAGGATTAGATCTCTCGAACAGAATCAAATACTTCTACTTTACCGTCATTCCTTGGACACAAGAGCTCTTCTTTGCCTTCCCCTCTCGCACCCTCTTCCATTCTTCCACGTCGGACTTGGTCGAGTAGCCGCGCACGTTTGCAAACCATTCAGTCACCTCCCCGGAGCTCAGCAACTCGAACCGATCCACGGTCCTGTACTTGATGGCTCGGTGATTGATGGGGGCGCTAATGCGGTTCTTGTACTGTCGCTTTGGTACCGACGTGGACTCTCGTGAAGGCTCCATGGGCTCTTCTAGTACGACTTCGAGCGGCCGGCCTTCTTCGAGTGTGAATTCGTATTTGACGGTGATGAACCCCAAAGGGCTCTCGAAATTGGAGTCTGATGTCTGTTCGAGTTTAGAGAAGTAGGTCGGGACGGCTCGCCGTCGGCGGTGTCCTAAAATTCTCATCTTGTTGAAGAATGCCTCGGTCTTGGTCTTCAAAGTGTTCATCATGGTGTTAGATGTGTCTTACTCAGCTTGTATATAGAATTCTTACTTGCAATGTGTCTATTCTTCGGGTAGTGGAGATGAAACCGGATCAGCTTGACTCGCTCTCACGAGCATCCCGCAGCAGTCGAGTGAACAATATTCTGAACCGGAGTTCAGATGTAAGGCCATAAAGCTTTGTCCAGACAAAGACAGATACCAGCTTTGCGATACCGGCTTTGGCGATCTCAAGTCACGAGAGCAGCAACCAAGACCTCATTGTGAACAAAAACAATGCTTGCATTGCGTTTCATTGTTCATTTGGAATTACTTCTCAGGGCACACCATACAATGGTCTTCGCTTGACAATCATGCGACCATGGGAACGATGAAGTGTATACAACAAACTCTTGAAACCCTTTGTTGGATACTGTAGGTGATGGTCCCACCCTTGGATTCAGATACGTCGCTGCGTCGGACGAGACGGGTGCTTGATTGGGGTTGCGGTGAAATGCGCAGGTTGCAGAAGCACTCTCAAAGGAATCCCGCCGGGTATATCTACGGCCTGGTACTTCCAGAGGGAAGTATTTATGGTTGACGATGTTCCGATGAATTGATACTGTAGCTGGCGAGGAATTACCACGATCATTTCGCAGATTAATTGGCTTCGCGCGTTCAGTAATCAAGCGGCAACGACGCTCGTGGCCAGAGAGAAGTTTGGAGAGCAAACGGGCTCATCTTGCGAGCCAGAGAACCGACATCGCTAGCATATCGATGGCAAAGCTTGCGCTGGGCAGAATCGCCATGCTTTGTTCGGCTCCTTAGCCAAAGGCCTTGCCAGAAAGATCGTCTGTCTACTGGTCGCCCTGGTGAACAACAAAGCACTATGTCTCAGGCGATCCATGACCAAACATTCATATCATTGCTGATACCGAGGCCAGCTCGTTTCCCAGACGTTGGTCGGAGTACAATTGAGGGCACCTCGAGTTTCACAACTGTTTGACGGCGCTATGCTGAAAGCACTCCAGCGTCGAAGACCTCTCAAACGCCGTCGGTGATGTCCAAGCATAGCACAATGTTCTTCAAGCTTCTGGACGTGTTGACAGCTTGCCTGCGACCGGCGCAGTAGCCTCAAGACCCGATCCCCGTATCTCGTTTGTATCCAGACATCGTGCGACACAGCAGCCAAGCTGCCCCGTCGGCCAGCCCGAGATCCTGAAGGCGCTGCGAACATGTCAAGTGCTGGTAGAAGGGGTGGCATAAGGGCAGAGGAATCAGGATAGCATGTGTACCAATGGAAATGTCTGGTGTGTGAGGAGAAGATTTTGTGAGGATGTTGTTCACCATGGACCAAGAGGCTCACCGCGAACAGCTACGATCTTGACGAGTCTCAGCAAGACACGGCGGTTCTGGACTCCCATATAACGAAACTCCGATGTATACATGTCCAAGAACCACGGCATCATTATCCGCAATGGAGACTTCGACGAGCATCGCTTCTCCGGCTTCTCGTAATTGTCGACAGCGGTACAGAAGTAGAAAGTCCAGTCGCGACGGAAGTCAATGTAGGCATAGCTTCCAGTGGTAGGAGCTATGCTGGCTCAGGAACAAGACTGCGGCTGGACCTGGAGCGGGGACGAGGCGAGGCGTCAGGATGAAAGTGTCCTGAGCCGAGGAAGCACGGGGAAACAATAGCCAGGCTGGATTTGAACGCTGGCCCATTTGCTAAGCGAAGGGCACTCTGATCGGCGCCAGTTTCTCGATGTTCCTGCTGTTCCTGCTTGTTCTGTGCGTGTAGCAAATGCATCAGGCGAGGTGGCGTTGGCGCATCTGACTGCCAGTAGCAAAGTCAGAATGCGCCTGTACTCCAAGTCACTCGGTCTGCGTTCTACCGAATGCGATAGCCAGAGGTAGATAAGATGGGATGCCTCAAACGTGGGTCGCGACGCTGATGAGATGACAAGCGGCAAAAAGCAAATCGCTGTCGAATGAATGAGTGAATGGGTTTCCACCTCGAAACTGTAAAGGGCGCCACCTGGTCAATGAATAGAATATGCATATGGTCGCCGCCATGCTTTCGAGTTGCAACAGCGGTAGTCTCCATGTCTACACGCATGTGGGATCTTCTCAGATTTCGAAGACGTAAACACTCCTGATCTCCCACAACTGACCCAATCGCTGAGCATCTTGCTAACACGGATCGCGAGCCCCCACACCACCTTACTTTATGCCTCGCAGCCCCAGACACCATGTCGTTACCTACTGCCTCGTTTACTTGCGATGATGACTGGACTTCAAGATCGACAGGGCTTCAACGTTGATTGACACATGCTACGGAATGTCCCCTCGTCTCCAGGTCAATCATTGTCTGCACCACCATGTACACCTCGCATCAATTGCCCCGCTGTCTGTTTCTGCTCAACATGCTCTGCGACCTCTGCTGGGTTTCGGCAGCCAAGATGTCCACGCAAGTGCCGTCAGCAGAATTCTGACCTGGACCACTGAGGCTCAAGGTAATTGCGAAAGGCAGTCCATCTATCCGGAGTGTACCTCTTCCGAGCACGCCTTGTGCCCGCTGGCGCAGGCCGCCTTGGGCTGCGCCGATTAATGCATTGCGGTTCCGACAGGCATGAAACAGGCTGAAGCAGCCAGACAGAGAATGAGCTGCAGAGATCCTTGCCGGTCCCGCCTGTAGAAAGATGTCGGCTTGACAGCCTGACAGGAAGAATGGCAGGGGTTGTTCCTCCAGCCGGTGGTTCTGGAAGTTCAGCTCAGTCCCGACGACGTGGGCGCTGGTCCAGACTGAGTCGTCCTCTTGGCCAGCATTCAGGTACCGCTGCACCTCGACAGCCGCGAGCAGTACGAAACGGAGAGTGGGCAAAACTTGCTGCTTCTGATCTGACAGCTGCTTCTGCTTTCCTATCGCGCGCAATCGTCCGCGATGGCGTCGACTCACCCATTCGGCAAGCTCAGACATCTCAAGCAACATCTCGGCCATCAAGCGCGCGCCCTCGGTCTGCCCTGAAGCCACCTGCAGACGGGCCTGACCCTCGTCCTCGTGCTGGCGGGATTATGCTGTGATAGCGGCGTCGCCGTGAAGCCCGTGCCGGAACTCGGTCGCCAGGAGAGGACAGAATTATGGCAAAATGCCATTCTTGCCACCATCGATTGCTGACATCTGAAAGTCTAGACGAGCGGAGCCCTGCGCATACTTCGCAGGGCGCTGGGACTGCCCGCCAACGACCGCCTTCGATCTTTCCACGGGCCTTCGACGAACCCATGTGTCTGTTGATCTTGCTGATCTTCGAACTACTCCCTGCGCAAGTCTGCACGATCTACGCCAACCACGTTTTCGCAGCCCAAAGCAGGAACTCTGCGACTGGGGTATCCCGATTTCTGAGCTGTTATTTGCGTTTCTCGATCGTTGCTCGTTGTGCTCGTACTGAATCGCAATGTCCGTGCTCCCGGTGACTCTTGACTTCTCTGCGCATCCACTGAAGCGGGCAGTGATTGCCCGGAAGGCCAAGTCAAGGACCGTCCAGGAATCAGTGAAGGATCGGTCTATGACATGGCAGTACTATTTGGAGCAACGACATGTCTTTAGCACATGATCCCCAGCGTTGTTACCTTGCACTGCTGTTTGGCCGGAATGTGAAGAAGCCGATGCCAACTCGGACGAAAAAGCATGATGATACGTGCTTGAGCTCTGAGCAATAATAGCAAAGTACTTATCGCGATGGCGCTTCGAAAGCGGCCGCACGAATACGGGGGCCGGGACGGCAGATCAGCGAAGCATAGATACTGCATCTACAGTGCAGTCATCACTGGCTGTCAGGCTGACCTGAACCAACTCCATAGCATGACAGTGAAATTGTTCACTGGGATGATGGCCTGCTGGGTGCGGTTCGTCGGCACGTCAAATTGGGAGGGCTTGGGGCTCCGACGCAGCCTCACGCAGGGTCGCCTGCAACGGGCATGCATGATTTCGCGAGAAAGACACGGGTCTGGCAGCGTGGTGGTTGATGGCGCGAAGGCGTTGGGGCGTCGAAAGGCCCTGGACGGGACGCCACGGGCTGGATCTCGTTACAATGGTCTCTCTGGTCTGTCCGTGGTCCACCTCGGCAGCTTGTTGGTTCTCGTTCCGGTCGTGCAAGGGCGTAATTTGCTGCCAAAGCCTCTCGTCCTTGACAGTCCTGTCCAGGCGGCCCGGTCGGGGGAAGCTCCACGGTCAACACGACGACGACGACAACAACTTTCAGATAGCGCTCCAGCAGAGCAGCAAGAAGATGCGACGCTCCTGCCCGACTGAGCGATCGCTTACTGCAAGCCACTGTCCTTGCTGGGCTGTGTCCGGGCCCTGGCTAGCAGCGCATACTTCACGCATCCACACCACCCGCTTCGACGAGAATTTAGCGACGCCGGAGCTAGCTTCTCGATGCGCCCAATTGGCGAAAAGGCCATCTGAGCGCCGGCTCCCCCGTTGTGCCAGGCTGTCGGCTGTAGCGCTGCGGGCTGGAAACAGTCTGGCTGTCATGATTCTGGCGCCATGAGAACGTGGCTCGGCCTTGAGCAGCAATGGTCCCTTGGCTAGAGCGTATGCCGTATGGTGTGGTAGCTCTCCTGGAGGAATTATTTCTGCATCGCAAGATAAGACAAGACTGGACGTCGCCCTCTGCATTCTCTTCTCTTTCTACGCCAGCTGTGGGCACATACCTTACCAGCATCTTCCTCGTCCGGCTCTACCGTGCTTCACTGCGTTCTCTCTCAACCTGCAGCAGGCATAGGAGCCATCTCCTACCGACCCGACTTTCACCCTCCACGGCCCGTCCACGACAAGGTCTCGATCCTCGTACCACGCAGTGTCTGTGCTCACGCATTGGCCATCGTTTTAGATTTATCTACCTTTGGGCTGTCCTTCTATCACTTCTCCAGAACGCCGCTACTTTCCTCTCCACCGCAACACAGTTGAAACTCTCACCAGACCGCCAAAATGTCCATCTTCTCCAAGATCAAGTCCGCCAAAAAGGTTGCTGAGGAGCACAAGGCCCAACAAGCTGCCAAGGAGGCTGCAGAATCAACGAAGCCTGACCCAACGCCATACCAGCACGTGCCGAAGCACGCAGCTCAGGATGCTCTAGCAGGCACCCCCGGCACCGCCGACAAGCAGGCAATCCGCGATGCCAACAAGCAACGCAGCTTGTATGCCCGCGACACCTTCTGGAGCTCGTCTGCCCCCAGCCTGAGCCGCAATGGCTCCGAGGCAGGCAGTATCCGCGGCATGCCCATCGGCGATATCTCGCGCTCGTCCAGCAGGGCACGAAGACCTCCTCTCCAGGACCGCCGCTCGCATCCAGGCTACGCTTCATACCAGAACCTCAGCCTGACGACACAAGAGCGAGCAACTCGCAGCCGCGCCAACTCGCGATATGGCAAGAGTCCGCTCAGCAGCGTGCCAATTACTCCTCGCGACTCGTCTGCAGCCTCGAGCGCCAGCGCAGCAAGCTCCTTCTCCTCTAACCGCTCGTACACCGATCGTAAGTTAGCTCCCGTCTCCTGTGCCGTTTGAGAGAGAAAAAAGTTGTCCGCTTTTGGAAATGTTGCGACCCTGAAGCGGCCCAGATCATTGTGATCCACGGGAGCCTTGCCGGGATCGGGCAGTGCCTCAAGCGATCCTCCAGGCGAGCTACAGCCGGGCTCGCCGGGGCGCCCCTTGGTCGTTGCCGCTAGACTCGGCACAATTAGCTGGAGCTCCCTGCTGACGTCAACCCAACAGCCATCACCCCATCCGCTCCCTTCTCTGAGCGTCTCGAGACCATCTCCTCCAACAGATCGGTACGCTCGGTCAGGACCGCTCCCCGCTCTACGCTATATACTCCTCGCGTAGACGCCGACAAGCCCAAGCCATGGGAGCTCGCCGCCGCCAAAAAGGCCAAAGCCAAGCTTGAGGAAGTCACGGTCGAAGCAAAGGAGATCACCAAGCCGGAGCCCGTCGCCAAACGAGGCCGATTTATGGGCCTTGGGAGGAAGCAGCAAGCTGTCGCCGCCTGCTGAGCGACAATTCTCATCAGAGGGCTTATAACGATTGCGTCTTTACTTTGTCATACATGAACGACTACTCGGCCTGGACTATTTACTACTGTACATTTGGGTTACGGACATCTGAGGGATAGAACATTTACAATCGCATGGCGTCTGGAGTCTGATGGGGCATGAGCCTTCCTGTCCTTACCCGGCATGAGCCGCAGGTTTTTGAGATACAACCAAATAATTCAATTTGATCCAAACTTCATTCACTGCTGGGCTTTTTGCAGGACCGTCGCATCCCTGCTCCCACGGACTGTCAATGTGGTTCTGGCAACTCTGCAGGTCTTCACTCTGGTGACTAGCTGTCTCGGATCGTTTTCGTAGGATGGCGCGAGCTGGTAAGACGCTTCTTACTGAGAGCCACTAGAAGATGAGACCCGTAAGCTCGACCCGTCAGCCGCCCTTGCGGACCAGACGGCGGTCTGACCGGTCCACACAATCCGCCCTGAGACATGCCGAAACGGTGATCACCTGAGCTTCCTCTTATCAGCGGAAACAGCCTCAGAGGTCGTCGAACGACACTCTTGGGTAGCACAGGCACACCTTCACGAGTGACAGACGCCATAAGCTGGTGATAGGGGCTTTCCGAGGGGCGTGCAGACTTTCCACCCATCCATTTGCACTACATAGTCTCCTGGCAAAAGTTAGCGCGGTTCCAATCACCCGGGCTGGCCTTTGTATGTATGTAGAACGATTTCGACGAAATGTTTTAGCTCGTCCCCACTACCAACAACTTTCTCACCGTACGGGTTCGTGAGAGCGAGTCTCTAAGTAAGTGCGACAAGGCATCATACGTTCACGCTAGGCCCAACGGGGCCCCATGCACGATTGAGTTGCTGCACCCAACCGCGTGTCTGGCTTTTTCCCTTTCTTTTTACGAATAATAATGCGATTGGACCAACCGACCAGCGACTTTTGACTTTCAGGAGCCCGCCAGCGTTCAGGACTGCGACGATGCTAGAGTAAACGTCTTTGGGTCAGACAAAGAAAAAAAAAAAGCCAGCGCAAGAGGTCGCATCATCTGCGACCGGCATTGCGCGCGGTGACTTTGTGTCCGGACGCATGCCTTCTCGGTGTGTCTCTACAATAAACGGTGGTCCTGCGTTCGAAACGGCCCTTTGCCCGAACGTGCCAGCGTCCCAAGGGGGAAAAGCCGCGTGTCCGAACTCTACTGCGCGAGACAGCAGAAAGCATGTTAGGCTCGACGAAACAGTCGTGATGACCGATGAGTTCTCGTCATTGTCGTCAGTGCCGATCATCAGATGCGGCAACGGCACAGGAAATGAGGCTATCTCAGATATGAAGATGATGCTGCGATAGTGAGATGGTTAAGGAGGTTCGTCTCGGAGGGCCGTCCTTCCACACATCGGGATGAGGCGCCCCATCTACTTTTCATTAGTCTGCCGAGTTCTCTCCTTCTCAGCCTTTGGGCTGGTAAATGAGGACTGATACGTAGAGGCCTGATTGTGCACATTGGCCCGCGCACTTAGCGCCCAGCATTTTTCGTGCGTGGACGCGTCAACAAGGGATCTATGAGACGAATAAGCGAGGGACCGAAGGGCCTTGAGCGACTTTCTAGGGTTCTGGCCTGCATCGAGGCCCTGTCCGCCCTCTCAACAGATTGGAAGCTCGAGTATGAGCAAAGCGCGGGTTTGGTAACAGGCGTGTCAGCCGACGATGAGCGGATTTACAGGCATCAAATATCGCGCAAGGATTGTATTTTTAAATCTTGCTAGAGCCGCATGGGTTTTGTTTGATCGACCGATGATGGCACCCCTGCAGGCTGCTGGCGCAACAACATGCATCAACTGGAAAATGTGGCTTCTGTTGGCGCAGAACAGGTTGTGCGAACGTAGAATTGCGCTATCGACGTGCTTCGAACGTGGGTCCCAGCTTGTTTCGAAGAAGTTTCCACGACCAAGCAAGGATGGTTGTCGTGATGCATGCAGCTACGATTGGACGGCGATGGTAGCTTGAACGGACCCAGCTTCTGAGGCTTGCTGCATCCCTGGTAGTCCTTTGACGATGCAGCTTCCATGACCGCAGCAGCACGAACATCGGCTCAACGATGATTGAAACGTTGTTCAAGAATGGAATACAGAGACACGTTCTCTGTTGCATGGCGTTCGCCGCAAGCTATCGAGCCAGACCCACTTCCGACAGCTACCGGCTTGCAGCAGCCCTGCCAATGTCTCCGACTCTTTTCGTCCATGGCTGCTGTCGCCAGCCGCGCAGTCGTCAGCTTTTTGCCGCTTTTGTTTGCAAGCTGCAAGTCATGTACGTACGCGTCGCTACCACTCAGTCGGGCGATGGCTTGCTTGCGAGCTTACGTTACCCGCACTCATGCGCTGTAGTATAGCGTGAACTAGGCAAAGGATGAGCGGCCTCGAAGACGCCAAACGAACACGTCGGGTTTAGCTGGTATGCAGGCCTTTCTGGCGAGTCCCGACATGGATACATGGTACACGTGGATGCATGAGAAGACCACGACGGCCTTGCGTCAAATTGGGTGACAAAAGTCAAGGGTTCAGCCCAGTTGTACCCACAAAGGTCGAGATACTTGCCGCCGTACCCACCTTTCGCATCACGAGCCTACGATAGAGCCAAGCTGTACCCGCAATGATCCATTTGGGCGAATCTCTTGTCCGCCTCCGCTCTTGGGGACTTTCCAGGATTGAAGTCGAGCTCTATTGGGAGCACAAGGTCGAGCAGGCTGACGGCAATAGGCGCTCGTGGCTGCAGAATCAACGCGAACAATTCCCAGTCAGCTCCACCTATTGCTGGGGTCGAAAGGCATTATCGTAGCAAGGCAAACCTGACAAGGTTGTTCCAAAGGAGGTGGGGACTGTAAGACAACAGATACATAGCCTGAGTCCCGCGCCCGGGCAGCTGTTCCCTCCGAACTGAACACCGCAAACCATCCGCAGCTTGAACACGAGCTCTCAAATTTCCGATCCCATAGGTTTGTCGGCACGAAGAGCGGGTTTTGTCGACTCGCGGAGCGGGTGGCGTCCACGGCTGGCTTCGGGGTGTTCAGAGAAGCCATGGCTTGCTCCTTGCCTGCGGCGTCCCAACTGTAGGCTTCGGTCCTAGTTTGGGCGGAGTCTGACAAGGAGATGTGCCAAAAGTCCCTGCCCACCTGCCGCTTGTTCGGGCAAAGCTGAGGTTGCTTGTCGGACATTAGATAAGATCGCCGCGTCAAAGATCTGCTCGCCCCTGTGACATGGACTGCACGGCACCAATGGCCGCACCTTTTTGGGATCCACTGATGTGCTGCGATTGTCGGGAATGAACGTCCGATTGTGGGCGGCCCTCACATTTGAGCTTAGCTTGAGATTCAAGGATCCTGAGCTCGGGATTCGAGGTTAGGCGAAAGATAAGCGATGCCGGGGTTGCGATGGTTGAAGGACTGCATCAGCTTTCATGAAGAACACCGAACGATAAGTGCCCACCCTTCATAGAGCACGCTTTCAAAGTACAAATCTTAGATCCTGGCGGATCTGGCGATATAGAACAGTTGTGCCCCGAGTAAACGACTCAGTCGCCAGACAAAATTGAGTAAAACATTCATCGAACACTTGAGGCTCTGCAGCTTCGTATGTCGCGCACGGGCCGTCGACCAAGGCTGACATGCTGAGGTCTGCGCACAATGAAGGAATAATCACTAATCAACACGTACTTTCAGTTGTGCTAATGAAGGCGGCAGATAGCTCATGTTCGGAAATCGAATGGTGAGCCCCTCGACCTTTTGAATACTCGTCAACGGTATGGCCGTGGACGACACTTGAAGATATTCGGAACATGGCAATCGCTGCATACTTATGTTTAATCGATTCAAGTCAGTTTAATTACCTGTGACCACTTCGGCTTGGTTGAACGCACCGAGCCAGCAGCCAACATGACTGGCGTCGTGAAGTTTTGTTCCGAGCCGACCAGCAGCTGCATGTGCAAACTCTCCTCATATGACACGGCAACGCGCACCGAATCGACGACAACGACGATTGTGGGACCCCTTCATCGAGTCTTCGCTGTTCTCTTGCGCTACTTCAGCTCTAAGTTCGTCACACATACTTCGCATCGTCCGGAGATGTTTCGACTCGCTAGGTATATCTCACAGCAAGTCAGACCAGACACTCCGGTGAGAAGTACGAGCTGAAGCACGATGACCTGAAACACTGACGAACACTCAACGACGATGACCATCCATCTCGCACTTTGATATATGCGACTTCTGTCTCTCCTACGCCGCTCTCAGCCAGTCTCCTTCTCGTCGTCGTCCAAAAAACTGTCTTTTCGATGTCTCTGGTCATGTCTCACATCACCCGTATTCCCGTCGTCCCCCGAGACTTGCTCTGAGTTGCATCGGACCAGCTCTCCATACAACCGTGAGCTTCCAAATGTCTCGGTCGGCCGTTGCGGGGTCTTTGAGTTCATCAATCAGAGGACCAGATAGGTCTACTACGGCCGTTCCGTGTGGTCAGACGGGACGCCCCGAGCATGCGCCAGATTGCCCGGACAATCTACTGATCGCGACTGTCAGAGTCCTCGTGATACTCTGTCAGTACCGGATCATGGCCCACTTTCAGGCAACTGTTCCCAGAATCAGGGACAAATCCACAGGTGACAAACTTGGTACGTGATATCTCCCCCGAAAGTTAGCTTGTCATCTTGTCGACCATCATCGGCACTTTGCTTGATCGGAGGACAACGGATTCTCGTTACATCGATCAGTCTAGCCATGATCAGCGGTTACCTGCCTGCTTGCAGGTCCCCAGCAGTCCAATCTTGATTCGAGGGATCCTGGCAGCTGGAACGTTGACGCTAGAGCTCGAGGCACTGCGTCGCTGCGGGCTGGGCTTAAGGGTCCGGCGATGCAGAGTTCTGGCCTCGGCTGCCATGGACAACAACTTTGCTGCTATGTTTTCCTCTCTACCAGACTGTTTCCTGGTGGTCTCTGCTTAGGTCTTTCCAGGACCGCGCTGCATACACTACGTGCACAGCCCGGTAGTACGTTCTGAAAGCGTCAACGAACGCGCAGGGTGCTTGCGCTTGACACGTCCGTTGATTTACACACGTGAAAGCGGATGGACCCATACTAAATGTTTACAAGATTCCATATAGGTCCATAGGACGATCGAATTGATCTCAATCGAGGGTGATGAAGTTCAGCCTGCCCGGAACCGTAACGGTCCCGAAAACAAAGTCCGAAAAATTGCCCGTCGCCGAGACAATCAGCTTCTTCCCCTCCTGTCCCTTCGCCCACTGAACGGCGGTGGGACCCAACAACTCCGTACCGTTCACACCCCCGTAGAGCGTCTTCGGGACGCCGCCGTACGAGCTCCTCTTCACAAAGCCTAGTCCTTCGACACCGTCCTGCTCAGCGAGGTAGACGTCGCCGTTCTTGCTATTCACTATGAAGTCGTCGACGGGAGTCTGTTTCGCTACGATCTCGGGTGTACCTTCGAGACAAGACTCGGTGCCGCTTGCTTTGATGCGGGCAAGGAGCTGTTGGTTCGTGTTGCTGAAATAGAGGTGGCCGCGTGAGAGCTTGATGCCGTTTACGCCGAAGGTGATGTTGTAGGGAGGCACGGGCTTGGGCTTCAGGAGCGGGTGGTCGAAGTAGAGGCTCAAGTCATTCGTTTCGGTGTTGAAGCGGTAGATGAAGCCCGCGTAGGTGTCGGTGATCAGGACATATGGACTATTTGGCACGTTGATGATGCCGTTGACTTGCTTGATCGCGTCTAGGTATGAGAGCTGTGTCGTGGTTGGCTTGTCGTCTTTGTCGAAGGACAGGCGGTGGATCGCGTAAGAGTTGGGGGTCGGCGAGAAGGTCTGGAAGGTGTAGTTGCCTGTAGCGACGAAGTATACATCGGGCTCATAGGAGGACGGTGCTATGCTCACGACCCCGTGAAAGAGATGCTCGAAGGTGTAGATACGCTTCGGTTCGGAGTTGTTCACGGGTGATACTTCGTAGATGTATGGGTGGGTGTAAATGGTAGTGAGGACGTTACCGGAAGGTCTGATGGCCATGTTTTCGGTCTCATAGCCTCCTGGAAACGGCTTGCTCTTCTCGACTGTGAGTGCTTGGGTGCATGTTGCTAGTAAGGCACCGAAGTAAAGGCTGACAGTTGATGTTCGCATCGTGGATAAAGAGGTTATTAGTCGGCGGGCAAGTGGTAGAGATGGCGGGTTGTGATTGAGGAAGCACGACCGAGACACAATGCGAGGAGAAGATGGCAACATATATGTGATCGCAATACTGGGCCAGATGCTCAAACCAAGGTCAAGTGGGCGAGCAGGCAACCACTCGTATGCAAAACCATCACGGATGGACACACGAGGCCGACAATCTGGTCAAAACATGAAGGATTGGGGGCGGTTTAAAGCGCGCTGACATGGTGTATAAGGTTTGAATGTCACACTCTGTTAAATTGTCCAGCTGGGCCACCGGCAGTATCAACAGTCAGTCGCATTTCAACCCAGAATTATCCCTATGAGAGCTTGGGTTTGGCCGTGCCGCCTCAGCCTCTTAAGGTCTTTCCTTCCAAGACGTTCGTAGGAGGCATAAAGAAGCTTGCAAAAATCATCGGTAAGCGATCCTGTTCGTCTTTGTGAAGAAATTTTCAGTCACTGCCAAGTTCAGGGATATATGAGAAGGACCATCCGTCTCAGTCCCATTGTGAATCGTTCGAGCACACAAGAACGCACTGCGCGAAGGACGAGATACAATGATACACAAATTAAGAGTGATGACATGCTCGTAGCTACTCTATTCCGCACGTACCATGCTCGTTCAGCATTTCCGTATTGAGTCAAGAGATTAGATGTCTTTCTTGAGCTGACGTTACCTGGAGACTAGATCTGAAGCTCACGAGCTGGCAAATCAAGCCGTCGACGCCTGCTTCCAATGTCTCTCTGACGCCGCATGCGCCGCAGTCTAGCGGAAGCGCTGTGCTCCGAGTCTCAATCTCGTGTTCCCCCGCCGTGCCGTGTTGGAGCGGTGGTTCGCTTGATTGTGATGAGCGTGCTGCGGTGAGGCTGAGAGTCGGGGCAACTCTCGACTGTTTCGTAGCAGTCGGCGTGTTTCAGACTCACAGCTTGGCTTAGTAAGCGACATGCGGCCTGTCTATTGCACCGGCACGGCCGGAGGGATATGGTAGCCTAGAGATTCCGTCGAGCAGGCATATCCTGGGTGATGGCGAACACGATCATAGTAGTATTTAGCTCCATAGTCCTCCGCAAAGATACATTTTCCGAAGCGTATTGATGATCTATCGCGACACGCAATTGGTGTTATATTTACAATTTTGAGTGACAAACATTAATCATGACAGGAGTAAGATCATACCATGGACGCGGTCATGAAGCTTGACTGTAAGCCTAGAATTATTCAAATTTTCTCAAGTCGCTAGAATAATTGACAGTAATTAATTACAACGAGAGCGAGCGATCATATCAAAGCAGCACAACAGATCATGCATTTGCTCGGTTACAAGGCGGAACAACTGCGTCCTTGGTGCAGAATCGGGTAAGAATTTGTAGATGAAGTCGGGAAATGACGGCATCCGGGGTCGAAAAGCCTTTTTGGACGCCATGCAGAGAATACTTCGACGCGCCAGCGGAATTCGACCAGACGGCCAGATTGCCATGCCGCTTGTCATTTGTAGGATATCGAACAGAATATTCAGCAACAGTGGAGCGCGAATTGGAGCCAGATCGCTTACGCAGTCACGTTGTATGACTACTGGAGTCGGGAGCAGAGCAGCAGCTCTTCGTACCCTGAGTGTTAGCCATTGCAGCCCCACCTTGATGCACGCAAAAACGGCGTCTGCCTCTGCCTCGACCCGCATCAGTCAGGTTGCCAGGCACCTTTCATCAACATCCTCACCAGCCTCACCCTCCTCCTCCTCCACAGATCCTCCCCGTCAATCACCCAACATGTCTGGATACGGCGTCCGCAAGATTGGCCAGCCCAACACTCTTGAGCACCGCGTCTTCATCGAGAAGGATGGTCAGCCCATCTCATCTTTCCACGATGTCCCGCTTTACGCAAACTCCGAGCAGACCATCCTGAACATGATCGTTGAGATCCCGCGATGGACCCAGGGCAAGCTCGAGGTCAGTGCTTCTTTCCCAGAGCTTCACCTAGCTTCCCCGCTCTCAATTGAGCCGACTTCTCCGTCAATTGACCGTGGCTAACGTGATTACAGATTTCCAAGGAGGAAGCCCTAAACCCTATCAAGCAGGACATCAAGAAGGGCAAGCTCCGCTTCGTCCGCAACTGCTTCCCCCACAAGGGTTACCTCTGGAACTACGGTGCCTTCCCCCAGACCTGGGAGGATCCCAACGTCGTCCACCCCGAGACCAAGGCCAAGGGCGATAACGACCCGCTCGATGTTTGTGAGATTGGCGAGACTGTCGGCTACACCGGCCAGATCAAGCAGGTCAAGGTTCTAGGCGTCATGGCTCTGCTCGACGAGGAAGAGACGGACTGGAAGGTCATTGTCATCGACATCAACGACCCGCTCGCCCCCAAGCTCAACGACATTGAGGACGTTGAGAGACACCTTCCCGGTCTGCTCCGCGCCAGCAATGAGTGGTTCCGTATCTACAAGATCCCCGACGGAAAGCCCGAGAACCAGTTCGCCTTCTCCGGCGAGTGCAAGAACAAGAAGTGAGTGTGACGCCGCGACAGAGTTCCGATATCGTTTCTAATCAATACAGGTACGCTATGGATGTCGTCCGCGAGTGCGCCGAGGCGTGGGATCGTCTCGTCACCGGCAAGACCCAGCCCGGCGATGTTAACCTGTAAGTGTCCCGAGACTGCGACCAGCCCAACTTTGACTGACAAGTATGATTGCAGCTCCAACATCACCCAGCAGTCGCCAAACCGCATCGCGCCGCTCAAGCTTCCTGCCCACCAGGACCTGCCTCCAGCGCCGATCGACGCTGCTTACGACAAGTGGTTCTTCATCTCGGGAGCCGCCAACTAAGCAATGAATACCTCATCTGCACATCAGACTGATCGGAGCCCGCCTACCAAGGCATATATATTCCAACTCTTGCATAAAAACCAAATGAATTTGATGAAGTGTACTGGGAAGTCCCGAATCGTAGTAAACGCCGTCGCTGATGCCATTGAAACCAATCGTCGACCTCAAAATCTAGAGATGTGGGCTTTGACCGCTTCAACCAGCCAACTCGGCTTTCCTGTTTAGCATTCGTGAATGCCTGTCCACCTCTGTCATGATGTCGATAACCTTGACCTTCTCCGGATCGAATCTCATATCCTTGCCATCCGCTATCAATCGCGTCAGTACAATCGTATTTCTTTCTTTCTTTCTCCTCCTCCTCCTCCTCCTCCTTCCCCCGGGGCCCGCTCGCGCAATCTCACAGAATTTGATGGCCAGCGTCGCCGGCTCCGTGCTCGCCTGCGGCAGGATCTTCGTGTCGAACTTGACGCTCTTGTACGCGTCCGGGCCGAATTGCGCCAGTACGACCCGGCACGGCTTCGCCGACGGGCGGAACGGGTTGAACTTTGTCGCGCACGCCGTAATGTGCTTCGTGATCACTACATCGAAGGGGGGTTGGAGGGTCAGTGTCAGTTTCGAGAGCCTTTAGAGCTGCGGGGTATTGTGACGAGAGAGAGAGAGAGAGAGAGAGAGAGGGCATACTCTTGGAAAAAAAAAAGGGGGGAGCGGGGAAGATTCGAAAAGGTGTTTCGCAAAACGTGTTCGGGTAGGCTCTCCCTGCTGGGTTGATGTTTTGGCGGAGTGCACGGACCCGCGCTGCGGACGACGTTTGGGAGCGCTTCTGTCTGGAACGTCACGACGTGTAGATGCCTTTACTTGAGAAGAAGACCGTCTTTTGTTCTTGCAGGAGCACATGGGAAGTCATATGATACTACGATGCACGCCGAGATATTTTCTCGTCTTTCAGTGTTTCGTGAATTCGTGGGCTGTCTCTATTGAAGTCTATGCTCACTACCGCTGGCACGCGAACAAGGAATGATATCTCGTTCGAGAGTACGGCCTTTGCTTTGTGAACCCGCCAGTGAATGCGACTAATTAGGCCGATAGGGGACTTTCGTTAGGCCGCCGCTTTGTTATGCTCTGTCTTCTGTCTCGGCAGGCAACGACTCGAGGTCCAGCTTGGCTCTTTTCTGCCTGGTTCCACCCTGCTAGGTCAAATCCATGGCGTCGACTGCTGTCGATGGACTTGAGAATCCCATGTCGGAGAAGCCGTCTCTTCCTTGTTTCCGGTCTCGCCGAGACGAGTCGATGGCTGCGAACTTGCCACCAAGCTCTCTCGTTGCTTGCAGATTCTTGCCAATACTTCCGAGTAGCTCGATTAGGATAGCGTCGCTCATCGCTGGGCTGGAGGCCGACGTGACGTGCTCTGTGGCCGTCGTATCGGTCCCATTGGTAGTTGTGAATGTGTGCTTCGCTGCTTCAATGCTTGGTAAACGTGCAAGCATGGCCTTGATAGCTCTCAGTGCCTCGGGACTGGCATTGGCTGGATTCTGCTGTGCATTGTCGGCGTACTGTCGTATTGAGTTCAAGCGGCTCAGCAGTGTGCGGATGGCGTTGCCACGGGTGGTCAAGAATGAGAGCATCTCCTCTTCCTCGGCTGTGTAGAGGTCGGAAGTAGCGGTTCGCTGTGATTTCTGCTGCGTCTGGCTGTCTTCCTTCTTCGAGCCATTCTTTTTAGATTGTTCAAAGCTTGTGGAGGCATCATTGGCAGTGGCTCCTGTGCGAACCCTCGTCGCGTTTCCGGCGCCATTCTTGACAAACTCCAGACTGATCATCTCAGCTTCACCAGTGGCCATCTCCCATGAGACCGGCTTAAAGCTATCTGGCCGCTTGACACCCTGTCCTTGCACTATAACCGTCTCAGACTTCTCACTGTACACTGGTTCGTAGACCGTAAAAGGCATCCTCGTCTCGTCGGCTGCTCCTCCGGCCACAACATCTGCATGGAAGATCAAACACAACGCAGCCTCATTCACCTTGAGCAGCTCAGGCAAGATGTGCTTCAGCTCCGGTCCTGGGCCCTCATCTGACTTTCCCAGTGTCCAGAAACCTACGAATTCGAGCTGCGAGGGTACCTTGTGGACTTCCTGGATCTGCCATAATCGCTTGCTGAAGCGTTCCTGGTCGATCTCCCAGCTTGATTGGTCGGAGGTGGGCTGAATGTGGAGGTCGAAGGCATGCTCGAGGCTGATGCCCTCACGTGTCACTTGACCGACGATGCCACCGAGCAGAGGATATGTGTGACCGCGGGTAATGGTTCGGCTGATCGTGTCGGTGATGGTTAAAAGGACCAGGGGATGGAGTTGCGCTTGCGTGCCAGCGGCGGCCATGGTGGCGGTGCCTGGTGTTTCCGCCTCTCAATGAGGCTCTAGTACTCCGTGCAGACGTAGACTCAAGGTGAGAATAGATTAGGTCAAGTTCGACTTGGACTCTTCGCCGTGATCGGGATACTATCAAAGCATTTGCACGAGTTGAATGTAAAGCATCACTCTGGCGTGGGCCAGACACTCAGTGAGTGACGAAGCAGGCAGCTGGAGCTAGCTCCGACTTAACGCCGCCACGTATTTAGCGGCACCCGCAAGGTGAAGCCGGGAGCATCAGGGCGACGCTCAGGGGAGCTTTAGGTGGTACAGGGGCCCAGTTCAACGGCCCCCTCGCTTGGGCAGCGCACCCCAACTAGACGAGGTCGAAGACCCACGAAAAGCTTGGTGAAGGCTTGTCACAATGTGCCTTCTGAGTAGGGACCCATTCTTCACTCACAGCTCTGATTTCTTGTCTACTCCACACATTTTCCACACGTCCCCGAGTCGCCCATACGGTACGCTCCTGTGGAATGACCAGGCAAATGCGTTTACTTGCGCCTTGTGAGGGGGCGCAGTGGCGCAGCGTTGAGCGACGTGCTATCATGCCACCTTTGACCACAGGGTCTTCAGGCGGAAGGCCAGCTTCTTGCCACAAGCGGCTTCGTATAGACGGAAAGCAATGTACAGCCCCATCATTCCCTCCTATCCCATTGCAAGAGCACTCGCTGTTGTGCCACGTGGTCAACGTGAACTGCTCTGTGTCATCAAACTCCTCAACGACACTGCCTCAGCAAGACTGCAGACACAACACTGCCCGGGCAAGGGCCATCACAGATCCTATCGACACCGTCAGGCGCGCCTCGCTTGCGCAGTAGTCTATACAAGCTGGTCCCACTATTAAGACCTGCCGATATCCCTCCGATTCCACGTCGTTGCTTATTTACTTCTAGAAGCCTGCCTACTTGAGCCCTTGTCTTTTATTGCCTCTCTTCAACTTGAGACCCTGCTCGATTGGGTGCTATTCCGTCAGGGGCGTTCGCTTTAAATGTCGCCAGACGGCTCGAGTGGCGACCTGCCACCGGCCTATGAGGCCTATGACACCATCTCTGCCTTCTCCAATCTGAATCTGAGCGCCAAGGAGGGGAGGCTTGATGCCGACACATGCCTTGCACACCTCAAGCTTCTCGAGGCTTTCCAGCTGCTTCGGGAAGATGTCAGCTCTCATAATGGCCTCTTTGGTGTGTACGACGATGCACAACCAACTTCGACAGCTGCAAAAGAGCAGTCCTACGAAAAGCGCTGGGCTATTTTCGTGACCAGTGCCACCATACGCTTCCGTGCATGGTGGAAAAAGGTGGCCGAACCAGACTCAAAGATGATGCACGCCAAAAATCTCGAAGGCAACTCTGACTGGCTCGAGCTGTGGCCGAAATCAGGTTTGCGAATGGAGACCGGTGATGAGGCGACCTCCGAGCCAAAGATCGGCAGACCAGGCCGTCTTTACTTGCCTCCCCCGGATGTTCTCATTGTCTGGCATGCATTTATGCTGAACCCCAGAAATTACTTGCAGGACTGCTTGCGTTGGGGAAAGAAGAATCTGTGGCAGACTGGCATGCCGTGGGAGGCCGTCGCAAAAGCCATCGATAACAATACGTTTGAGTATTCCCCGCCGGCGAATGATATCACCGTTTGGGAGGCAGCAACGGGTCTCCCATGGGAACCTGATATACAAAAAAACAGAGTTGAAGTAACGTGCATGTTCTGTTCTGCGAGCAACTCTGTTCCATGGACAGCCTCGTATAAGCTCAAAGACGGATCCGCTGAGGGTGGTCCCCCACTGATGACAGGCTATACCGATCCAGACTTCAGCGTGACCTGTCGTTGTGGCCTGGTCATGAACCACGAAAGTTCACGAGTTTTGCATTTCTGGACCGACTTGGACTATCTACTCAGCCGTCAGGTCCCAATGCCAGGAACTTTCCTCAGTATTGAAGGCTTTCCGAAAAAGGCGACAAAGCACATATCGAAATTGCTCACCAGGGACGTCAGCTATCCCAACCTACTGTTGTGGGCTGGCCTTGGCGAAAAGATTGCACAGGAAATTTCCGAGGCTGTCAGCTCGGGTCCAAAACGACAACCGGACCCTTTGCTACTCGATACTTTACGAGTGCGGATTCAAGACGCTATCAGAGACACAAAACGATCAGCTGCTAGCGCGGGCAGTGAATATATACCGAGACGGGACGGCCGCATAGCCGTGAGGCGAATGATGGCTGCTTATTGGGACAATTCAGGTCCATTCTGCATGGACCTTGTTGGCGCTGTTGTACGCCAAGGCTCCTTTGTTCGGAAAATGCACGATATTGATTGGCTTCACTCACCCAGCGCAAGATCGACCATGAACCGGTTGATCATCAAATACGAACGCTTCTTCAAGATTATGGCCGAGAATCCCAAGAACATGGCAGTGCCAACCCTGGACGTCGACCTCGCATGGCACACCCATCAGTTGAGCCCTCGATCCTATTTCGATTATTCTCTCAACAAAACTGCATCGACCGGCAAGGTCTTCATTGATCACGACGACAAGGTCGAGGACTCGAAGCTGTCGGAGTCCTTCGCTTGGACGTCGAAGACCTATATGAAGCTTTACAGCGAGTCATACACAGAATGCACCTGTTGGTACTGTGAGGCGATCCGTGAATTCGCTCGACCAAGCGCTGTCTCGGGCCTGTTCAATCGTGAACAGGCCAAGGCAGCAAAGTCTGAGCTCGAGCGTATACACGCACCAGACTTGTCAAGAGACATTTACGAGAACGTCCACATCTCCAATAACAACGCCGTGCAGCAACAGAATGAGGCACGATATCGGACAAACAACCGTATACATCAAGCATGGTTGAGCCGTCATGCGCAAAAAGCTCAGCAGCGTATGCAGAAACTCGGAATCTCGAGGAGCGAGAAGCAAGGGCGGGCCTCGTCATCCAATAAGGGAACCGCTTATTCTAACAGCGATGCCGCAGTATATCCTTACATGGCTTACGCTTACTATCCAGGAATTTACCCCGTCTTCCCGGGCTATGCAGGTGTTGGGAGCTGTGCTGCCGGCACTTGCAGCGGGGCAGTCGCTGCTGGAGCTTGTGCTTCAGCATCTTGTGGTGGTGGCGTTGGTGGAAGTTGCGGGAGTGGAGGTGGTGGGTTTGGTGGGGGTAGTTGCGGAGGAGGTGGATGTGGAGGAGGAGGAGGAGGAGGAGGCGGAGGCGGAGGAGGCGGCTGTGGTGGTGGAGGTTGTTGAGGGAATGTCATGTCGAGCAGGACTGCTTATGACGATATGATCTGTATGTATGAAAACTTGTCGACCCTATTGAAGCTCTTTGCCTTTTCAATATGTTTGGTTGATTTATCGCAAGCTTTTGACTCAGTCCGCACAGCAACCCAACATTCTGGCGTGTGAGAAAGAGAAGAACTCCGAAGCCGCTGTGAAGAAAGTCATCCATGCTATGATGACCCGACAAAATCAGGTCTTGTTGATGAGACGAGCATACGCCGCAGCTTTGGCGAAGCAGTTTCCCACCAGTCGGACTGCGAGGATACTCCATTTGGACCCCACGCGCGGGACGCGACTAACACGAGTCTTGAAGGCGGCAACCAGCGTCAGCTGTTGGGATGAACCGATGCTCAGCGCAAGCCGCCAGTGTTTTCTGTGCTTGCCGTTGGTTCAACGATTGGGCAGGATGAATCGTAAGCTCAGCCGGCCGTCCCATGGCTGTACATGCGATTGTGCTCCTGCGAATAATCGTCAGCAATGCGTCAGCCACCAGCCTTGCAGGATGAATGTCCCCGCAATACCGCCCAGGCCGTTCATCATTTCGTTAGCGCACAAGTTCATTGATTACCGTGATGAGATATCGATATGGCGGCAGACGACACTGGCAATGATGGGAGGAGCAAGAACGCCATTAACGGCCAACGCAATACACCCAACGGCACTCCAGAAGTTGCACACGAGAGCCCGCGAGACGGAACGAGGCACATAACTCATGTGCAAACGACAATAAGCCTTCGGATCCAACTTTCCCCAATCCCCCTCCGGTCATCTGTAGCTGACTGTGTTTTGTTGCTTACTGGGCAACAAAGCACATCCAAACGAACGACACGGGACCGTGACACGCTGTACACATGGCAAAGTCCTGGACTCTACAAGGATCACGAATTTTGTGTCTGTGAGTCCGGCCTTGCGCCGCCGGGCGGCGCACCGTAAGACGAATTCCCTAATCCGTCACCGGATTGAGAGCCACTGACCATCAGCAAACGGCAAAAGTACAATTCGAGTTTTCAGCTCACAGTCGATTATTGAGAAGGCCGGCCGGAGTCTCTGTGGTCAGAGCTCTAATCTAGAGATGTATAAATACCCTCAGGATGGCTGGGATCTATGTGCTCGTACTCTTCCTCGCCACCCTCACCTGCTTTCAAGTAATTCAAAAGCTTTCACCGCAGACCTACCTCGACTTTGAGTTTCCGAGAGTGCCGACAAGATGGTTCGCTTCGGTAAGTCCGGCGTCCCCTGGCCTCAGTGACTGGCTTCAAACACGTCGAGATCTCAAGGCTCACACCAATGCTATAGTATCAACTGCATTCTTCGCCAGCTTGCTGCTGCTGTCCGGTGTTTCGGCCGCCCCGGCTCCAGCCGAGGATGATTTGAAGCCCAACTGCGGTGGTGACAAGTACTGCACTCCGTTTCAGGTCTGCTGCTACCTGGGTTATAGCTCAATCATCGTGGTAAGTGCTGACGATGCTCCGGCATCTCCTCGTCAGACAGCACAGGTTATTGACATTTTATTGTAGCCTCCGCATGCCTGTTTCAACAAGGTTTCGGGTTGCCCGCCTGCCTACCACCAGGTTTGATTTGTGCAAAGGAGGCCAATCGACCGTGGAATGGAGTGCTTGTGAGTGCGAGCATGAGGTATTTGGGCTTGGGAAGGTGCACGAGCGGCTGACGGCTGCGCAACCCTGCTGGATTTGTACCTGAGGTTAGACGTGTTGAGACTAGACCTGAATCTGAGCAATCGGTTTTCCTTACAATTATCGCCTCGTCGCTAATCGAGATCTGTCCCTACTCCAACCACTGCAAGATCATTCGCGCGATCTCACCACTGTTACGATCGCTCATGGGAAAATGTGTGTTGCCTGTAATGCCAAATCGTTTTGGCAGATCCCATAACTCGACGTCAGGCAAGCCCTGTTCGTACTTTTGTATGAGACCTCGCATGCGGCTGTACTTTGCATCCTCTAGATAGTCTCCCCAGACCACCAGCGTTTTGACGGGCCGGATATCCAGCGAATCACCATAAGTCATACTGGGCCCCACGAGCACCAGTCTGTCAACCAGACTTCGTGCCTCTTCGCTCCGACATAGAGCCTCGCAGGTGATGCCTCCGCCATTGAAATGGATTATGATCTGGCAGTGGCCAATCTCCTTGATTGCCGCCATCACTCCCTCGATCTCAGCTTCGTCTTGCTCTTTGCTCCGTCGTCGGGCGCTCTGCATGCGGACTAGTTGGTCAAAGGCTTCAACAGGGAATTGGCTCCCAGCAAAGGGCATGCGATCTCCTCGATCGAAACCATCGAGCCCGCCGATTCTGAATCGCTCCCAGACCTCAGATGCCGTGCGATGCTCGTAGCTTTCGTCTGAACGAAGACTGTCTGGGCAACGCTGAGAACGCCCCGAATCCACGGTATCTAGAAGGTAGACTGGCCGGTAAAATGGAGCGCGACTTGCCACAATTGCCCAGCCGGGTCGTCGATCTGGAGTAGCCTCCCATTCGCTTCCAGTAAGTCCGCCACCGTGAACGAACAAAATCGGGAGCCTTTTATTCGAGTCTTCAACGGAACCACCTCCAACGGGAGGGATATACTGGACATATGCCTGATTCACGAAAATATGGCTATCTTTGTATGGCCATCTCCTCCCAGGGGTAAAGAACGACAGTTCGGGCCGAGGCATATTCGGCCTTTAAGAACAGTCAAAAGGGGACGATGTGCTCGGCCAGCACTCTGTGCCCGTGAGTAGCGTGCACAAAGCGAGTCTGCCTTGTCTTTCGAGTCTGCTCACCGCGTCTACTGGCAAAAGCAGGTCTATGAGGATACGCGTGGCATCTCGTGTCGGCGTCCCAAAGAGGCAATCGTGCGAGGACACGACCCATGGGTTCGGACCTCTTCGGGAGTTTAGCGACGCTGATAAATTTAGCGGCCTAGTACCGAGGGTGAAGATCCCTGCTGAACGATGACTTCAGTCGTGGATGTTGGCGAAGAGTCAACTAGTTGAGCCTGGCTTGATTGCATCTGTCAAATTATCGCTCATTGATTGGCGTTTCAACTTGCTAACTGTACATGACCGTCGGAAAGTTTAGGGTAAACCCAAAGTAGTAATAATATATATAGCAATTAAAAACATTTATTGTAAGCCATCTATAACTATTTACAGCCTTATAGTGACCGAGTTATCGTTACGCAAAGTTGTTGCGCTGGTCGCTGCCAAGAGTTTTGACCCCAAACTTTCCGACTAATACTGTACATTCGCTTGCACGTCAATTGGGGGAAGTGTGACACGATGCTTCGCACTCCGTCCTTCATCTGTTTGCACCGCCTCTCGCATTCGCGTCCAGGTGTGCGGTGATGTTGACTCAGCCCGACTTTCCGCTTGATCGCACGTCTTGCATCTTCCGGCAAGGCCTCATAACCTGCGAAACGAGGCTCTTTATCGCACTGATGATTCTTGTTTGCCGGGCTTTACAGACCAGTCAACGATCGAAGCGCCGGAACGGGATAGTTTGCTACGATGCGAAATCCTTATGGACAGCCATCATATTCATACCCAGTTTCGCGGTGTACTGGACTGTGCTGACTGTCACAATTATCGTGCTGCGGGTCGGCACAAATCCTGAGCTCGCCCCCTGTAAGTTGTGGCGGAGTGAGGTTCGTATTGCAAAACGATTGCACCGTTACAAATGAAGTGCAGAATATCCTCGACAGGCTCCAATTATAGCGTTTGAGACGTGCGTCAGCTTGGATGAACATAGCCCTTTGTCGGAGATCAACATAGTGGCCTGCACTTTCGGGTAACAAGGTACCGCCAGCATGGGTCTACAGCCATGCTTCCAGGACAACAGCATGAAACAGCCACCCACATCGATGCATTATTGACGCATGGAATGGTTCGGATCACGAATACATGCCACTGGAGACGAAAGTACAAGTATCTCAACATGCTCATTAAGTTTGTTATCGTCTTGACCCGCATCTCTTGATATTTCTCCCCTCCTCTACTCAAGTGCCATTACCTTTTCCCTTCTCATTCTATAACAATCCCTTCGATTGTCCTCATAGCATATCGTCGTCTTTATCGCTCTACACATCTGTGCCAAGGCCGGACATCCACCCCTCAGCATGTCCGCTGCGTGCAATCCACATGTCCCTCGTGACCAGTGCACGCTGGAGACATGTTGTGTCAGTCAACAATCCACCCTTCGTTACCAGCCAAGTCTGGCCGGTAATGCCGCCTATGCTGGGATCTTCGCAGCGCTGTTGGCTGCGCAGACCGTTCTACTTCTATTGAACCGAAAGACCTGGGGATTCTATGTTGGCATAGCGTGTTCTCTTTCCCTTGAGATTGTTGGTTACATTGGACGGGTCCTCCTTCACGACAACCCTTTCTCCATCAATGACTTCATTATATCCCTTGTCTGTCTGACGATCGGCCCGGCTTTCATGATGGCAAGTGTGTATCTTTTGATGAGTCGCGTCATCGTGGTCTACGGGACTCAGCACAGTTTGGTCAAGCCATTCTACTACACCCTCATCTGCGTCACCGGGGATGTGATCTCGCTCGTCTTGCAAGCTGCAGGTGGCGCAATTGCCGCCTCAGGGGTCAAGGGAACTGGCACCAACCAGCAGACGGAAAAGGGCACAAACATCATGGTGGCGGGTCTCAGCTTCCAGCTGGCCGCAACATTGGTCTTCGTTTTCCTCTGCATGTGGTTCTTCACCAAGGTCCTCCGACACAAGCACGATCGCAACCCAAGATTCACATCCGTTGCGGCCAGCTGGAGGCTCAAGGGCATGCTCGTCGCCCTTGCCGTCGCAACCGTCACGATATTCGTTCGATCTGCGTACCGTGTCTTTGAGCTGAAGGATGGGTTCACGAGCTCTCTCGCAACCAACGAGACGATGTTCATGGTCTTCGAAGGCCCTATGATGATCATAGCCGGCCTTGCTCTCACACTGTTCCATCCCGGCTGGGCTTTCCAAGGCACATATGGCGATGCGAATTGGGGACTACGCTCCAGTGGCTACGAGAAGACTCCGCAAAATGGCTCTCAGCTCGAGATGCTTCCGCCGTCGTAAACGTCGACAACGTACTTGTCAACAAGGGATTAAGAGTACGAAATCGAGAGAAGCTGGAGTTCGCAAACCAACAAAGATGTTCTTTGGGCCACCGGGTCCACTATGAGGTCACAGCAATGTATATTTATTTGGTTAGACTTGAGTTTCAGCCTGTTGTTCAGCGGGATTGCCCGGGTCTAGCATAGAATGTTCGTCAAATGGCATTTATCATCAATGTCCAGGTTCCCGCAACACATTTGCCATATACAGCTTTACTGCAACATAACCGGCTTGAATTCTTTAATGGATTTGTGTTTGGCGAGTCGACTACGGGCCAAGCATCCAACTAAATATCCAAATGAGCGCTCAACTATGGAGTCGCACCAGGCCCACCCGACGTTCTCGGCTAATCGAAGTTCTACCACAGTGCTATGCTGCAAGTAGTGGCGCTAAGCAAGAGGCCTGCAGGAAGGCCAGGTCATTTGTCCAGCCTGCTTTGATAAAGGCCGCGCCCTCTTCGATCAATGACTTGATTTGTGCATCACTCGCGGCCGGGTTCGTCATCTGCCCTATCGCAACCATATGAGCCCCTACCCGTATCGCTACCTTGAACGCATCAATGCTCCGCCGCCGGCGATAATTCACGAGGAAAGAGCTCAGCAGCACCGCACTCTTCTCAGGATCGCCATACTTTGTCATGAAATACATTTCGGCGGCCATCTGCCCAACGTCGTACGAGGCCGGACCCGGCTTCGTCAGCTCAAAGTCAATAACATACAGCTGCGGGACTTCGCTCCCCGCAGTGTCGCCTTTGACGAGGACGTTGCCAGTCCAGAAGTCTCCCATCGTAAGAACCTCGTCGTCGTGCAGGACCTCTTCCTTTGCTACGGCTGCTGCGTCCGCGATGACGGGATCTGAGCATCCATACTTGGCTGCTTGGCCCGTCATGAAGTCTCCGAATATGAACGACGCCGAGAGCGCGCGTCCGTTTTGGTGATCCTCGAACGGTTTCAACACCGACCGCTGCGTCGTAGAGGCATCGTGTAGATCTGCCAGAAAGGCCGCCACTGCCCTTCCGATGCCCTCAGCCACGACTGTTGGAGTCTGCGACGTCAGCCAATGCTTCAACGTCGACAGGTTGCCGAGGTCCTCCACTATAAGAACTTTCGGACCCTCGTAATATCGCTCCAATCGAGGCGTATTGTACGGTTCCTTGCCGGTGTTTGCTGCGAGGATGGACTCAAGCAAGGTGGTTGCGTGGGCTTCGTAGTCCATACGGCCCGGATCGAGTCTCATGTTGAAAGACCTGGCGGCAAACTCTTGAACGTGCTTGATGATGACTGTTTTGTTGCCTCTCGGCGATGGCTCTTCGAGCTCGGCTCGAAAAACCCATGCTGAATGACCTGCGGACGTGACCTGGGTGACGCTCTTGCATGTCTGGAAGTTCTGGTTGAGGAAAGACAGCATCCCAGCCTCGGTGGTAAGATCGGGTTGGTCCATTCTTGTTGTCCGCAGAAGATCGATGTTTCAGATGTGCCAGTACGGGGTCTAGCGTACTGATGTATACTAATAGGACGAGAGGTCGTGTACGTTATGGCCTTTGCCTAAGCGGTCTCGGTCATGGTGTTGCAGCGGTGTGAGTCAACGTGAGTCAACAGGCTACAGATCAACGACGTCTGACCCATGACTAGTGGTGGCGTGTAGGCGCAAACAAGGGTCCGTCAGGCAACCCACAGTATCGTGCCGACTCTAGTCTATCGGCTGAAGGTGTGCATCTCGTCCGCTGTGCTCTACTAGATAATGATCAAAGTTGGTGAGTCATAAAATCCGGAACAGGCCATTCATTACCACTATATGACTCAAGACGACAATTTGCTGCAGAGGCTGTTTCCAGTCCGAGGGTCTGAGGTAGAATACCGGTTATAGTTAACAGATTATTTGCATGAATTTGGAAATTATATCGTACATTCATCAACAGGAGCGAGCATTGCTTGAGCCGTTGGGCCATCTATTCATCGTCTCCCTCGTCTTCTTCATCTTCGTCTCCACCTTCCTGTACCTCCACCGAGAACTTGTGGTCTTGGTCAACCCCGAAATAGCTGTCGCACATAAGAAGCAATGTCAGCTCTTGCTTCCCAATCGCCTGCGGTACAAACTCTAGCTTCACTTCCATAGATCTGCCAATGGTGATCTTTTTGATACCAAGCAAAGCATTGCGAGATTGATCTCCGACCACGAGCCACCAGTTTTCAACCTTTTTGCTAGGATAGAAAGGCGCATGGACCTCGAGATCTGGCTCAGGCGACTCTTCGTCCTCATCGTCGTCTTCTCGTTCAATCTTGACCCGTAATTGCGCTGGCTCGCCTGCTGTGACCTCAGCGGGATCTTCGAGCGAAAACTCGAGATTGACATTAGGATAATGATTGTTTGTGAACTCTGCAGCGTCGCGCAATTGGGCACCAGTGAGACCAGCACGTCTGACCAAAGCTTCACGATCTGCCGTTTCAGCCATCTTATCCATGAAATCGAAGACATCGTTGATCCCAAGCTCTTCCGAGGCAGCTACAGCTGCATTGGAGAAGTGCGGAATCTGCTTCAGTGGACTGTCGTTGTCCCACATAGCCTGCACTACCATTTGCGACATCTCCATGGCATTCACAGCATTGAGGTGACCTTCGGAGGACAGAACATCCACGCATCCGCTCAGGAGGTTGAGAACCCGCGAGACAATGAGCTCCTGGTCTTTCGCCAAATCGACCGGAAGCTGCATGCGAGAGAAGTGTGCTTGCAATAGAACAAACGCTTTGAAGTGCGGAGACTCGAACGATGGCTCTGCCATCTTTACCTTGACCCTGTCATACACCATACGCAGGATTTGCGACTCATGCCGACGTATCTGTATCGATTCGAACTCGGTTGCAGAAGTGACAATCTCCAGAATACCCTTAAGCTTTGTCCTGCCACTGAGCGATAACAGGAATGTCTGAATTGTGATATAGGAGATGTTATAGTAGGCCGCGATCATCGCCGCGTTCAGGGGGGTGACGGTATCGTCATCTTCATCCAACTCGATGATCTTGGCCTCTGAGAGCTCCTTCAGCGTGTTTTCGACCAGTTCCGAAATATGGGCGCTTAGGGACTCGTGTGAGGTATCGCTCATGCCGTAAAAGCTCGGATTTGCCAGAAGTCGTCGGTAGAAGAACGTGTATGTGGTCCAGTCGACGGCGTCCTGGGTGGAAGACATTGTCTTCGTGCTGATTTCTGTGACAAAGGCATCGTGCAGATACCCAGGCAAATGGCTTTCAACCGGAAGACCTTCACTCAAGAACTTCTTGAAGTATTCGCGCTTGACGGCGGAGGTCATTAGGACACCCCTGCAGGCCTTATCACCCATCGGTTTGCTTGCTCTGCCGAACATCTGAAGAAGCTCACTGATTGGATAATCGATATATCGATGCTCTCTGCCATCGTAGAACTGTGTACCCATCACAAGGACGAGGTATGCAGAGGATGTAATCTCCCAGCACACGTCGCGAGATGCGACCATGACTTGAAGAGCACCAATCTTGAAGAGGTGAGAAACGATACGCTTGTCACCATTGCTTAGAGCTTCGTGAAAGTATCCGACTCCATGTGTAATGGATTCCGCCAAGGTCTTTTCCTCAATTCGATCGAGAAGAGGCTGCAACTTTTCGACGTCAGCGTTCAGAAAGCGATCTTCTTGGTCGTCCGCAATGCAGGCAGACAACAGATCCTGTGCAGTGGCACGAGTTTGCTTCCTGTTCGGCACAAAGACCAGGGCTGGCTTGTCAGCGGAGAGTTGGAGTATAGCGGCATATGTTGGCTTAGCCATGGCTAGCATAAGTGACGGAAAATGAGGGATCGTATAGGATTGGATATGAAGGGCGAGGGGAATGGCACGGGCTGTGGGGCTGAAGTTATAGATGGTGTGCTTATTGGCACCGAGCCATTCTCCAAGGTCTTGCGCGTTCGCCAGCGACACACTGAGACCGATTAAGCGCATGCCACTCTCCGTCTGCAGTGCAATCTGTTGCATCCTCGATACGACAACCTCGTAAGCGTACCCATTGTGATCGCCTATCATGTGAAGCTCGTCAGCGATAAAGAGCTTCACCGTTTGGACGTTCTTTCGCCGCTGCCATTGTCGGGAAATCACGTTCCATTGTATTGGAGTGGCAAGGACAAGATCAGCACCTTCGAGGAGTTTGAGGTCAGAAGTCAAATCTCCGGTGAGCTTGGCAACTGTTTTGCCATTGCCGATATGAGCTAAACGCTTCGCCCAGTCCGCGTGCCTTTGATCCACGAGCTCCTGGTATGGAGCCACATAGACAGCTCGCCCTTGAGCACCTGATGACCAGTGACGGAGCAACGCAAACTCTGCACAGACAGTTTTGCCCGTTCCAGTTGCTGAGCCGATGAAAACATTGTCGTCGGTTGTAAATAGTGAATTGAAGGTTTGTGACTGGATTTTGTTAAACTCGTTCCAGTCAGGATAAAGCTGTTGGAACTCGGGTCGTTTCAAGGCTGACATCGTAAGAGGTTGGAGATCTAGGAGTGGCGTTGGAGCCGGGAATCGTTTCGGAAGGACGAGCTTCTGGAATGGCACGGCAATCTTTGTCTCTGAGTGCATCCAGCGATCGGAAACGAGACTTATGAAGTAGTGAGGGGGCATAGGCTCTGAGATAGGGACAGTGAACTCTACCAGATGTTCTGGGACTTCGGATTTGGCATAGTTTGCGCGGAGAAGAAACTGGTCTTGGAAGAGGATGTCTTCACCGTCAGCGTCTTCGACCAGGATCAAAAAGCTCTCTGCAGCACCGTGAACCTCGGGGTTCCAGTCAAAATTGGGCGTAATCGTCAACTCGACTCGAAGAAGGGACCTGGTCATTGGCTGAACTTGGGCTTGAACCTCGACACGGGGGAATTGATGGACGAAGTTGACGATCTCTTTGCCACGCCTGGGCATGTTCAGAGCTTCGCCGGCATGAGGAGGGTCAAGATCAAAGAGGCTTTCCCAAGTCACGCTGATGTTCCTTTCCATACGCTGGATGATCTCACGGGGACAGCTTGGAAACTGTCTGAGTGGACTCATGGTTGGCCACATCCGTCTCTCGGCCATTTTGCACAGATCCAGCGTGGTTCTAGTAACACCAGCCCAGCCTTTCCTGAGGGCAATTTCAAAGATGGCTCGCAGAATTCGGCCTGCCGATTGCGTCACGTATACAAGATCTGCCATAAGTGCAAGACCTTCGAGTCTTAGCCGCGAGATGTAAGCCTGCAATAAGACGTTGATTTTCGCCTGCGGCTCATCGACGCTTTCCTTGACGGGCACCGGGACCTTCGCCATGAGCTTAGCGAGCTCAAGCTTCTCATCTTGGCGGACTGGGATATACTTGAACTCTTCACTGAGAGCGAATATCCGGAACAGTTCGATAATTGTCGTTGTCGGTTGGAGATGAGTGTTATACACCAGCATCGACGTGTTGGAAATGTAGTAATGTGAGGCGACGCGTCCCAGCTCTGTGGACTTGATCTCGCCAGTCTTCCTGTCGTACTTGACCAGGTTCGATTTTTTAAGAACAATGGCGGCCGAGTGAATGAGGTCAACTCGTTTCTGCTCGAGAGCATCATCGTCTTCGTAGTCTGCACCAACACTATACAGCCCGGGCGATCTGAGCATACGGACGAAAAGGTACGTGTATCCAAGCCAGTTGACCCCTTCATCTCGGTTACGCACGTTGCCAAGCACGACTTCGGCATTGAGGTTATCCGCCAGCTTGGACACGAACTGACTTTCGATCGGTAGCTGTTGATTCAACAGGGACAGATAGTACTGGACCTCGCCCTGTGTTGTGATGATGATGCCCTCACCATAAGTATCGTATTGTGGTCTGCCTGCACGACCAAGCATTTGCAACACATCTTGTGGGCTAAGCTCGACCCAGCTGCCCTTCTCTGGTGAGTAAACCTGAGTGCCCTTTATGATGACAGCGTGCGCGGGAAGATTGACACCCCATGCGAGCGTTGCTGTGCACACGAGCACTTGAATCATCTGGTTTGCAAACAGGTCTTCCACCTTTGCTCTGTCCTCGCGACTCATACCAGCATGGTGAATACCGAAGCCGTAAGGCAAGATGTCTTTCAAATCGGCATCTCTCGTATCTGCGGTTTCCTCTTTGAGAATTTCTCGTGATGCGGCATCGTTCCGGATAATTTTACCAATGGTGCCCTCTTCGATGCACTTGTCGCGAATGTACTTGGCGGTCTTCGCAGTTTCTTTTCGTGAGTGCACAAAGATAAGCATTTGCTGCTGCTTTTCACCAACCTGGTCCATGACTTTTGTGTAGCACACATCGTTCATGGTTTTCAATTGCTTGATGGGCTTCTTGTCTGTGACACCGATGAACTCTTGTCGCAAAGGACACGGCCTGAATGAACCGTCGAAGTGGAACAGATCCTTCAACGGATCCACTCGGAGGAAGCTGGCCACGTCACGATAATTCGGTAGAGTTGCGCTCAGTCCGACGATACGAACCAAGTCACCGGCCTGCTCTTGCTTCCGAATAACGCGGCTGACAATGCTTTCAAGTACAGGGCCTCGATCGTCGTGGAGAAGATGGATTTCATCGATACATATCAGGCGCACCAGGTTTGTATAGCTTGTATCCGTCGACTTTCGAGTGATGATGTCCCATTTCTCAGGAGTCGTGACGATCACCTGTGTCTCAGTAATTTGCTGCTTAGTGAGCTGTCTGTCTCCAGTCAATTCAGAGACTTTGATACCATAAGGCTCAAGACGCTTGCCGAAGTTGTTGACCTGCTCAGATACCAACGCCTTCAAGGGTGCGATGTAGACAATCTTGAAGTCGTCAAGCATGATTTGACCGGTCTCCGGATGGCGATGTTTACCAATCTCCCGAAGCATAGCAAGCATCGCAACGTTTGTCTTCCCAGATCCGGTAGGGGCACAGATCAGCATATTGCCGTCATCTTCGAACGCTGAAGGATAGCATTTGGTCTGAATGAGATTAAGTGTCTTGTTGCTGGTACCGAATCCAATCCTGGCCCATTCTGGAAGCGCGCTGGTCGGCATTTTCGCTTGGTCTTTCGTCTCTTGCTTGGACTTTGGTGCAGGAACATGAATCTCTTCGTAGCCTTTGTGAGTCTGCTTTGTGGATCCCTGTGGAAGTTTGACGTTCTGGTTGGTCATCAAGTGGTTTCCCTGATTGAAAACCAAATTCTCGAGATTGATGACCTTGGGTGTGAGACCGTGCACAAGTCCGTCAGAATCTGTGCGCTTGCTTTCTTCGCCTTTAGGTATATCAATGTCCATAAGATCAAGCTTCAGCCGTTTGTTAGGATATTGGCCAGCTCGGTCTTCTTCGCCCAGAAGCTCTCGTCGTATCAGGTCATGGCCGCTTGCTACCATGTCTCGCTCAATGCCATGTCTTTCCTCGGATGCCTCAGGAGCTTGTCGCCAACGAAGAACCCAAACCAGCCTGTCGCGGTTGGTGATTAGCTTGAGGACCAAGTCATGATCGTAATCAAACAGATCCATCAAATCATTTTCGACATCACGCAAAGGAGTCGGTTCCCCATCTGAGGTCTGTGCACTCAAGATCGATAGGGCTTCTTTCGCCTTCGCCTGCTGGGTATGAGCATCAGGATAGATGGAGCCCATCTGGCGCTGGAGCCAGAAAGCGTCAATGTCTCGGGCTAGTAGCGATGGTTCATCATGCTTGTCTGTAGTGTTCGCGACGCCTGCGTCGCCAGAAATAACCAGCTCCTCAGAGCCATCATTTGCGACAATTTCGCCAACTGATTGGGCTTCCTTTTCTGATGCCGCCTCATCCTCTGAATCCTCGTCATCATCGCGGACTTCTTGAGTCTGAGCACCGCCTTCTTCGTCTTCGTCCGACTCGTCAAATAATACCGCGACACCCTGGTTTTCATCCAGCTCGCCCCCAGGCTGATCGGCGCCCTCCATGTCGACATCTTGGGCGTCGTAATCGTTGATTTTCTTGCCGAGATTGACCAGGTCATTGAACTCTTTCGAGGCGATTGTAACACCTATTAAATCCTCGATCTCTTTTTTCTTGTCGAAATCCTTTAGGTTGTCGTCTTTGAGGTATTCGAGAACGGCGTCCGCTGCACTTCTGACCACTTCTTGGGGAACGTCGCCTAGCTTCTTTGCAGTCTGTGTCAAAATGATACCATACACTTGGCTGGTTGCTTGTGTTCTGGGTCTGTACCTTAAGCCCTCGACTAACGCGTCCGCCGCTGTGAGCTCGGGCTCCCGATTGCGTTTCCGTTCCTGTTCTCGAGCAAGCACACCTGCGCCCTCGCGTATATCCCCTCGCTCAATATCTGGCCTTCTCTGGCGTGGGCGCCTCTCAGGATCGGCCTGGGCGCGCCCTCCCATATCGCGTATGTGTATGCGCCCAGCGAGCGACTCCGGGTCCCCAGTCGCCTCATCAGTTCGCCTCGTGACGAACCGACGGTCGGCCTGGAGGACCAGGTTCGACATCGCCGAGTATTTGTACTGCGAGACATTGTTCGGGTCCGCCATCTTGACCGGCAGTCCAGGTTTTGCTTCTTGACCATCAACGACCTGGCGTGGGACGCGGATGTGGACTTGGGAATAGCTTTTGCGTCGGCCGCGGACTGAAATTCAGCGCATCGTATGCCAAGGTCGGAAGTATCTCCGATACTTCACCCAAATTCCATCTTTTTTTTTGGTTTCCTCTGTGAGGTTGCACAGCTCCAGGATTTGTAAGAGAATCTACTTCTTTACCTATGCTGGACTCAGGTCACTGTGGAGGATGACTGGGGACTTGTGTATAGGCCATTCTTTTGATCAGCGAGGCTACCCTCGTCCATAGACTACCTCTTTTCGTACGGACTTTCACCAGAACCCGAGCCAGTCGCCACCATTCGCCCGTCTGGGACCACCCTTCTGTATCCTAACCATCCAAAAGCGGTTCTAAACTGTTGGCGACATACTAGTTTCACACTACAATGCCTGCTTCTCAGCTAAAGAGGCTGAAAGCCTCTTTACGGGAGTCTGGCGTCACTGGACCGCAGAAATCGAAGCAACAAAAGCGCAAAGATGCTAAAGATGGTACTCGTAGGAATGAGAACATTTCACGTGCAGCAAGTCTAGAGAAAGTGCGAGGGCAGTTCAATCCATTTGAAACTCAGACGTCAAGTCGCGGGCCAAAGCATACGTTCGCCACCAACGCAAAGCCGAAAGCTGCAAATGTCGGTCGACCAGGCGTGACAAAAAGTAAGGCCGAGAAGCTTCGACAAGACCGGTTGCTACCAGCTCTACAAAACCGTCATAAGACAGGAGGCATAGTAGACCGACGCTTTGGAGAGAACGATCCTACGATGACGCCGGGTGATCGAGCGCTGGAACGCTTTATGCGGGAAGCGAATCGAGGAACGAGAAAAGCAGGAGCATTCGATCTGGAGCAAGACGATGATGACGAGAGCGGAGGATTCCTAACGCATGGCGGCCAAGCGCTTTCCTTTGGTGACGGCAACATGGTGGAGGACTATCAAGAATCCTTAAGCGCCGATTCTGATCTAGATGCCGATGAGCAAGCTGCACAACGGGCGGAAAAGCGATTGAAGCGCATGTCGCAGAATGAGACGCATGGGGACGAGGGCGAGAATGGCGATCCCGGTCGACCGAAGACCAAGCACGAAGTCATGAAGGAAGTTATGGCGAAGTCCAAATTCTACAAGGCTGAACGCCAGCAGGCCAAGGAGGATGACGAAGATCTCCGTGCAGAGCTGGATGCCGAGTTCAAGAATTTGCATGAGCTCATGAGAGGAGCGGGGCCAAAATCAAGCTCGAAACAAGAGCCTACTATGAACCCTGATCGAGCAGCATTGTTAAATATTCGAGACAAGGAATATGATCAGCGAATGCGACAGCTTGCGCAGGAGGCGCGTGCCAAACCCACGTCACGCACGAAGACAGAGGAGGAGATACTTGAAGAGAATCGTCAACGATTAGAGGACCTCGAGAAAGCTAGGCTCAAGCGTATGATGGGCGAGGAGGATTCCGATGCAGAAGCGAACGAACCTCGCGCTGGGGAGACTGCTGGGGACACGGACCACGACGATGACGACGAATTTGGTTTGGGCCATGGTCTTTCTACCGGTAACAACCCCCAGTCCGGCTTCGATGTGGAAGATGAGGACGACTTTGAACTCGATGATGATTTGATCGCAAGTGGTAGCGACTTAGACGTGGACTCGGAGGACGATAGCGACGGAGAGATCCCTTCGGGTAATGGTGGACTGAATGGTGAAGTTGTGAGCGATGATGACGCCGAATTTATCTCTGGGCTAATCAGCGCCGAGGATGCTGGCCGCCAGGATCTGGAAATGTCCTCTAAGCCAACCAGTTCTGAAACAAAGAACGGGATCTCATATACATATCCTTGTCCACAAACCCATTCAGAGTTCCTGGACATCGTCAAGGGAATTCAAGACATGGGATTGATCACAATCATACAGCGCATCCGCACTCTCTACCACCCGAAGCTTGATGGGCAGAATAAGATCAAGCTTGCTGCATTTGCAGAGGTCTTGGTGGATCATATCGCACACATGGCCAATCGACAAGACGATCCGGAATTTGGCGTCGTCGAACAGATCATCCGCCACATTCACTCTCTGGCAAAAACATATCCGATGGAAGTTGGCGATGCATTCCGCAAGCACATGGTCGCCATCCGGCAAGAGCGACCTCAGTCTGTCACTACCGGAGACCTCGTACTTTTCACGGCCATTGGCGAGATATTCTCGACGTCAGATCACTTTCACCAGGTGGTCACGCCAACTATGCTGAATATGGCTTGCTATCTAGGCCAACTGGTGCCAAGCACACTCGGGGAGCTGGCCAGTGGCGGTTTTGTCTGCACGCAGTTTCTCAGTTATCAGAGCTTGTCAAAGCGTTATGTTCCAGAAGCCGTGAACTTTGTGCTCGCTGGCATTGAAGGCCTTGCGCCGGAGTCGCTGAATGCGCCGCTGGGACAAATACCTCCTCGTCCAATGCATGCAGATTTCAGAATTTGCACTGCCGATGTCGAAGTCCGCAAGCTTCGCTTTTCAGACGTCAAATTTGGGCAGGATGCGAGCAGCGCTGAGGCGGAAGCGCTCAAGCATGCGTTGATGACAGCTTTCCTTCACTTATCTGCGCACATGGCCGAGTTGTGGCTGGGGAGGTCAGCGTACATCGAGATGATGTCTCCTCTATCGACGGTTCTTACACATCTTCTGAGCAAGCGATGTGCACAGAAGTTGTCTGTCTCGACGCAAAAGCTTGTCAAGTCCACTCTGACGAAAGCATCCCGTCTACTGTCCCAGGCTCGCCTGGATCGCCAGCCTCTGGCGTTGCACAATCACAGACCGATGGCAATCAAGACCAGAATACCCAAGTTCGAAGAAGACTTCAGACCCGACAAACATTACGACCCTGACCGTGAGCGTGCAGAATTGGCCAAGCTCAAGAAGGAGCACAAGCGGGAACGCAAGGGTGCCGTACGTGAGCTTCGTAAGGATGCTCATTTCATTGCCCGGGAAAGTCTTCGGCAAAAGAAGGTTGCAGATGCAGAATACGAGAAGAATTACAAGAGGCTGGTGTCTGAGATTCAAGGCGAAGAGGCCCATGAGGCCAAGCAGTATGAAAGGGAGAAGAAAGCACGGCAAGGGAAGCGGTAGTCACTTTCTAAACATTTATTGCATTTGGTTGAGCGCACGGAATCGTTTTCGTGTACATCGTATCCTAAGCTGTCGCCCCTTGCTCCCGTAAGTGTAGCTATAGTGAGCAAAGTGACTTTGTTCGTCGCAAAAGGGCGCGGGCAATCTGAAGCATGATGGACGAATTGCCAGTGCGAGCTGAAAGAGATGTTGTTATGGAATTGAAATTTAGCTCAGATCTACCTCGTGAATTTATTTCTCGAATTTGCCCTCTGCAAGCTCAATCGCAGAAGTAGCATAGTTGACCCGCTTGCTGCACGACTCAACTCAACCAAGTTTGCGAGCGTCTTCACGAAAACAAATTAACTACTATTCGCTGTAAAGGCGACAAACATCCAAGTAGGTTCAGACAATCATCAGGCGAGCGGCGTCTAGATCTAGTCAACGTCAGACATCATGCCAGCTGACGAACCGCCAGCCATATTGGTGGCGAGGTTTCTCCAGAGCAACAACTACGAGAAAGTAAGATATCCTTCCTTACGCTACCAGTGACCGAATGTATTCGGCGGTATTCACGGTGTCTGTTGCTAACGACTCGGGTTATTCAGACACTTGAGGCATTCATTGCGGAAGCCAATCTTCCTCCTGATGCAGGAGCTCTGCCACACAAGCATGCCATGACCCTCGAAAGCGTGCTAGAAGAGAAGCGTGCCTTCGATAAAAGCTTGCGATATTCCAAGGGCACCGATCTCACTGGGAACGACAGTGGATGGGGTGACTCTGCACCCAGCGAGCCTCAGCTGGTGGATAGCATACCTTCGACGACCAATTACCTGAACGTTTAGGTAGCCGACGTGCTGCATGACGGGCAGGCACAGCCGATGCTGATTGCCAGTACTGCTGATAGAAAGGTGAATATGCTTTCAACAGAGTCGACGCTCGAAGCAATTGGCAGCTTGCCCTCTACTCCGTTGGATTCACCAGTTCTTGATTGTCTCCTTTTGGGTAAGGAACATGTGGTTGTCGCGGCGATGTCTGGCCTGGTGAAACTTCACAATCTACGTACACATCGAGGGTCTGAGCGGCGTGATCACCAGAAGTATGTTGTCAAGATAGCGTCCTGGCATGATAACGATGGTCATACCTGGCTTGCGACTGCTGGATGGGATGCAAGGGTGCTGTTGTATCGTGTTAGTAACGATGAGCTCGGGGCGCCTCTGGCGGAAGTGTCATTACAGAGCAACCCTGAGTGCATCCTCTTTGCTAAGGACCCAGACACAGGAAGGCTATTCTTGATTGTTTCGAGAAGAGATTCGAGCTCTATCTATTACTATCTAGTGAATTCAGACGCAGGCACTGCGAGAAACGGATTAACTGCGGCCGGCAGTCAGAATCTCTCACCTCATTCAAACGCCTGGACTGCCTTCTCGCCCTCTTCAATCGCAATCTGTCCAACCGATCCCACTCTGCTCGCGGTCGCAACGTCTTCTCTTCCACACATGAGGGCCATCATTGTTCGCTTGCTGTTTCCTTCCGATACTTCCATCGTCACGATACCGGAATACACCACTCAGGCCGAACAAGGCCGGGCATCTCTGGCAAAGCAGGATCGCGAGGAAACTGCCATTCAAGTTCATATCAGTACCATGGCCCCACAGACACCATACTCGACGCCGCAAGTCTGTTGGCGACCAAACGGAAGTGGCATATTCGTGAATGGGGACGACGGCGTCATCCGCGGGGTTGAAGCAAAGACGGGGAAGATCGTCTCAATCCTAAAAAATGGTCATGAGCCCGGAACCAAGATTAGAAGCATATGGGCAGGTTGGGTTGGTGGTGATAAGGAACGAGAATGGCTTGTCAGCGGTGGATTCGACCGGCGACTGATAGTATGGCGCTGCCTCTGAATCTTACAGCCAGCTGATGAAGCAAATCCGTGTCCCTTGGAAGCACTGACGCTGCAGACCGAGGAGCTTGGAGCCAGTATTGCCACCCTTTTCGTTCAAGCGGATCCTCAAACATGGGCCATCTGTCACAAATCAGAGGACGCCTGTAGAGCTGCGCGAAGGGATTCCCAAAACGTCATACGGTATCAGGGGCGATCACGAAGACGAAAGCCAGGGTACTGGTACAAAACCCGAGAGACAGCTTTAGGAGTGTTCTGTCATGACCAAATCCAATGCTTGCGCCATATGTGCAGTATCTATGCCTTGTCAGCGGACAAATTAGACCGAAGTTGGCATGTGTCCCATTCTCCATGCACCCTCTCACCACATAGTCAGACGGAAGGTGTTTGGTAATGAATGGGAAAGTAATTTAGGCACGTTGAAGATATTCCTTCAGCTTCCGGGCATGGTAAGTCCCCGGGGCTGTACACACTAATGCCATGCAAGTCACTGATAATTGGGTACCTCGCAAACTCGTGTGGAACCTGTCAATTTGAGCGTGTTGTACCGGTTGTAGAACGCAGGACTTGGTTTCAAAAGCGTCCATTCATTTCGCTTGGCCCTATGAAAACACCAGAGCCTGTTTTGCGCCCATCGTCCATGCCGGAAATGAAATCGAATCGTCGTTTCTAACGGAAATGCATCTCTTCGATCAAGCCGCGTCTCGCTTGCCCTCCTTCACCTCCTTCTGGAATGGGTGTCAGTTCCTGTGCTCTTCGGAATATCTCGTTTCTTTGCAGAAAACTCGACTGCACTCACCAGTGCCTTCATTGTGCCATGCAGGGCATGCCTGTGGTTGCGGCGGAACTTGGGGTCGGTACCCTTGAGAGACGGGTAACGGTGAGTCTTGGGCTTGTGGATACTTGATCAGGTTGTTAGCTGCTGGGCTGTTGCGATTGAACGTCCATCTCTTTCTTACCCGTTACGGTGGGCCTTTCGCGTTTGGTTGTGCTGAGACGAGTTCTTTGACTCTGTGATATTGTCAGTCTCAATCAGAAGAAAGCAGAGCAGCATACATACTGGCCATGGCGACGGTTGTGGATTCGCAGGCTTGATGATTTCGATGGATTCGGCTGTCGCTGGTGTCGAAGTCGATTTGACGATACCGTAGGGTTTCGCCGTGCGTGGATGGTCCCAATGCGGCTAGCGTGCCAAGCGCAGGAAAGCTGCCAGAGCAAGGTCTGCAGCTCGAAGATCCGCCGCTCGTCAAACAGCTCAACTGAGCATTTGCACAATCACGCAAATTGACCGTATGAAGCTCACGTAGAGATATCTGCTTATTGTTTCACACAATCCTTTCAAAATAGAAGCATAGTTTCCTCGCATAATCATCTTGCGTGTGTCCGTGCTCCCACATAGCAAGCTTCACGAATTTGCGTCCCGGCAATCAACTCCGCCGTGACTCTGGTCGAAAAAGCTTATACACAAGTACTAGTAAGTGCCTTTGCCAGGGAAGCTGTTGAATCATTTATTGCTTAGAAGTCAAAGCTTGCATTGTCAGATCGATATCATCACGTCGAGATTATGCATAGTCGCGTTGCGAGTGCGATCTGTCGCCTCGCAGGCAATCGATCCAAACACCTCGAGACCACGCGAAATGCAAGGCAATTAGCGCAAAGGAGTTCATTTGTTTCTTCAAGGTCTCTGCTGCGTTCTCGGCAGAACGCAAACAGCATCGACACTCCCACTCAAAAGCTTGAAGCAAGTGCTAGAGGCTACTTTTGGTCATTCTTTTTTGCCTTCGCAGCGGTGTCTGGCTACTATGTCGCTACCGATGCTCGCTCAGGCGTACACCATTGGCTCGGACCCCCTATCATCAGACTCCTCTACGATGACGCTGAAGAGGCGCATGAAGTTGGCACCAACATAGTACGCAAACTCTGGGAACTGGGCCTCAATGCTAAGGACAGAAGCGACATTGATAGCTCAGGTCTCCTCAAGACGAAAATCTTCGGCTACGAAGTCGTCAATCCAATTGGAATCTCTGCGGGCCTGGACAAGCATGCGGATATTCCAGACGCCTTGTTTGATCTAGGTCCTGGCATCGTTGAGGTCGGAGGCATCACCCCTCTCCCGCAGCCCGGCAATGAGAAGCCTCGCGTGTGGAGGATTCCATCCCAGAATGCCCTCATCAACAGATATGGATTGAATTCGCTCGGTGCGGCGGCTGTAGCCGAAAAGCTGAGGCAGCGTGTGTTGGACTTTGCGGCGTCTCGCGGCCTGCCTCAGTCGGAGGAACTGGTGCTGAACAATGAGGCTGATATCCCCCCTGGCTCACTCACACCGGGAAGGCTTCTTGCCGTACAGATTGCCAAGAACAAAACCACGCCAGAGACTGATTTTGAGGCCGTGAAGAGAGACTATGTTAACTGTGTGCATCATCTTGGCAAATATGCAGACATCATCGTTGTTAACGTGTCGAGCCCCAATACGCCGGGCCTTCGCTCCCTCCAGGCCATCGAGCCTCTGACTGCGATCATGTCGGGAGTCGTACAAGCCGCAAAGTCCGTTGACCGGAGAACCAAGCCTGTGGTGATGGTGAAGGTCAGTCCTGATCAAGACTCGGATGCCCAGATTCAAGACATATGTACCGTCGTCCACTCAAGTGGGGTTGACGGTATCATCGTCGGAAACACAACAACGAAGAGGCCTGGTGCTCTGCCCATCGGGTACGATCAGCCTCCCAAGGAGCGCCAGATAATGCTTCAACAGGGCGGCTATTCTGGCCCTCAGCTGTTCCCCAAGACACTGGAGCTCGTCGGGAAATACAGACAGGCTCTCGACAACTCGGATTCACAAGCAGCAGATGCCGGGGCTAAGATATTATTCGCGACAGGAGGAATAACGAATGGTCAGCAAGCCAAGCAGATCCTGGACGCTGGCGCCAGCGTCGCAATGGTGTACACGGCACTCGTCTACCACGGCTTCGGTTTGGTAAATTCTATGAAGACCGACATGCTGTCGAGAACAAATAAGCCATAAAGCACCAGCCTGGACGTAAAATCTTCAAAAATTCATTCGCCTATTCATCAAACTCGATCAAAGCTGTGCCTGCCTTGCAGATGTCTCCAGCTTTGTGGACAACCTTCTTGATCGTCCCGTCTTGCGGGCTCCGAATCACAGTTTCCATCTTCATACTCTCAATCACCACCAAGGCCTGATCCTTACTCACTGTGGCGCCTTCAGCGACGTCGACTCTTAAGACCTTGCAAGGCATTGGCGCAAGTACGCTGTGCGTCAAGTCTTTCACACCCAATGCCTTTTCGACAAACTTCGGTCTGACTAGCTGCAGTCTATACTGAGTGCCAAGTTGAAACACGGTGACTGTATCTCCGTCGAATATGACACGAGCGTCCAGTCTTCGCATGTCGGACCACGAGGAAAGCGTCTTGGACGCCGGATCCCATTCAGCAGTGACATTTGGGCAAATGGCGTCGCCCACTTTCAGGTCAAAATGACCAGGTCCACGCTGAAATAGCCCAACGACGGACTGCTCCGCATCCAGAGTAGATGCTTGAGACTTGTCGCTGAAGGTGATCTGCCGTCTTTGAGGTGCGGACGTGAATCCCAATGACGAAAACGCGGGCTTGGACTTCGCAGCCTCTTCCGCGAGGACGCAAGCCAGGGCAGCTTGTGTGTACACGAAAACGGGAATTTGTCTCTTCTCGAACAGACTGTCCTTGTTTTTAGGAATAAAGCCAGTCTCAACATCACCTGCGATGAAGGTTGGATGCTTGCAAACCCGCTTGATGAACTCGATGTTGGTGATCGGGCCTGCAATCTCGTAATCCTCAAGCGCGGCATGAAGCTTCTGTAGGCTCTCCGTTCGGTCGTTTCCGCGAACAATCAGCTTTGCAATCATTGGATCGTAGAACGAAGAGACCGTGTCGCCTTCAACGAAACCAGCGTCTACCCTCACATCCTCATTTGTTGTAGGAATTTTGAGATGGGTCAACTTTCCAGAGTCTGGGACGAAATCCATGTCCGGGTTCTCTGCATAGATTCGTGCCTCGATTGCGTGGCCCCGAGACGCGATCTCTTTCTCAATTTGCTCTTGCGTAAGTGGTAGCTCACCGCCCTCTGCAACGATGATTTGCCAGTGCACAAGATCTTGACCTGTCACCATCTCTGTGGCAGGGTGCTCCACCTGCAGACGGGTGTTCATCTCCATAAAGAAGAACTCGCCAGAGTCGTTGTCGAATATGAACTCGACGGTGCCCGCCCCTTCGTAGTTAACTGCCAAAGCAGCCGCCCGTGCCTTCTCCCAAAGATCCTTCCGAATGCGGTCATCCAGATTCGGGGCAGGGCTCTCCTCGAGCACTTTCTGATGCCGCCTCTGCACGGAGCAGTCTCGCTCTCCCAAGGCAACGCAGTTTCCGTGCTTGTCAGCAAAGACCTGGACTTCGATATGTCTCGGTGTCGTAATGTACTTCTCCACGAGCATTGCGTCGTCGCCGAAGCTGTTCCGAGCTTCGGATTTGGCGCTTTCCAGCATGTCCATGAAGACGTCCGGCGTCATTGCGATTCGCATACCCTTGCCTCCACCACCCTTGACGGCTTTCAATAAAACAGGAAACCCGATCTTCTCCGCTTCCGTCTTGAGAAACGCGGGATCCTGGTTGTCGCCGTGATAGCCCGGAATACATGGAACCCCGGCGGAAAGCATAATGTCCTTGGACCGAGATTTGTTGCCCATGGCTTCGATGGCCGTTGAAGGTGGGCCGATAAATACCAAGCCGGCTTCGGCACATTTGCGTGCGAATTCAGAGTTCTCACTGAGCTGTGATTTGAATTAGAAACTGACCCGAGAACTGTCTCGCGGGCACGTACGAATCCATAGCCAGGATGGACGCTATCACAGCCATGCTGCTGCGCAGTCTGGATGATCTTGTCGCCATCCAGGTACGCCGATGTTCCACCAATATTGATGGCATATGGCGAACTCAGAGCATGCTGAGATAGTGCGTCGGGGTCGGTATAGATCGTTGTTGTCCGTACCCCATGCTGAGCTGCTGTCCTGCCTACTCGTCTGCGAAAGGTCAGCACAGGTCGTCGCAGACAGAGGAGTACCTACAATGCAATTTCACCTCTGTTTGCGATCAAGATGGATTCCAAGGGCTTTCTTGTTATTGTTGAAGATGCCCTCAATTGAGTGACGGGTCGTGCCTTGCTAGCAATTGCCCTGACTGGGTGGACTGTCAACCGCGGATACATTTTCAGGTCTTATTACATGTCAGAGAAAACCAAAAAGAGAGAGGAAGCCGTGCACTTGAAAACTTGAGCACGATGGTGGTGTTTTACAAGCACGGGACCTGGAACGTCCCCATGGGGATGTAGCAAAGTGGAGGCCGGCGCTAGCCGACCCGCTCGGCTCACAGAAGCGTGAGGCAGCGGTAGCATTGGGAAAACAAATTCACGCTTCATTACACTTGAACATGGCTGCAATTGCAAGTCGTTCGTAAGATGCTATATCAGATTTTCTACAGAAGCAAATTGTCAAATGGTGATCTGCGCCACCCTGACTTCGAGATCTTATGCTTTAACTGCCGAGGGGTATCATCATAATTATGCAACATGTCAACCATTCACATCCTGTCCCTTGTTCTGTTCATCACTCATGCAATCCATGTGAACTTTTATATGGTCATCAGCCAAAGAGATCGGCCGCTTTGTGCCGCCTTGGAGCTCGACCTCCACCTCCAAAGAGTTCCTTGCCCGCATTTGAACCATTGGCCTTTTCCGGGAATAGTTCCTTCAGCGTTTTGCGTTGACCAGCAACTCCGCGGATTGTGAAGCCTTGCGGCTCGTCGATGGTGGCTGCGGTGCCCTTGATCGAGAATCCCTGCTGTTCCTGCTTTTTCTGCTTCTGATACATGGCGTCTGAACGCAGTGGAAAGTCGGGGGTGTCCGCAGGTCCGTCCACCAGCGGCACGCTCATCTTGCCCGAGAATAGATCTGCCGCGTCGTCCGCGCCCGTTCCTGCACGCATGGGAAACAGTTCCTTCTTCAAGTTTGTAGCGGCTGCTTTGTTGTTGGCGGCTTTGACATGTGGCTCTGCGAACAGTTCTTTGCCGCTATTCCCACGGCGTCGAGCTGGATCACGGTCGCGGTCATATCTTCCTCTTGCCCATGGACTGCGACTGCGACCTGGAGAAGCGCTGCGATCACGATCCCGATCTCGCCGACGGTCTGTCGACCTTGATCTGCGAGCGTTGCGCCTTCTTGCCAGCGCGCTCTCGTCGTCATCGTACATTGATGCGTCAAACTTCTCGACTTCGTCATCACTCCTCCTGCGTCTTCGCTGAGGACGTCGTCGACTTCTCTCCTCTTCCTCGGGGTGCAAAAGGTAGTAACGGCTTGCTTCGCGAGCTCGGGGCTGCTTCTTGTCAGAAACCACCGCTACCCTCACCGCCAAACGAGACGCCGGATGCGCAGTAATCGGTTTGGCGTCGCGCTGCTTTCTGCTGTCCGATTCCATCGTATCAGAGCCTGTGAGGGCAGTGAGGGCCTGGAGAGCAATATCTGAATCCTCGAAGACGAAGTTGACCGACGTATCATTGATCCATTCGATCGTTGGTTTGTGTTCTGGAAAGTGTTCCGCGGCATAAGCTGCCAGATCCGAAGTTGATAATTCATCCACGCCCTGCACGTTGATCTTGTGATGTACCAGCTCTTCGCCTTCTTCATTTGTGGTCTCGGCGGTTGCTCGCTCGTGGGATGGTATGGGATCAGCTTGTATTGTTGCGCCGAAAGCAGAGAGAGGCGCTTGCTATGCTACTGTCAGAAGCTGACAGAGACACGCTGTTGCGAACGAACCTCAGGTACGACCGTATCTTCCAATTCGCCCAGGTCGATGTCTATGTCCATGTCCATATCCATCGCGAACGTTGCGGTTGATGCCGCTTTGCCTGTATCCGTCCAATCAAAGTAATTCGGATCAAGTTATGCGTCAGGGTCAATGGGTTGTGACCAAGTTGAATGGAATACTAAAGGTAGAAACGTTTGGGGTATAAAGAGCTGGTTTTATGTGTTGTACGGAGGACTTCATGCGCATCAATCGCAGAGCCGCATTCCGGGCCCACTTTATTACAGCAACGGAACGGGTGTTTGAGCTTGGTCTTGGCGGACATCCACTTCAACCTCACTTGATTGTTTAAAGCCATTTGACTGACCTCGCAGGCACTGCATCTTCACGCGTCAGAATCTACTCACTTGGCTATGGATCAGATCCGATGACCTATACACAATCTACTGACATGACGGTCTTCACACGCGCGCGTGTCCGACGTGCAGAAATTAGTCTACCTGATTCACCACGGGCACGACACCCTTTCCAAGGAAGTAGCAAGATACATCATAGTTTCTTATTGTTCCAGAACAAAAGAGCCCCTTCACCGCTGTAAATGCTGTTGGTGTCTGGACTGAAACGCCAATACTACGTGTTTGTGCTCAGATTGACGCTGTGGAAAGAGATCAAAGCGATTGTTGATTGCCGCCACCCAAACCAGCGACGAAAGTGGCTTTCAAGTTGACTTACTACGAGCATTTCTCCTTTCTTCTATAGTCTTCAACTAGTTCTTCATGCAACTGAGTCAATTTGTATTTATATAATTATGAGCTGTACAGATGCCTCCCAGACGCGCAAGCGAAGATCTTCGTCTATACCAAAGGCAGGTATTGTGTGGCCGGCTAGCCTATCAAGAAACATGTCCCTTCAACTGCTGCACGTTGGAGCATTGGTGAAGCAGGTGACCAACCCAGGAGTGACGTCCACACGAGCAGACAACGCGCGAGCGTCAAGTCTAAGTGTTGTGCCTGAGTCACTCTACCTCTGGCCACCTTGTTTCGTCTATTGAGCGCAGCTCACACAATGACTACCGCGTTCACACACTAGCTATCAGGCATAGTGAAGAGCAAATTTGCCCGCGACCTTCACTTTTGACGCCGCAAGCCGGCGCACAATTGCTTCACCTCGATGTTCGAGCAGTTGTCACCCTCGCGCCATGTTTTTGCGGCCATTTAATCCACTACATCTCCTGCCAGTCCTTCCACATCCCCATCCTTCGCAACTCTCACCACACCAACGTTTCAACGCTCTGATCCTGTAACGCGATCACCTTTTACCATCGTACTTCAGCAAATCTCCCTGTTCTTCCGCTCCTACCGCTTTGCACGTCTTACTCCTGAGCCATTGCACCTCATTCCCGCAAGCTCAGCCATTCGCCCCCAACCCAAAACATGTCCCATTCCCAGATGTCTTCGAGCTCCGTCAAACAAGACATTTACGCCTCAGACACTGACGCTGATGTTCACTCCGACTCGACTATGAATTCGTCGGACGTCGATTCGAACGACAAAGAGGCGATGAAAGAGCTTCGGAGACGAAGGAAAGCGAAGGCCGAGAACGTCGAGCGAAGGGAAGCGAGAGAGAAAAGAAGGGTGGCGGAGAAGAGGAGGGCTGCCAAAGAGACGAAGAGAAGGGCGAACAGAGCACTGGACCTTCACGCCGCTTCCGCCATACCCGCCTCCGAAGCTGCCACAGTTCTTGGCAAGGATATGAGCGGCGACGAAGCCGACGTGGAGATGAATGAGGATGGCGCCAATGCTCCTGGCGAGGTAGAAGGGGAAGGGAGACAAGGAAAAGAGGAGGAAGAGGCAAATTCTACATACGAGTTTCGGCGAAAAACTGCCGGCAAGAGCCTCGGCCTCGCGAAAGTGTTGCAGGCGGCTCACCAGCAGAAGATACAGAGGCAGAAGCTGGCTGAAGCAGTTGCGACGCTGAGTGCCATTAAGCGCTTGTATGCTGATGAGAATCTGACCAGTTCAGAAAGCCTGTTCAGAATCTCGCAGCTGCTTGACAATTCTACAGCTGAGGACGAGAGTGAGGGCACAACGTCCCTGAACGATGCCAACGACGTGAAGGCGAAGTCGGCTGATGTTGACGCCCCCGCCGTCCAAGATCCAACTCACAAGGCGCAACCTCGCGCCACCGAGGGCTCCCCGTCGACCACCACTGATAGAGGTCGTGGTGGGAAGCCGACCTCCACCAAGGGCGCTGCCCGGCAGAAGTCAGTCGACAAGGCTTCCGCCCCTACCGCCAATGCCCCCGCCGCCAATGTCACCGAAGATCACGCCTCTGACGCCGACGCTCCCGCCACAAAGAAACAGCGTGCCAAGCAGTATCCTTGGACCGACACAGAGCTCGACTTCATGGGCCCCAGGCTCAAGGCCATCAAGGAAGCCCAGCCCGACATTGGCGAGGGCCGCTTCGGGATCCTTGCCGATGACCTCAACAAGCACTTCGCCGACTACTACATGGAGAAATTCGGCGTCTCCAACACCCGCACCATGATCTCGGTCAAAAATTGCGTCTCGCGCAAACTGAGGCCGTATCTGCTGGCTCGCGGTGAGTACTTTGACGACCGTGCGGAGCGCAAGGACGGCAAGGCGAGGGACGTGGTGACGAGCGCTCGCCCGAACAAGAAGCGGCCTCTTGAGATTGTCCTTGTGGAGAAGAAGGATGAGGCGGAGGGTGATATCGTCGAGTCCGTCGAGCCCGCTGATGAGGAGCTGCCGGCGAAGAAGCGCCAGAAGACGAAAGAGACTTCGGCTCAGAAGGCGCCCGTGGAGGCTTCAAGGGGCGTCGCCGAGTCTGCTCCGGTTGCTGAGCCTGCTCCTGCTCCGAAATCTACTTCGTCCGGCACTGGCCCAACACGCACCGCTCCCAAGAATCCCGCTAAGCGTGCGGCTCCCTACAACAAGGGCAACTCCGAGGTCACCTCCAGCAAAGCCACTTCCAAGAAGACTTCCACCAAGAAACCTGCTGCTACTCCCGAGCTTTCTCCCGCTCCCGAGACTCCCACCTCTCCTGCGTCTGGCACCTACTCCTCCTCCAACGAAGAAGACTGGTCCGAGGCAGATTGAGTCTCGACTCCCAATACTGCGTCAAAAGAGAAATTTCAAAAGTCCCTCCAACGCCTACCACCGTGATACCAAATTCCAGCTCCGAACTATTGCTTCATCCGAGCGGATCGTTGGCCCCTTTACCGAGCATTGACGAACGGCGTGCCAGAGACGTATTGCGATGATTGGCCTTTTTGTTTTTTTCCTACGCCAGCAGGAGACTCGTCTTTCTGCATCTGGAATGGATTCTCAGGGAAAAAGTTATCTACATTTGTCTCGTCGCGTCTTTGGTTCTCGAAGTAAGGAAATGCATGGCGTGGAGTTGCACTGTGCGGTGGCCGTGGAAAGGGAGAAAGAAAGATTAAAAAAATTGAAAAGACTATTGCACAAAAAAAAAAAAAAAAAAAGGAATTTGCAGCGAACAGGACCCAAAAACTCGGAAACTATACAAGCCAAGGAGCAGAAGGAAAGAAGGAAAGAGAGAGAGAGAGAAAAAGGAGGAAACAGCACAAATTTGGAATATAGATTCGTATTCTTGCCGCATCTCAAGGACGATGCAGTGAGAAACTTCGCAGCGAAGCGTCAGTGGCGCTGTTTGCGGTTCGATTTTTCTTTTTTTTCTTTTTGGAAGTCTCTTTGATCACGAATGCATCCTAGCGAAAGATGATACCCAGGGAGGTCGGCATTTAGATATTACTTTTATCTTGGTGTTTCTGAAGAAAACGCTACACCGACAACCTTTTGGGAGCTACGGTAGAACAATGGACAATTTTTTCATCTTGAAGCTGCTTGAATATCTCATGATCATGTGTAACTATCCGTGACTGCGAGGCTGTGAGCGCTGTGTATTGCGCACAGGTCTCGACGGCGATGTACGTGAGCATGTATCTTGTAAAGAGCTATGGGCCATCGCGACGCACGGGTTTGTGCCGAGTATCTACGTGCTGCCAAGATGGCGTCTCGACCTACATGTTCGCCTATAGCGCATGCAATCAGTGTGATGGACATTGCCCCGAGTACGCAAGGGCCTAAAACTGCTGGAGTGTACCGAGCAAACATCGATCGGTCAGACGCAATGAACTCGGCGCCAACTCACCCCCCGATAGCGGATCTCAAAGCAAGCAAACAGGTTTCTAGCGACCCGTACGTTTTGGGTCATGATCCACTCTGGTAGCCGTGGGCCAAGAGACGCATTAGATGAGACAATAGCAGCTGATGTACAACAGGCGGCACGGAACGTACGCAACGGTCCCTTCATCGAGGGTCGCATACCAGGCGAGTAACTACCGCAAGCACCGGTCTTCGACCGACGCCCACCGAGTCCAGACTGCTTGTGTACTAGAGCTTACAAGGCAGGCCAAATCGTTGCTGACCAAAAGGCGACAATAGAGGCACGCTTGCGGCGATCCTGCAGGCGAGACGCACGATGCGGGTAGATGCCCGCCCTGCAGCATTTTCCTTGCATTCGACCTCCTCGCAAGGCCAAGCCATTTGCACACAGCAGAGACCATCAAGTAGTGTAATTTGGAGCACGACTTCATTCCGATACCCAAGTTCGCAAGTATGCCGCATCGGACTGTCATGCCTCGCAGCGTCCATCACGGGGCGTGCGAATAGCACTACGGCTGTTCCCCTCATCGTGCCCCTCCATCTCAATACTGGTAATGTGAAGAAATAAAAAGTACATCAGGGTCGAAAATGACGGGTTGATCCGTGAACCATCTGTTTCGCAGCGACATCGAAGCAGGTACGTCTTCATCGAGTATCGGGCGAATCATCGGTCGCAACGACGCCAACCTTGTACTTCAGGAACATACCAGACTGGGCATTGTGAGCAGTCCCAAAACATCCAAGCGCCGGTGGGGCCAATCGTAACCCGTCCGGATCAGAATATTGCCGGACACGGCGAACACGGCTGCAGTTGATGTACTTGACAACTGACCAGCCGTGAGACAGCTGGTACATCGTGTCTCAGATGCCGGATGGCGGCCTGAACCCGGCAGCGCAGCCGATTGACCAAAATTTGCTGCTCACGAGCGTGCTGGGGTCTTTCGCGCAGGCGGAAGCAGCGAATCAGAGAGCTCGGCGTGTCCAGAGTTTGAGACAGTCCTTGGTTCCGCCTGCTTTGCAACGACACGGATACACGGTAGATCAGCCTTGTCTGAAAGCTCGGCGACACTGCTGCTGGGCGACCTTCACTTGGACCGTTTTCGTCAGTGCTTGTCTCGAAGCGGTAGCGCTGAATTCGGATAGGATCTGATACATCATGGTACGATTGATGGGGTGAACTGGCGACCGTCTTGTTGTTCGTAGATAGAGGAGGAAAAGGCAGCATCGGATCCGTGTTTGCAGACACTTAGCCGTCATATGACGGGGCTCATGCACGGGCACTGCTGTCTTGAGGCCGCTCGAGGACCCTATGATGTCGGAGGGCTGTCCTTGTCCCACTTATGAATTCAGTGTCGAACTTGATTGACCAATCCAGACTCGTGCTGGCCTTGAGCGTCGCTCATGCTTTCTGCGCTAGGTGACCCATGACAATCACGACAAGTCCAGAGAAGCAATTTCATGATCCACTATCGCTCGTTATTCCACCGGTCGAGTATGATGGTATGGACTGCGCTAATCGACGTGCCAGCTAATTCGAGGCCTCGCGCCGGAAAAGCAAGCAGTGCTGAAGGCCTGAAGCTGCCATGTAAGTTGCTTGTATGCCTGCCTTTGCCACTTGATACAAGCTTTGACGTAACTAAGACATCATTTCAACGCTTTCGCAGTTCTTAGTGTTGCGTGTATTTCCAACGAATGTGCGAGACACCCACAACGATCAACGTAGTGCATGCTCTGGCGTGTGGAGAGACATCGCTGCTTGCGTTGCATGGCGAGACAGCAACAATAGCCTTGAGTGTACGCCGCTGAGCTAACGTATGCATTACACGCACAGGTCCTCAAGAACCAATTAGGTCTTCGAGACAAGCAGAGCAGTGAACCTTGTGCTCCTGGGGGTCCCGTGATCTTGGCCTCCAGACCGTGGTCGAGGAGGTGAACCAACAACCCTGTCCAGCTCATTCCAGCCTCAGCGCAAGAACTGACCAGGTCCGGTTCCTGGTGCCATCAGTGGGTGTCTGATTCTGATCGAGCACAGGCGCTCAAGCTGGATTGCGAGCTTCGAGTTGACTGTTCTTGGACCCGAATTCCCGTCGTGGCTTCGTTCGATCTTGGGACGTCATGAAAGCTAGCAGGTCGACAGGTTCACTTGGTTGCTGAGGGGTACATGCGGTGGGTCGCATTGCGGAGCACTTTCAGGCGGAGAAACAGCTGTCTGCGTTTCAGATGCGTCCTGATCACCTGTTGACTCCAGAATCTAACCTATAGGACGGATTCGTCGCAGCACTGCTGGGTGCAAGCAAAAGTGGCGTGGCAAGTAGGCTACCTTCTTCATGGCCGCTTGCAAGCCTGTGGCTATCGTCTGAGAGCTTCGAAAACGCTTGTCTCAACGTAGCCAACAAGCAAAAACGACTTGCGGGTTGACGTTCAGACTCGTCACCGTACGATCTGCACACCGTTATCGACCACTCGACAGAGCGACAGAGATCCACGCAGGCCCACCACTAGACAACGAGGCCGATCCTCGATCGACATCGACATCGAGCAGAGGAACCATTTTCGAACGGAGGCGCGAGCGCGATGGCTGGACGGCATGATGAGGTTAGTGCTTGAAGAGGAGATGGCCTTGGCCCACTTCAGCAGATCCACATCCTAACAATGACGTGAACGCCCATCATCCAGTTACCCTTGTTCTCACTGCGCATCTTAGGGAACGCAAGAGCACTTTGTAGCCGTAGTGCGGCAGCTGCAGGGAGCTTACGCGCGTTTCCCAACAGTATGCTCCATCATGTAGCTAGCTTGTCAGCAATCCCCATGGTGCTATGTGAGCGTTGAGACCCTCTCGAAGATATTAACGATGGTCCCTAACGTCCTCAATGTGCAAGATATAAAAAGCCTCTTCCCATGTAGGGATTTGTCTTGGATATTCATAATTCATTGCATATTGCTGCAAAGACGAGTTGAGGAGCGACATTAGGGGTTTGACGACTAGCAGAAGCGGTGGGACATGAAAATGAGATTTTAGGTTCATTTGCCAACAAGGCACCGGGTCCATGCAGACTTCTACAGTGGGTAATGAGCAGCAACAGACATGCTTTTGTCGATCGCAGCCCTTGAATCTGGATCAGGAACCGTTATCCAATAGAGGGACAGTAGGAAGCGGAGGGGAGGTTCGGACAAGTTCGATGTTTGTCGATGGTTGGCAGCCCCTCGCAAAGATCTGGACGGCGCAGTGTCTGCCATTGAACCAAGAACTGGGAACTGGAGCAGTCAAAAAGGCTCGTGTAGTCCGTCTCATTGACAGGGCCAATGACGAGGGAAAGCTGCCATCAGTGCTGTGATTATCAGCGCGGCAGACTTGGTCGAAGGCTAATGGACCAGTACTAGTATATACCTATGCCCAAGCGCACAGAGCAAGCACATCGTGCAGAAACGCGACAGAGGAGCGGTTCGTGCTTGACTTGGAAGTGCCGGCGCCAGCTTGCTGGAGATGGGCCGTCAGCCTGGAGGTAGAAGAAGGCTCTTTCCGCGTCGCGCTGCCAGCGAGAAAGTGCGGCACATCCAGTGATTGTACTGAGCGGCCAATCATAAGCCAGCAGGCTCCAGGACGGGGCCTACAGACTTGAGAGAGCGCCTCGAGAAGAGATAGCGGGTTGTACACCGTCATCGGATGCTGAATGCCATCCAAACCGCAGGCTTGTTGTGCCCGGAGCGATTGCCAGCCAGAACGACAAGGACCCCCACAGCCTGAGCCTGGACAAGAACGAGAGCTATGCAGTAGAAACCATGAATGCAGATACAGCGACGGAACTTACCTAAGTTCGACGGCCGGAACTGTTTTGCCCGAGTTGGACAGTCTTCGTTCGCGTCAGACTTGTCGAGCCCGAGCAGGGAAGGCTACCAAGGCGCAGCTGTCAAGACCTGAGCTGCGTCCTTGCAGCAGGTGTCTGTAAGCAACATCATTCATGCCAATTCGACCCGGTGTTCAACCGATGTCCGCCAGCTGGGGCTAGGATGTCTTGCGAATGGATCATGGCTCAGGGCTTGAAGGTGGGAAGGGTACCGGAGCAAGTTTGACCGTCAGTACTCACAGGTGAACCCCCAAAATAGCGCTCGACAGACGCGGAGACAAGACGGAACAGGACTGACGCTCCGGACATTGTGACATCGACGACGAACGACAGGTGGCGGGCATGACACTGGCAACCTGGGCAGTGAAGTCTGCTAGCCCCTCTCGACAGGACGAAGCGAACTCCAGACGGCGCGGGGCGCCATGACGGCCAGCCGACCGTGACAAGCACTGCTTTGGAAAGAAGGTCTTTCGCATATTCTGACTTTGTGCACGGCATGCAATCGAAATTTGTAGAGGACGTACATGGAGGGGCAGCATTCGTCCGCGTTGTTGGTCGTGCGTCCCCGACATGCGGAGGCCCAGGCCTTGTCGACGTATGCAGGAGTCGGCCATCTGGTCGATGCTGCTGATGAGTGATGCCAATGCACGACAGCAGTAGATACGATGACTTGCAGATTGGAGAGCTACGGCGCAGCGTGGAGGAGCCATGGAATGGACAGATGTAAGCACGATGGGTGAGATGCGGCCAAGCACGCGGCGTGCGTGCCAAGCAGAATAGGAAGGAGCGGACTGAGACGAAGACTGAAGTGAACATGTCCGTCTCCGTCTTCGGCCGCTTCGCCAGATTCTCATCGACGTCGAATCCGAGCATTGGCGCTGCCTGTCAACATGCCTTAAGCTCTTTTACTTCACAGACATCTTGTATCATGCTTTTACATCGTCCAGCCAAAGCATCTGTATAGAACAAGAATGAATTACTACCAGATTTGTAAGATCTAGACGTGCGGGCGACCGAGGGACTGATTTCACCTCGACGCGGGGGTATCTAAGAACTCCGTTGAATCACATATCCCAAAATTCAGTCCAGTTCCCAACCATTGACCCCAAAAGAGGCCCGATATGCCTGAGGGGCCCACTTTCTCAATTTATCCAAACGCCAGAGCTCCCTTGCTAAGTCAAATGGTCGTAATCATCAGGGCCAAGTTCAACTCAAGAGCGCGTGAATGCTCATCTTTGGGTCGGAAGGGCGCTCAGGCTCAGTCTCCTTGGCCTGGGGCCGAGTCGCAGCCTCGTGGAGATGCTGCGTCGCGGCTTGCAACCGTGCGCCGTTGCTCGTGCTGCTTTGGCTGTAGTGGCGCAGGTGATTCGTCGAAGAAGGCTGCGCTTCATAAGGCGTTTGCGGGCTCGAGACAGCGCTGTGAGGAGTAGGACCGCGTGAGTGCGACAGATCAGGCTCGTCCGTGTAGGCCGACGGCGGTGATCCGTGAGACGTGGCAAACGAGGGGCGACGCTCTTCGGAGTACGAAGGCTGATGATAGGAATTGGCCGAGCCTGGATAAGGGCCCTGTGGCAGTCGATTCATCGGCGCCAGCGTAGGACCTGCGTGTGGGACAGGATACTGCACACGATGGTGGTCGACTGGCATGGACACATGCGCAGAAGCGAAGCCGCTGGTCCGCAGAGGCGGCAGCCTCACCCCAGTGTTATATTGGACTTCGGCCGCGGATTGGTGGGGGCTCGGGTAGTGCTGAGCACTCATTAGATGCACCGGATTTGAGTATCCAGTCTGTTGTTGATGAGATGGCATGCTCGGGTGTGGATAAGGTTGGTAGCTGCGACCAGAACCGCTCTGGCGGTCCAGCATGCGCTGATGGTGTGGGGAGAAATGCAGCTCAATATGACTGGGTGTGTAGCTGCAGCGACGGGTCTTGTGCTTCTGCACCATGCCGTTATACCAGTTCTTGACGGCGTTGTCGGAGCGGTGGTCCAGGTGGCGTGCAATCTGGGCCCATTTCTTGCCTTTGGTATTGACAAATTCCATGATGGCCATGGCTTCCGCATCAGTGATGGGATTCTTGTTGATGGTGGGCTTCAAGTTCTGCTCCCAACGCTCGCGACACTGTTTTGCCGAGCGGCCGGTGATCGCATTCGCGATGTCTGACCATTTAGGGCGAGCCTCGGGTTGCTTATTGCACTGTTCTCTGAGGATGTCATCCTCGTCAGAGGACCAGGGACCCTTCTTGTCCTGGCCGGAGCTGGCCCTGGCAAAGTCTTGGCTCGCCATGTTTGACAGAACAATACGAACGCTTGTTGGTGGTTGACACAATTCGGAGTGACGGTGCTGATGTCTTTAGCTGTTAAGCGAGCTTGTTGGACGCTGTTGGTGCGTTTCTGGAGTCGGAGAGGAGAAAGAGTCGACCACCCCAGGATTATATAGCAGTTCCCAGACCCGTGACAGACGGTTAAAACTGAAATCGTCCCACAAACAAGTCGGTGCGGGATCGAACCGGTGGGTGCTAAAATTCAAATAATGATAGGATATATGGTTGGCGAAGTCGTCAGGTAGTGGAAGCCGGTTCAACAAGCAAGTCGGAGTAGAGGACGATAAAAGAGTGGATGGCGGATGATGGTGAGGAAGTCAGGATCGGGGTCGGGGTCGGGTAGGCTGGTTCGAGTTCGGGAGCCGTAGTGGACTTTGGGAAGGGATAATGGGCAGACAAAAGTGCAAGCAACGACGGTCTAGTAGTGTTCAGCACGAAGCAGGAGTGGAGAAGAAGGCAAGTAGGGTACAGCAGAGGGAGTAAGTAGGATTTGACGGATGACTGAATTGGTCGAGCAAGAGCTCTCGAAGCAGCAAGGCGGCGGGAAGGCTTGACAGCGACGGCCGGGGGGTGTGGACGGTACATGGCTCTGAGCATGTCGAGAGATTGATGGTACAGTACTTAGCTAGCTCGTGGTAGATCCAGCGGAGGAGCTACGACAAGCGGACAGCTCTCGAGGCCATGCCATGGGCGGCGGGAGCAGTCGAGCTAGAGGATGATGAGGAAGAAGCAGCATGACGGAGGGCGAGTCTTTCTTTCTTCGCCGGCCCCGTTCCCTGGTGCTGGGTGCCCGAAGCCTTTTTCGAGACGCCGTACGGGCGTGTATGGAACGTAATCAATCCGTGTAATCTATCTGCCCGGTCTGGGCCAGGGTGTAGCCCTAACATTTCGCCCCCACACGCACATTCTCGCTCTCTCGCTCCCCCCTCTCTTTTGCTCAATCCCACCAATTCTCATCCTCAGCCCAACCTGCATTCATACATGCTGTACTCCATGATAATTCACTACCCCGGCCACTCGCCATCCCTGCTGAGCTCACGCAAACTGTCTGCTGTCCTACCCGATCGTGTCTCACTGTCCGCTGCCGCATTCGACCTCGCTGTTGCTACCGCTAACTGCTTCAGGCCGTCCGCCATGCCGCCAGCTCCGAAACGGTCGACTCCTCAGAGACATGCCAAATTGTCCGCCTTGCTGAATGCTGATGACGACCAGCTACCCCTCACCACCCTGCTGGCTGGCCTGAGCTGACGCCGCATGTTGCAAGCTTGCTTGCTTGCATGTTCCCTCTGCCCAAACGCTCCTACTACAGCAAAAGCCGCCACTCTTACAGCATCGTCTCTCGTTACCCCTCATACAATCGCCATCGGAAAACACCATTCATCCCTGGGCCGCTGCTTACCCTCTGCACAGCCTCGACTCGAGCACGCCAGGCGAAATCACCCGCCTGTAGACTCGCACGAGACATGACCAAGCATTGGCCAGGCTACGCCTGACTGGGCCCGTCAACGGTCCAACGGTCTGGGCAGCCGGCGTCAGGCACAACTCACGACCGCGCGACCTCCGCCAGCTGTCGCCCAGCATTTGCGCACGACGCCGTGTCTACTGTATTAGGCGCCGCCTCCACGCGGTGCGCGTTGTACAGCCGACAACGGGCGACTCGCAATTGGTGTATCGTCGCTAATTAGGCACAAAAAGTCAGACGGACGGATTCCCATTACTTAATCGCAATATACCTTCTGGGCTACGACGGCAGTGTGCACGTCCTCTCAGATCCGGCGCTAGCAACGACAGATTTGCAGCCGCAGGGGCCTCGCTTTGCTATGCACGCCCCCATGCTGACCTTGGCACCTGGCGCTTTCCACTCTACAATACGGTCTGTCCACTCAGAGGCCGCGATGGCGACTTTGAGCTCTTTGTACCCAGCTCCTCACGAACTCTCAACGGACCTCGAGCTTGAGCTCGCTCCCCGACAGACTGGCTGACTTTGCCGTCGTCAGCACTCTCCGCGTGCTTTCACGCCTGCCACCTCCGTCCTTACCGTCCTCCCCAACGCTGCCGTTTCATACACTCGCTGGTCGGGGTAAGAGAGGAATCTCTGTCCACGGGACTGCTCGTGTTGACCGCGATTCTGGATCAGGTTCCCAGCTGCACGGTAGTGAATTGTTGACGAATGCTGCCGACGGACGTATTGCCTGAAGAAGCCCTTCCACTTCTCTAATCCACGACGGAGCCTCCCCTTCGTGCTGCATTCCGGGGTATTTGCCAAGTCAAGAGGATTGCATGATAGCCCATCCAATAGGTCCTTCTTTGCTGCTGAGACTGTTCTCACCTTTGCTCGCACAGACTCCTTTCATCAAACCTGCCTGCGCGCCTGTCTAGGATTATGCTGCTGTACATCACCCTTCCCAGCACGTCTAATATATCCTGCTCTGGCATCTGCCACCCTTGCGCAGGATCGATTTTTTGGAATTGTTGCTCCCCATGGCCGACTGGCTATTCGGCATTGAGTGGTCGGCGGGGATTGCCTCGTGGGCCAAGGAACACAGCCGTTATCCGTCACAGAGCCGCCACCGTAAGCATGTCTGCCACGATGCTCCTCCACCGCATGCTCAGCCGAGCATAGGCGATGTTGCGATGCTGCCTTAATTACCTTGTATCACGGTTCAGCGTTTGCCTTTTTGGGAGCTGCTGCAACTCGTTCTTGCTCCGGCAGGTCCGGAATACCGCAAATAGACGTTTGTAACGCCTATTCTTGTTTCAACAGGGGCAAGACCCGGCATCCTGAACCAGGTTAGCCTAGTGAATATTCCAATTATGCAGACTGCAAGCCTGCTTGCTAGCTAGCTCAATCCATCTCTCACGTCGTGGGCATGCATGCATCCTGGGTGGCAAGTTGCGATTGATGAAATTGGATTCGTTGGTGAACGAGAGTTGTCCGTGCGCGGCTTGTATCCTCCATCAACAGGCGTACGAAGCGCAATGCCACCAGGAGCGTCGTGTCGGATCCGTAGGCACCATTATGGGAGCTTGGTCGATTACGAACACCCGGGAGCGTCTGCACACCAATCGCACGGCCAGGCACGTGAGGAGGTTCTGAACATTTCATGACCCTTCCAGCAGACAGATGCCCTGAAGCCTGCTCAGGAGCGCAGGCTGACCGTGCATGCCAATTGGGAGCTCGATAATCCGCAAGGAGCACTAAAATCCTGGGCTCGCTTAGCCCTGTCATTAGCCTGCGATGGCGCCGATTTGGGCACATGGGTCTGGCCACGGATGTTTGGTCTATCCTAAAACGTCATGTGTGACGAATCGCGCCGACGATCGCTGCTGATTCGAGGCAGAAGTCGTTGGGGCGTGCCCTGGTCGAACCTTAAGGATGATAAAGCGTTGGCTGCCACAGTCGATCTAGATCCGATCGCGTGGTTGTACGAAGCTCAACTTGCGTTTCGCGGCAGTAGCCACATGTCCATGTTCAGGCTGTAGCGACGAGGCGGAAGGCGTTACTTGCTAACGTTTCCGTTTATTGCCTTGTGGCAGCAAGAGAAGCTTTGCATGCTAACGACCGGGGGCAGCGAGAGTTTAGCCCGTCGAGTCGCTGACGTCTTTCGGCCAGTCTACCAGAAGTCCCACGCATCACCAAGCATGGAGGCTGTCATCGACATACTTCTTGTATACGTGACCAGAATAAACAACATTACTGCACGAGGGGAGTTTCTCCCGCACGCGTGTAATATCTCTGCTTCACCAATCACAAGTCCTCTTGTGTGAAGGATATGGAGACGATCCTTCTTGGGCATGGAAACAACGCAATACTTTGAGGCGCCAAGTGAGCTTTCGCCTTGGCCATCTTGGTTGTGAGCGAAACCCTTTCAGCGAATGCTGTAATGTGCCCCCATTTTCCTGCACTTCTGTCTACCTGAAGCACTCGAAAATTGTGCAAAGTGACCTCCTGGACGAACGATTGAAACTCACTACGCTCCGCTGAAGACTGCTGCAAGACCAACGAAGTGTTTCACGCTTACGTTTTGTGAACGCGCGGTTGCGAGATGAAAGCAATCAGAGACGAGTTATGCAAGATGGTCGGCCCGTGTGCTCGTTGCAATCGTGGGACAACAGCGCGATTTGGATAATCGATCAAGCATCGGCCCTCGTGTTGCGCATTCTCGTTATTCATAGACAGCCGCACAGTTATGTAAAAGATTGGAAGTCCAGCTGCCTGCAGCGAAACCGGGGTTATTACTATGACAGTGTCTGTGCAGGTCCGCGAAGGTACGTACAGTTTCGGCGTGCCCGACATCCACCAACGGTCGAAAGCCCCAGGCGTGCCGTGTCGTTGAAAAGTCAACGGAAATACGATGGGTGAAGGCGAAATGGGCGCCGTGGTTAGCATACGCCGGCGCCGCCTTGAGAGTCGTTCTCAATGGCCGCTCTGGCCACGATTAGATCACAACAGCTTGAGCAGAAGCAATTCCACACATCCTAGCTGCTCCGCGACGAGGCCGATGAAGCACGAATATATGAACGCCGTGCCCATCGTGACTGGCTTTGTTGAGAAGACGGCCCCTTTGGAACTCCGCAAGGCGATTCTGCTGAACTAGTAGTATGTCCTGAGATGATCTCTGGTGACACGGTTGGCCGCCTTGCGCTAGACCCCGCCCCAAAAGCATGCCTGTTCACTTTGCAAGAATAGAAAGGAGGTTACCAGCAGAAGCGAAGTTCATGGCGAAAGCAAGTGATGGCAATCGTGATACCAGGACTTGGAATGCATCCGAGTAGGTGACATGAATATCTGAATGATGGTCCCCATACCAAAACAAGACCTCAAATGATTGGTAATCTGCCGTCTGCACTTTGGTGTTGACGCGCAAAACACGACCGTTGTAAATTAGTGGCTTTAATCTCCAAGCCCATGATGCTGAATGGCATGCATCCCAATTTCACGACCGGCATCAGCTGTTTCGGGGGCTTTGTCGAATTAACGGGTGCCAAGGCGAATGGCACGTGAGATTTTGCTAGCCAGTTCTGGGTTGACCGTCGCGTTCCAAAACTTTTGTTTAGCACACTGTTCGCGTCGAAGGCGAGCTAGATTACACAACTTTGGCAGATACCTCCAAGCAGCCGATGTCATGGCAAAAACAACAAAAGGCCTCATCCCCAGCCCTGGGTGCCCTGGTCATGCGCTGTACTTGAGTTAACAAGTGCATAGACCTTGCGAATACCGATACTGCCAGCCATGACTCCACAGTCGTCCCGCTTCCCCGTTCCAGGAAGAGAAGAGCAGACAACCCAGTTGGTGAACAGATGAACTCTGGGAAACGCATGAAGGCGTCTCGCAAAAGTTCACAACCCAAGTCAAAAGAAACCAAACCTCGCAAGGATGGTGATGAAGTCGATGCTGCGGTGAATCGTCGTCTCATCGACACAGCTCCTGCAACTACTCCAGAACCGGCAAGACCAATCAGACTTTATGTGTTTGGCGCTGGTGATGGTGATGAGCTTGGACTGGGCCCTAAGGGCAGGAATGCCTCGAAACCGCGGCTGAACCATCTTCTCGAGCCGGATGATCCTTCCAAGATTCACATTACTCAATTCTGCTGCGGCGGCATGCATACCGTCGCCTTGACAACCGACAACAAAGTCGTCACCTGGGGCGTTAATGACAACGGTGCTCTTGGAAGAGATACTACGTGGACGGGAGTTTTCCGTGATGCCGACGCAAGTTCTAGCGACGAGGACGAAGAAGAACTCAATCCGTACGAATCTACTCCAACTGAGATACCTGAAGATTGCTTCGCCCTAGGCAGCAAGATCATCCAGGTTGCTGCTGGCGACAGCTGTACTCTCGCTCTCACAGACGCTGGTACTGTCTATGGATGGGGAACTTTCCGCGTATAGTCAAATTACATGTCAACATTCGGTCTTGCGTTGCTAACGTATCATAGAATCCCGAAGGCTCGGCTCGGTTCGGGTATGACAATACCGGGAAGGTCATTGAAAAGCAGCTGTCTCCGCTTCATCTCTCTGGCCTCAAAAACATTACTCAAATCGCTTGTGGAGCCAACCACGCCTTGGCTCTTGATGCTAATGGTGTCATCTGGGGCTGGGGCTCGGGTCACCAGAATCAACTAGGGCGCCGTCTTTTCGGCCGTAATCAGGATGGCCTTGTACCTCGTCGAATTGAGATATTCCGCCAGAAAGGCAAGTATATTGCGTGTGGCGAATATCACGCGCTGGCTGTTGATACAAGAGACAACGTTTGGGCATGGGGTCTCAACAACTATGGCCAGGCTGGCGACATGGAATCCGCTGGTGATAACGCAGCCTTGCTACCTCATCCTGTCAAGATCAAAGATCTTTGCGGCCGTGGCGTAACTATGCTTGACGGCGGCGCTCACCACTCGGCTGCAATTACTGCCGAAGGCGTCTGCCTAACATGGGGTAGGATTGACAGCGGCCAATTGGGTGTAACCATTACATCTGAGATGCTGAACGACCCGACGTGGATCCGCTACGACGAGCGTGAAACGCCTCGTATCTGCCTCCGCCCCACGAGACCTCAGGGTGTAGGCAAAGTTGCTCAAGTCGCATGCGGTACTGATCACACTATTTTCGTTGGAATAGATGGTCTGGCGTATTCGACGGGCTTTGGACCAATGGGACAACTTGGGCTTGGATCCGAAGAGGAAGTCAAGACGGCACAACAAGTAAAAAGCAAGCATACGGATGGCAAGACTTTGAAGCTTGCAGGAGCCGGTGGCCAGTTCTCTATTGTTGCTTCGCTAGCATGAAAAGAGGATTCTGATTGACGGGATAAGACTTGGTATGGCAATTGCTCATCGAGCCTGCTCGATATATGCTCATATAGTATCTAGTGTGTATATGCGGAGACAGACCGATAGTTGTGATGGCAGGCACGACAATGTCTATAACACTTTAAAGATTGTTGGAATCGGGTGGTGCTGTGGGAGAGCCGACCTTGCACCATGAGGGTGTGGGAAGCCAAAGTCAAAGTGGGGATGATGTCGATGGCTGCAATGAGCTTTTTGAGTTTCCATCTTTAGCTGCACGCTCCGGCGCAGCAGTGTCAACGAGCGAAACCATCTCGCTGGGGCGAAAGGCAGTTCTCACTGGCCGTCAGACACGTTTTCTGCGGCTGCGAGGCGTGGTGGCGTCTGGAGGGCCCAGACTTCATAGCCACGCCCAGCTCAACGGCAATTTCACGGTAGTTGTCAAGACCTGGTTCAACATGTAGCGAGCTGTGTGGTCTAGATACGCCCAAAGCCATTGCTGTCATCGACACGTCGCCGCGTCGACGGCGTTTGCTTCACGACTGCGGAGCGACTACATTCGACACCCAGAAATACTGCAGCTTCTGCCGCGAAATGAGCGTATTGGAAATGGCCTGTTTGGTCATACGCGCAGCGTCCTCGTAAGCATTCCTGTTGCTCGTACCGAAGCATGTGCATTGAATTTGTACCAGCGCCACAGACCATGGCGCCGCCACTTTCGCGTCCAGACACGTACCCAACTTTCGACACCTGTGCCGAGTTCGGGAATTGTTGCTGATGTCGCATGACTCGACGTCTCACAGAGCCTGCTTACAGCACTGTCGCAACAGAGCCATCAGGACATGCGCAGGCAAGGCCTTTCGAGTGAGTCCAGGCGTTCGGCTAGGTACAAACGTCCGCTCATGGCTCATGTCACGCGCAAAGCGGCAGATAAGGGAGACAAGTACCTTCACGACAGTCACCACCAAGTGTCAGGAATCGGAAGCGTTGGTCTTCCGCGCCGTTTGGCCAACGTGGCATTTCTCAACGGTCGCGCTGGGTCCAAACGGAAACCTTGCTGATCGGGTTTCGTTGCTGCGCACACCCCCTTTTTGCGGCTCCTTGCCATGTACAATAATCCCAGAGTATTGTACGTATGTATTGTTCCCGTATTCCTCGGCGCCTTTGCTTGGCTGCTCGCTAACTGCCGTTGTTTTGGGCATAGCGTCACGCTTGCATGTGGTTCTTTCAGCAAGTCGTTGCGTTCAACCACCATGTTCATTTACTTACATGCGTACCTCCTTCGTCTGCGTTTTCCCGGCCAATCCCTGGTCGCCGGTGTCGTCTACTAAGCGCATGGCCTGCTGCAAAGCCTCGTGGCTCTCAGAATCTGCCGCCCCTTGGCGCACTGGGCGTCTGCTTGAGCTGGTTGAGCATGCCGTACGCTCTCGTACAGGCCGTCTAAAGGAAGGGCCAAGTCCGCTCGTCTCGAGCCATACAAGGTGCCTCGACTCAGTGGCTCTATTTTCGGTCTCCGATCCCGGCAGTAAAACGTCGAGTCGTACGCTGTCGAGGAACGCGGTTGCTCACATCGATGCGGGCGCAAGATTCATAAGCAGATGCCGAAGCGCTCATCCTGGAAGAAAAAGCCAAGTCGATTTTGCTGTGACAGCAAACGACCGCTCTTCACAATCCTTTGTTCCGATGAAAATTCATATGAATTTTATGCGACTAAGTATGCAGCGATCTCTGAACAAGGATACCTGGCTTCGGCCCGAAAGACCATCTACGATGCAAATGCACACGACCGGCGAATGCCTGCAACCCGCAACACACCGATCTTAATCTCGATGTTGCGGGCCTGTGATTGTCGACATGGGAGTATACCTATCGCGACGCGAAGGAGGATTTGGGCGCTGCTGCTGCGCACTACGCAATGGGCAGCGCAGCTCCTTGCCCGAGTCGGTAAACCGCCAACGCAGTCAAGGAGCAATCGAGGATCGCTTTGCCATCGTAGCGGAGTCTCCCCCCACTATTCGAGCATCATGTTCGTCCAGCTCTCTCCGGCATAACAAAGGGTGACAGCAATGACGATGACAGCCACCGTACACGTTGCTCGAGCCGCCGGCCAGTTTGCCGAGTGACGATCCCATACTCCCGATCTCTGCAACGTGGTTGGTACAGTCTGCTGGAGATCACCCTCCATGTATGTAGACAAAGCCGTCAAGGTTGCTGTCGACGTCCCCACTCCGTTGCGCCTGCTATCTACCCGCAGACAAGTAGATTTCTGTGTGAAATACCTCCCATCCTTGGCCATAACGGCATGTGGGAAAGCCGCTGCCACCATCTTCTGGCCGCCAACGGTCGCGCTCGAACTTCAGGAACATGTTTCACTTTCACCATGGTGGGCCCGTGCCGTGCAAATCTGACCTTGTCTTTCGTCTAAATAGTGCAATCAGAGTCGTCGCACTGCAACTCTCGGTGCTTGTTTTCAGGTCGGTCGCGTCTCTTTTCCTATTCTGGGATACACTCAGCCAATTTCCTAGGTCTTTCCTGGTCCATCTTGAAACACATCGAACAGGGTGTGTGTACAAATGACCTGCATGAATCTGGCAGCTTTTTCGCCGGGGTGTTCAGATCTTGTCTCGCTCTCCACGAGTGGCTCCCCAGCGCCTTTACGCCAAATTCCAAATCGCTCCTGCATTCAACCCTGCTAGTTTCACTCTTTCGGCATCCCCAATCTCGCAGCTTGCTTCATGCAGACGCCGGCACCTGCGGGTATCCTACGAATAGGACCTCTGCTCACCTGAATCCTGTTCTCCAGTGCCTACAGGTTCCACCTAGGGCCACTTGTCGATCAGTGACGATGGGTCGGCTACCCAGAACACGTCTTTTCAGGTGCCGTGGCATGCATGCTGCCATGTCTTGTTCCTTTATCGTCAACCATTGGCTCCTAAACAGGAGTTGTTGAGCTTTGACATTGCCCGCACATCTTCGATCTGCCCGAGTACCACCCCATCCTGTCAGCCAACCCGGAGTTATTGATGTTTCGATCACGATGCCCGGGCGAGTGCTATTGCTAGGGTATCCCTGCCCGATCCCGCCGGATGTTTGAAGTCACTCATGTAATTTGTGAACGTCGCTGAGCCTGTCAAATTTGGGAGCAATTTGAGATATAGTACTTGTAATACCACGTGGCCCTCAACGATGCGGTTACCTCGTGGACGCGGGCTGTCTCGACATGGCCGACGAGAACTAGACCGGCGTGTTGCTCCTCTACGTTGAAACCAAGCGCGGGACCTATCGCAAACTGGACCAGCTCGTCGGGCTGAGCGGATACCGGCAGGGGAGATCCTCGCCCTCCAATGCTAGCTGCGCGCCATCTCCACCCTCCAATCAATGGTGCGACACTGGGTCCTGGGGCCTGGCTTCAACCTGGTCCACGACGCACCAATGCCATGTGCTTGCTGCACGGAGCGGTGCAAAACAAAAGCCAGCTGGAGCTGCAGTGATTCCATTTTTGCGTGCAAATGCGACGATGCAGCTCTTGCTGTGCGTCGCAGAAATCCTTTACTATGATTTCAAACTCCGTTGGCTGGAATGGTAGGAGGAGGATGCTTCAAGCCCAGATTTACAAGTTTGTCCCATCAGGTTTGTTTGGTATAATCTTCGCCCCAAGTTGTTTCCTGGTTGGTGAGGGAGGATGAGTGAGACGTTACTGCTTGGTTGACTCAGCCAAGGAGGATCACATTCGCTTCTATTTCCAATATCAGGTATATCGACATTATAAATTCAGGGCACAATAATTTCATATCATTCAAGAGATACCAGTCGATCCTTGATCCCGGCGTGACTCTAGTCATCGCCGTCGGGAACTATACACCCGCCCGGTGGACTGGCGGACAAAGTATTGTTTGCGTGGGTCTGAAAGTCTCATACGTTCAACTGGTCTTTTTTCCCCAAATCCTGCGCATATTGATTTCCGAATGGGTTACCAGGGCGAAACGCTCTGGTTCGAAACACACAACCCTGTGGCTGTGGATACCGGCGCATTCATGTGTACACCAAAGATCCTCGCTCTCTCTCTCTCTCTCTCTCCTTTCTTTTTTTGTATCGTCATTTGAACCTGGAAGCATGTCCCATATACAGGCCTCGCTACATCAAACCGGCCTGTAAAAAATCATTCTCCGGCCCCAATAACCTCCACAGACCAGGTCCCTCCGCCCGGATGGGCGTGAAGTCGACAACAACGACGCCAGCTCGGTTCCAGATTTAGCGAAAGTACTACCCCTCCCCCCCTAAAATAGCTATAAACGACACGTACCTGGGTCCTTCGCCACCCACGCCATCACAATGCAACCCAGAGCCCTTCTGCAAGATCGAGACCTCGATCGTTTCCCTCTCGATCCCAGCACAAAGGGCAGCCAATGCAAGCACCTTGGCCTCGACCAACTGTCCTATTCATGGAACTCTCATTCTATCCTTTGACGGAACGATGAGACTCGAAACGATCGTGTTCCAAATACAGAGATACTTCTTTTTTATTCTCTCTCTTCCTGTTGCACCGATATCCACACACGCACACAAACAAACACAAACAAACTCACATACTCACATACTCACATACTCACATACTCACATACTCACATACTCACATACTCACATACTCACATACTCACATACTCACATACTCACATACTCACATACTCACATACTCACATACTCACATACTCACATACTCACATACTCACATACTCACATACCCACATACTCACATGCACGGTCCCACTTGTTTCTACCCCCCAAACGCCGTTAAGCGTGTTGAACCCGATTGTTCCTGCACACATGTTCCCACGCGCTCGTACGACCCAACCCGGCTCAACCCGGCTCGGCCTGACCGTCTACGGCGCCGGGCCGCCATCTCAAGGCGAACGCGGAGGAGAGGGGAGGGGAGAGGAGCGCAGCGCTCTTCTCACCCCCTCCCCCTGGTCGTGGATTGCTCGATGCCGGCCTCGCCTGTTTTGACCTCCCTAGGCCCCATCACCCTGGCCGACGCAGAAAAGGAAAAGAAGAAAGAAAAAAGAAAAAAGAAAAAAAAGGGAAGACTCTTTTACAACGCACGCTGACGGTGGAAACTGAGTTTCTTTTGCTGGGACCGTGACTGCTGGGTCGTCTCTCGGCCTCGTCTGAACCGGTCTAGCGTTCGTGATGACCGCACACCTAGGAGGATCCCGAGCCCGGGGTAAAATAAAAATTAGAAAGAAAAAAAAAACAGGATGCATTTTCCTTTCCTTTCTTGTCGGTTCCTTTTTTTCCCCTCATGCAAGGGCTAACCAAGAAATCCGACTCGAGGCGTTTTTCTTTGTGCCTCCCCTCCGTCCCCCTTCCCCCGGGGTCTGCTTGGTTTCAAAAACACGCCTGCGGCCTGGGCGGGACGATGTGCGTTCCCTCGGCGTGGCGAACGAATCGGGCGGGTTTGGGAACCGGCATATTTGTCATTGCTTTTTTTGCATTTGGCAGCTCGGAGAGGGTTGGTGCGGTGTGGTGACGCTTCCGATGATATATTCTTGTGGTGCTTCAATTTTTGTTGTTTATAGGAGGAGGAAAGCATGCATGTTACGGAGGAGCTCCTTGGGCGGATTGTTTTCCTGAACTCTTTGAAGTCGAGGACTTTGTTTGAGTTCGGGTTCTGGCTTGGGTGGGTGCTGAGCCCCCTGCTGTGTTGTTGTTGGTGCTTGACGTTCGTCTTCGGTGGTGGCCGCAGAATGCTCGTCACGTTTTGCTGCTCGACAGCTCCTGTGCAAGCTTCGGAGTGTGCTTATGATCTTTCTTTGATTTTGTCGAGACTCCTGTTGCTGACCCTGTTCTACAATCGTGGCGCTGCTGTTCAAGGTGTTTTCTTCAGTAACGAGAATACATTGAATCGGAATATCAAAGCTATTTCCATCCTACGCACATATTTGGCGCGGATTGTCGTTGCAAACGTTTGTCTATAGGTGCTGCATAGTAGTGAGCACTGTATCCTCTTGCCGTTCCTTTGCTGCAAATTAGTTGGTTAGCTTTCGAGTATCAACTAAGTTTTGTTGCAAACGGCCGAAACTTCCACAGTGAGGCACGAAGCACGGCAGTGGACCTTTCTCATCTAGATGAAATTCATGAATTGGCAAGAGACCTACGGCAGCATCTGGCCGGATCTGAAAGCGAATAGATCACTATCTGAGTCAACACTCATCGGAAGCATGATGCCACCTTAGCCTGAGCAAAAGCCAGTCCACGGTAAAATGTAAAGATGCGATTTCACTATACAAATTCATTGTCGTGAAAATGTCCTTCGAGCGGTAAACACCGATTATCCTGTGATAATCTGACTTCACAGCATGCCTCCCTCAGATGAGTCCGGGTTCCTGGGTGCCACAAAAGTCATCATCTCATCTTTCTTATTCGGCAAGACCTTGATCTTGCCCTTCAGATCCTCCCGCCACCGCTCTCGCTTTGCCTCATCTTTCTTACGTCGTCTGCGGGCCAACCAGCCCTCGGAGCTGCCTTCGTTGTCTCCCGCTTCATCATCCTCGTCGCCCTCCTTCGACTTCCTTCTCCATGGCGGGCTCTTCAGTGGGCTCAAAGGGCTCATCAAAGAATGTTTCCGCGGCGACTTGCCTCCAGGGGTCTTTGGTGCTTTGGGTGTTTTCGGCGTCCTTGGCGTCTTGGGAGTTTTTGGAGTCGATGACACCGTCGTGTCGCTACGCTTTCGCAGCTTATTAGGGGGGTCTTTGAGGCTGTCATTGTCGAAAGCAGATGGCGGAGCAAACCCGAGCGATGATAGCGCATTCGCTGCCGACGTCGAAGTCCTTTGCTTCCCCTTCTCCTTGCCTTTTCCCTTCCCAGGCGCCGGCTCCCAGCTGAATCGCTGCAGCGTCTCGTACATGTCGCCCAGCTGGTCGTCGAGTCTCCGCGCCGCCATGTGGCCCATCTTGCCCAGACTCTGGCCGCGGCTGTGCATCCGAGGTTTCTTGTCGGTCGGTTTCGAGGAGCCAGGTGAGTTTGACGCCGCGGATGTTTTGGCTGCCTTGACCGAGCCATGCGAACTCGAGCTGTCCGTCTTCTTGTGTTGGCCCAGAGCCTTTCTTATGTGCGTCAGAGGATTCGAGCGGCGGCGGGTCCTTTTGTTCTCATTGTCGCTGTCGTCACTGAAACGAGACATGGGCGCCGAAGGCGGGATATCATCTGTGTACACCGATGAGGCCCACAACGGTTCATCGAGGGACGGGCGACTTTCCGTCGCAGTGTTCACGTCGGCCTGCAAGCCGACACTACCGAATGTCGCGGCTGTCGTGTTCAGGTGGAGCTCAGACTGGCGGTTCAGCCTCGGGGAGTTGCGCGCCTTGACATCTGGCGTTTCTGGAAGAGGAATCTTGGGCACAGGGCCAGGTGATGCAGCCCATACTGGATATTGGTTCTGATAGATGGAGTGAAACTGAGTTCGCGCCTGCGGAACATGAAGAGCATAGTCGCTATCAAAGACCGGAATGCCGGAATCGTCTTCGTCTACGGGCGATACTGTATTATCGTGCATCAGTTGCCGATCGTCACCACGCTCCCAGGACGCCTGGCTGCCAGGAGCACCTTGGTCTACAGAAGTCTGTCGGCTCGAGGATGGTAGTGAAGGCGCAATAGACGCAAACGCGGAACTGCGGGCCACTGCCGGCGATACATCCAGACGACTAGCTCGGTAAGAATCCTCATGCGCGTGTGAACGGGGGCTTCGAGAAGACATGGGGAACGGGAGAGGGGACGGCGGTAATTGCGTAGGCGGTATGGTCGGCGTGAGCATGTCATCTTCATCTAGGTCCAATCTCTGCGTTGTGTGGCTCGAGCTGTGGAATGAGGGCAAGGTCGGGCGTAAAGGTGTTGGTACTCCCCGTGCAAAGTCGTCCGCTCCGCCGGTAGAAACAAACGGCGATGAAGGAAAAGTGCGCTGATACCTTGCTGCAACATCTTCCGTGGACATATGGGGATCAAATGTCCACCTGGATACGTCAGGGGATCCATGGCTCTTTTCAACGGCGGGTTCGAATCTGTATGGTTTACTCTCGATTCGGCCGACGGAAACTCTAGATGCTTGGGCTTGGATCCGGACTTCTGCTTGCGGATACTCTTCCGGGAATGGTGAAATTAGTGCTGCCGGTGTGTATGTCGCGAAAGCCTCGAATTGTTGTAGTCGCTCATCTTGCATGTTCCGAGCCAACGACACCCGCGGCTTCGGGGCTGGCAGAGGAGTATTGTGATGTGGCCCTCGAAAGTAGTCGGGCAGACTAGCATACGAATCGATAATGCTGGATGGAGTTGTACTGATCGTACTTGATGGGCGGCGAGGTGCCGTTAAGCCTGCGCTCAGGGGTGTTGGGCCACGACCACTGAGGACGCCTGGGCTGCGGCTCTGTGGGCTGACCTGGAGACCCGGACTCGGGAGGTTGAAGAGAGGGACCGGAGGGCTTGGTGGTAATGGCTTATTGACGTCCGAAGAGCTCGACTTTCTGGACGATGATGGAGTTGGCCTTCCTGGTGATGGTAGAGGCGGATCACGAATTGTTCGCTCCAGTCCTTCCAGAGATGGCTTCAAAGACGGTCTCGCACCTGCGTATCGTGACGACGGTGGTTTGAAAGCTGCAGTCGGCATGGTGAGAAATTACCATACATCACCAGCAAGCAACCGGTCAGGATCACGAGGGGCACATACAGGTTGTCCTACAAAGAAGACCATCACGTTACACAACCAAGTCAAGTTCGCAACAGAGACCGAATTGACATGAGAATGAATTGATCGCTGGATGCGGCACGAGACTCAACAAAGGACAGTGACGAATTTGGTATGCACCGGACAGGATCTGAACAGATATCGCATTGGCGAATCCCTCGCCATCCCTTCTGTCTTATCTTCCGAAAATAATCATTGTACAACGGAGGTGTGTGTCCATTGATATTGAACGGCTGCCTTTTGAACCTCGTTTCGCTCGTCGATCGTGAAAATCCTACAGACGAAGCCTGCACTTGACACATGTAGGAGGAGGCTGATGTTCTTGAGCCGCAAGGAGTCGCTGGACCGACAATTGCATACATTACACGCACCAAAGCAGCGTTCGAGCTTATTCACTGCACTGTCGGCGCAAAGCTGTGACTTTGAGGCTTTGTTTCCGTCTCCATCTCTTAATGTCTGTATTTTGACGCTAGTTGATGAAGTTGATGCAAAAGAAATGTAGTACCAGGCTGCCGAGGACAAAATCTGCGAATGCTCTGGAAGAATGTTAGATTTCCGGGCATACTCAAGTGCGAGAGTACTGAAGACATACCTTTCGGGTGACCTCGAATGGAATTCACTCTTCAAGCTTGCCGGGTCACTCTGAATCCGCAACGCCGCGGTGAGTACGAACTGGCCAACTGTTGCGCCGAATCCGGACAAGAACGCATTGAAGGGGTAGTTGCCCGCGACGACGCAGTAGAGGAATTGGACACCACCGACGAGCACCAGGAAAGCCAGGAAGACGTCGAGAAGCTTCGTCCTTTGAGGTGTAGTCTTAAGGTAGTTGTTCCATACTGATATGACGAGCTCGGGGTAGCTCTGAGCGTTGAGGTTCTTGGAGCTGATGGTCGACGTCGTGGAACTGGATGTGGTGGATTTCTTGGGCGCCATTGCGGAGCTTCACTGACAGTGCTGTCGGTTCTTGAGGTAACAGACTCAACAGAAGTCTCGCTGTCGCATAGGATTGTTGAGTGCCGCAAAGTCGATGCTGGCGCAATTGGCAGTGGTGTCGAGCTGTGTCAAGGACACGCGACCGAGTCAGTCCGGGGCGGAATCAGCTCCGAACACTAACCGAGCTCCAGTTGCTAAATTCAATATTCAAGCGCTGCTCAGACTTCTATTTAGAACGACCTCAGTACTCTTTGGCCGGCTCTCCGCGCTGAACCTACGATAGACTCATCAATTGTATCGTCGTACGCGCTCACGTCAGATCTACGACACCCAAAGCCTGGCGCCAAAAGTCCACAAACCTTAAAATCATGATTATCTCTAATTTTTGAGCCATTCTAATTATTTCCACCACTCGTCACTCCATCCAAGTGGGCGCAAAAGTCTCGGCTCTCAACTTGCGTCGAGGTCACTTTGGTGACGCCACACGTCGATGAAATATCGATACCGGAACTCACTGGTCAAGATAACTAGTACCGTTTGCCTTTAGAGCTGGATAGTGTCGCCTTGAATTTTTGCTACACTGTCAGCAGTGTCACAATTCTCCGAGACCAGTTTCCTCAGACATTGAGCGACTAAAGTTTCAAGCAGAAACGACCGTGACGATGAGGAAGGAAGTAACAAGATTAAGCAGTTGATGCCATGATGGTAGCAGGCGTCGCTCTCTGATACATGCACAGATATGTGCTTACGCGTAGGCTTCATTCCAGATCTAGATCAATCGCCCAGGGCCTGTGATGAACTATGAATGGGAAAAAGCGAGTATATACAGACATATAAGTGGCGAAATGTTCTTGATATATATCGGCTTGGTGGCCTAATGGCAAGGCGTTGCTTTCCGGTGGCAAAGATTGCGGGTTCGAGTCCCGTCCGAGTCGTTTCATGATGTCGAAATCTTTTGTGATGGGTTCAGGGCATCTTTTTTTTGCAATTTACGTCGCCACGATCACTGTATAATGGGCACAGTCTCATTCACGTGGTTGTTAAGCAATCAATAGCTGGTGTCGGAGTTGGCTCCATAATCGAGTTGCGGAGCTCGGGGAGCTCGGGAAGCTCCAACTTTTGATGACACCCCAATTCGCAGCTCAGCAACCGAACCACGAGCAGGACTGGAAGCCCTTTTGGTTCTTCGCAGGGCGTCCGGGGCATTGTTTTGATCACAACCTTGTTAAAATCTCACTTGTTATCCTCAGGCTCAACCATGGCGCATCAGGCCGATGCACGCCGCATGCTCGACGACCGCGGCTACTCCGGGAAGACAATACACAACACCAATCCAGCACATCTCCTTGAGAAAGCCGTTCGCGAGCGCATCGTCGACAGCTACTACTGGAAGGAGCAATGCTTCGGCATCAACGAAGCCAGTCTCTGCGACCGCGCCGTCGACATGACTTTCATCGGCGGGACGTACGGGCAGCAGAAGCCGACGCCCTTCCTCTGCCTGACGCTGAAGCTGTTGCAGCTGCTGCCGGAGCGCGATATCGTCATGGAATACTACAAGCAAAACGATTTCAAGTATCTCAAGGCGCTCGCGGCTTTCTACATCCGTCTGACTTTCGAACCCGTGGACGTTTACAAAGTGCTGGAAGAGGAGCTCAAGGATTACAGAAAGTTGAAGAGGAGGACTAGGGAAGGTGGTTACAGCTTGACGTATATGGATCAGTTTATTGATGATCTTCTCACCAAGGACCGAGTGTGCGGTACGAGTTTGAGGAAGCTGCCTGCGCGGACACTTCTTGAGGATCTGGGTCAGTTAGAGGAGCGCGAAAGTCCCCTGGGTGAGGAACTAGAGGAATTGGACGCCGACGAGGATGGTGATAGTCGGAGTGAGAAGAACAGCAGCAGAAGCGATGACAGCCGACGAAGCCTATCAAGCAGCCTCGGCTCTCGTAACGGAGCCAATGGACGACGCAACAGATCTAGGTCGCGGTCATTTTCACGGTCACGAAGTCGATCGCCGGGCGACACAGATTGAAAGCTAGGTGGACAGCGGGCACGACACCTGCCTTCCTTGGAGGTCTCATTATCATATAGTCTACGAGGACTACCGGCCTGCGAGGCGTTTCATCCTCTCCTCCGCGGCCCTGGCACGACGCTCTCTTTCCAGCTTCGCTCTCATCTCTGGCGTCAAGCCGCGCGCCTCCTGTTCGCGTTTGTCTGCTGCCGTAACCTCAACACCGCCTAATGATCTGCCTGCAGGCTTCTTCGGTTCCGGGATCGTTGGTCGCTCACGCTCGAGTTTCTCGAGATCCTCTTTCCGCCGCTGAGCCTCCTCTTTGGCCTTCTGAGCCTTGTCATCCTTGTCCCGCTGCTCAGCTTCGCTCCGTGTCAAGGCTGCCGGAACATGCGCGGTAGACCAGGCCCATCGCGATTCGCCAAGCTCACCTCGAGCCACGCGAAAGGCGTCACGAGTTGCTCGATCTCCGGTAAGGTCAAAGGCTGGTTTTCCCTCTCCGTTGGGTAGTAAGGGGTTCGCCTCGGCTTTCGTGAGCAGGGCGTTGACAATCACCGGCGAGTTAATGCTCGCCGCCAGATGGAGCGGGGTAGAAGCGTGGCGATTTGCCTGTGTGGTTTCGGGGTAGAACCTGAAATCCGCAGGCACATTGTTCTTGGACAGGTAGCTCAGGAGACCCGGGACCTTGTTGCGCCGTACTAATGCCTGCAGCTGGCTAGTATGGAGCAAAGCTTCCTCTTCTTCTGGCGCCGGCCCCTTCGATTCCTTGATTTTGCTACTGGCTGCAGCCGCCGCCTTGTCTTTGGCGCGCTGCTCTCTTTGCTCTTTCTCAGCACGTGCAGCGCTGACAGCGGCTTCGTCGATATGGCGGACCTTTACTCGTGTTAGTTCGACAAATGCACGTGTACATTCCATTTGGGTGGCACGTCTAGTGCTGAAAGGTACGGATCGAAGTCGTCGGTCATCTGCGAAAAGAACCTGATGCTCGTGTTTCTCAAACAACAGTTTCCGATTAGTCGTTCCACTGGCGCGCACAAAGAGCAGTTCACAGTCTGCGATGAGGCCTCGCCATTCCCAGAGCAGATTTCGAACGTCTTGGACAAGAGCTGCTTCGTTTGCCCTTCTGATATTTGCACCGACAGAATGTGCGTTGCCCTTTGCAGCATCATTGGCACTTTGAGCTCCACCCTGCTTGCGACGTGTTGTGTACCTGTGGAAGGTCTTCTGTGCAACTGTCTTGGCTCGCCTTTCTGGGTTGCCTGTATGGTTGTTAATCAGCTCTGGCGTCAGAGATACGATCATAGCGGCAAAGTGCCCGCCCCCGATCATGCAGATGAAGATATTCGGACCCGGGGTCTCGGCCGGGACGGGAACACCATTTGTATCATCTTTTGGCTTCTTTTGCCTCCCAACAGGTGCAAGCTGCTTCTGTCTTATGACATCCACGATATGTGGCGAAGTTTGTTGTTCTGGTGTTAATAGTGCCCGGTATATCCCAAGAGATGTATCCTTCGGGAGCAAAGGACTTTGGAACCAAATTAATGGTGGCTTCCCAGTTCCTCTTTTCTTCTTCTTCGTCCTCAGAAACTCCGGATCGTCCTCTTCGTCTTCCGCTGGTGATTCCCGTATCCTCGCTTGCTTCTTCAATAAGCTCATCAGCCGTGAACCACCTAGATCCTCATCTTCCTCGTCGTCCGAAGAATCATCTGATCCAGACAAGCTCTCATCTAGCTCTTCCACTAGCTTCTCAAAGTGTGCCTCGTCTACGGCCTTGCTACCGCGTATCCGCTGCTTCAAATTGTATGCGTGCCAATCCGTCTTTGCGTGAGCGCGCTGCTCATTCGAGTCGCTGAATGACACACCGCAGAGGCCACACGAGGCACTGCCTTGCTGGCCATCTTTTGTAGGTGTAGCTGAAGGACTGGGTGTTGATTTGGATTCTGCAGTTGCGGGGACATCTGAGCGAGATTCGTCCTCCAGTCGGAGAGTGTCGAGGATCTCGGGAGGTAGGTCGTAAACTAGCAGAAGGAAAGTCAGAACGCGCTCCAGCATGGAAGTGTCAGGGTTTGCGGCGGGGCGGTACATACCATAAAGCGGGCGCTTGAGAATGTCGGGTTCTGCGCCGGGAGCAGTTTGTTTCTCCGGTTTGATGGGTAAACTTGCAGCTTGATCGAATGCCATTTCTTTTAGTGGTATGCTAGAGAAAGTTGCCTGAGACAACCAGCGGCCCTACTGGTTCTGGGTATAAATGTATCTAGGTATAGAGGCAGCTTCCATGAAAGCAGCGCGGGCAACGTCGTCATCGTCCGCGGGAAGAAGGTGCGGTTCCCGCCCATACGGAACGCGCTTGAGTCATGGCAACATTTTGTCCGCAACATCACTGCGAGTTTAGGTACCTATCTACAACTATGACACACGACATTGGTGAATATGCAGTCATTATTCACCAGGTAATTAACATTGCAACCTTATTGAACTACGGCGATAAGTGGAGACTTGCTCGTGACCGTGCCACGCAAAGGGCCGGAGGACGTCAGCGGATGCCTTCTTCCATCCGCCTTACTTCCTAGGTAGGCACCCGAGACTCCCGAAACGGCATCTTAAACCCAGTTTTCATGCTGCCAATAGTGCGAAATCAGAGCAAACTTATTACGGCAAGCACTGTCGAATGGCCAAAGCGGATGCCGACTCCAGTAACTCGCGCCTCTCTTCCTTAGCCCATCTTGTCATCACCTGGCCCAATTCTTGCTTCTGAATTTGGTACACACCCTCCTCCCTGGTGCCATTCACTCGTCCCAGTCCGACACCATCAGACTTGCTTGTCATTTTGTCAATGTATTGGAACTGGTGACCCAGGAAGCTCGGAGATGGCATCATTGTTTTTGGCCGAATTGATCCCCTGGTAGTGGCCCTGAATGTTTTGCGAAACGTCGTTCTCAGGCGTCTGTCCATGTGCGACTCCCAAGCCTGCACCTCCGCCAGGCCGGACGGTCATATCTAGATTCTGAGAAACCGCGGATTCAGCATCGAGTTCCGCGTATTGCGCCGCATGATGTTGTGGTTGTGGTGTTTTGCCAGGATAAGGGAAACCTGCCGGCGAATGGGGCGACATTGGTGAAACTGGTGAGGCTTGGCTTTGAGAGGCTGCGTCTGAGAAGTGTCAGCTAGACTCTGGAAAAGCAGCTCACGAAAAGCAATGTCACAGTTCCTTACCTGGTAATTTCCCGTACATGTACTCCATCGGCTCGACAATGGTCGGATGCCAGTGTCGGTCCCGAGATTTGCGTGAGTTTCGACGGCACCAGAACATCAGTCCAGCCACGATCAAGATCACCCCACCAATGCCTCCAACCGCAATCCCCGCGATTTCTCCTGTCGATGGTCTTGTTTGGGGATTTGGTGCGGGAGCCGAAGTGGCAGCTGCTGACGATGCTTTTGAAATAGTTGCACTTGTAGCTGAGGACGCAGTGGAACCGGTGGCTGCCGGTCTGGTCACGCTTGCTGACGCGGATCCTGAAGACGTGATGAACGATGAACTGGTACTCTCAGCTACTGTTGATGCAGTATCCAGGAAGGGGCTGCTCGCTGCAGCAGTCTGCCATGCCAGGAATCCATGATCGCTCACAATATTGAGCATACCGGCGACCAGGTCTGCTGCCGGACAACCCGAGCCATCGCTGCATGGATCCGATTTACAGCATCCCAAGAACGGTACACTGTCTGCGTCTGTTTTCGGACAGGCGTACCACTGCGCACCACTCGGGCAGTTCTGGTGCGGGAAACTGCCAGCATCCTTTCTTTGATAACTGGCCGGCTTGAGTTTGTCGCCGGAACAACCGTTTTCACAAGGATCATCAACAGTCTCGCAGCAGCCGACAAAAAGATTTCCAGTCGTACATCTGTACCATTCACCTCCTGAGGGGCACCATGGGTCGAGGTTCCCGTTCATTGACATTGAGCTAGTCTAGGACAAGGTAACACAATCAGGATCACAACCATCGACAGATGGCTGTGAATGTGTGTGAACAAAATTTGAGCAGGTACCGCTCAACGAAGAAGTGAGGTCAATGCCGGTTTGTGTGAATTCCTAAAGTTCTCTTGCCCCCACGTGACCGCGGCGTGAAGCAGGCATTTCCCCGGCAAGCGTCGTGAGTCGGACCAGATCCCAGATGAAGTGGAAGGCGTTGTTCAGCACAAATGAAGGCTGTTCACACTAACCGCGGGAATAGACTGCAGCTCGACTTGCATAGTCTAGAAATTACCTGCTCGTTCAATGCTCGTGGTTTTCCTTATTAAAATCTCGCGCCTCGTTTTAATTTTATTCGTCAAAAATGCACAATTATTTTCCTTTTACTCACCGTTGGTAGCCAAGCTCGCTCGGAGCTCACGCTATTGCGACGGACGAACCCGGTAATTCGAATATTGCGGCATCGTTTTGTACGGGACTGAGACCTTGGTATGCGACTTGCATGTTTTGTGAATCTCGATGGATATGATTCCGCGTCTGTGCATCACCAAATCCCAAGTCACCATGTCCTCCTGGGTGTGCAGCCATACTCTCAGTCGTGGAAACCGGCGACTGACAAGAGAGCTCGGCGTACTGCGCCGCATGTTGTGCCAGTAGATTACCACACTGAAGGGATTGAGGCGACATGGGCGATGGCTGACCATTTTGCGTTATTCCTGAGTGTGTTAGCTGGATATTGCTGAAACATCCGATCAGACCAGGAGACTATCAAGCTTACCTGGTAGTTTGCCATACATGAATTCCAGCGGTTGCGGTACCAGATGTGGCGCTATAGATCTCTGAAGGTAACGGGATCTTCGACGACACCAACATATCGTGGCGGCCACAATCAGTATTGCTCCGAAGAAACCTCCAACCGCAATCCCCGCAATCTCTGCTATCGACATTTTGTGCGCCGTATCCGGCGTGGGATTTGATGACAGTGTTGTCGCCATCGAAGATGGGGAAGTGGTGATTCCAATGGTGGTAGTGCCTTTCGTGCTCGGCGAAGCTGATGTCGAGATTATAGTCAAAGTTGAGCTGGTAACAGTGGAAGTTGATAGTGGAGCGCTCATGGGGAGTGGTGGCAATGTTGAACGTACGGTGCCTTGTATCGGTGACGATGATAGCTCAGACGCGGCTGCATTTGTGGTAGTTGCTGCGTTGCTTGTTGGACCACTTGAGGTACTGCTCGGCAGGGTGGGGTCGTCCCACGACAGGTACCCATAATCGCTCAAGAAAACGAGTGTGCCAGGGGCCAAGTCTTCTTGTGGGCAGCTGTTATAGTCTTTGCTGTCGCCGCAAGGATTTGATTTGCAACATCCGAGGAATGGAAAACTCGCGTTTTTTCCTTGGGGACAGGCATACCATGAAGCTCCATCTGAACAGGTTTGAGGAGCGTACCCGCTGGTGTCATTTCCTTCATAGCTGCCGGCCGATAGCTCATCACTGGGACAACCATGCTGAGCACATGGGCCTGCGAGTTGATCGCAACAGCCGACGAACATTGAGCCACTGGTGCACCCCCACCAGTCACCTCCAGCGGGACACCATGGATAGAGTTCACCGAATGTCGACATCGTGGTAATGTCGCCGGAGGTCACGGAACGACAATGACGACCATTCGCGGGGAGTGCCTTCAAAGTAGGGTGTGAGCATGCATGAACAAATCCAAGCAAGCGCAGCTTGAAAGCAAGATATCTATCGAGTTGCGTAAATTGGGAATTGCCCTGATCACCACGTGACCACAGGTGAAGCTGGTCCCGGCTAGCTGTGGGAGTCGAACCATACCTCAAAGCGAAGGAAAAGGGGCAAACATGCACAAATGATATCCCTTCACAGAGTTCGACAACAGATCAGGGCACAGTTCGCAGCGGCCCAGAAACCTGTGAAGCCGGAATTAGCTCATGCTGGTGGCTGCTATCGTCTTACGAGGTTAGACAAAGCAGTTGTGACGCGAAGCTAGGACTGGTACCACATCAGCCTCAGCATCCGTTCTCCAACAAATATAGGCCATCCGAGTAATCGAGGGACACAGGGCGGTGCACATGCGGCTTGCTGGTCCTGTGCTGAGATTCGCTTCTCAACTGTAAAGCCATCGAACTTTGACAGAAATTTGCAGATGGTGGTCTTTAATAAGGGCCTCGAACATATGAACACCTGCAGCATCAGCAGTTTCTTAGCTATTATCCATCTCAATGAGGATTCCCCGATACACAAGACGTGAAAAATTATGTAAGACTGCTCCGAACCGTTGGTGTTAAGCGTAGATTGCTGTATGTCTGCCCAAGTAGCGCTCATCGATGTCGACCGGGCGATGCTGCCTCGCCCTCAAGGTGGGACAACTAGTCCATGGTCTCGGATAGATGCATTAGCGTTCTTGAAAACTTGTCTTCTCCGGAAGACAGCTTGGCAGATGCCAGTTCTGTGCATCCATCATAGGCCAATGGGTTTCAAAATGGTATGATAGATACCGGAGCTCTGTAGCAGAAGGGATCTACTGATCTATCCTGAATGTCATGGTGATGACCTTTAACCCTTGCAAAAGAGTCCGATGCATTGGACAATGCAGGCTTCGCCGTAGATTCATACGCTTTGAAAAGAGGCAGCATGCTCGCTCGTTGTTGTCATCACTGCATCAAACGTCCAACGTCAATAGTTGCATGTTGCTGTCCGTCATTGCGTCGTCGTACTAGCCGCATTAGGAATGCAAGCCCGTTCCCTCCCAATTCGATCCAGAGCCTTTCCGGAAGCTTTGCAACTTCAATTCCTCGCTGCGGTTGAATGGACCAGCAACTTTGATGCGACCAGGACCGGATTGGATTATCGGTCTATAAACTTCCCTTGGCCCAAGCTCTCCACTCATTCCACTCATTATAACTCGCCGCCGCGTGGAATCCTGTATATCTCACCACCTTCATCTCCTCCACCGACTCCCAGGGCTTCAAGTTCTTGCTCTCTGACCCCGACTCACCCATAATTCTCTTCGCAATTCCACCCCTCCTATCCGGCTCCCAACCACCCTTGTGCATCAAGCTCTCTAGGCACTCCTCTTTTGTCCACCCCTGCTCCGGGCAGACGTGCGGCAAATAGGTCGCGCCGTGCCTCCTGCCCTTCCAGATAAAACTGATCTTGATCCCGTGTGTGCCAATCGTCCAGTCCAGCGCGTCTTGACAAGGCTCAAAGTCCGCAAGGAGGGTAAGTTCACAGCCTAGTTGCGGGATGAGAGAGGAGGGAATGGGACGGAAACGATGGTCCTCGAGAGCGGAGACGAGGGTGTAGGTCTTCAGGCCTTCTTCGAGGGGCAAAGCTCCGAATGTGCCGATGCAGCCTCGTAGAGACTTCCCGCGTGGTCCGAGAGTATTCCATGTCACGTATACGGGGTATTCTGACGACAATGTAGGTAAGAGGCTCTGGCGGGAGTTCGAGGCGGCGGAGGAGGATGCCGGAGGAGAGGACAAGCTCGAGCTGCTGGACTGAGCGGTGCTGCGCGTCGTTCTGCTCGAAGCTGTAGCTGTTGTGCTTTCGGAAGCTGGCGATGCATCTTGTGTCCTATCGACTGGCGGTACGCTGAGTTGTGTGCTTTCGAGGGACGATGAACCACCGCGAGTGGCTTGGTATTCCTCCCATAGCTCGACGACCTTGGCTAGTGATGGCGGGGCTGATCTGTCGAAGTTGGCGGCGAGGACCTCGAAGCAGTAGAAGCAGTGAGCGGTAGAGGCTGGGCCGTCGATGCCGCTGTCGGAAACCATCGTGAAAGCTTGACAGAGAGTCGGAGAAGGGTCTGGGTGAGGATTTGAGGCTGTTGTAGGGATGATGGTTGAAGCATACGACCTGGTGGGGCAGGCCTTATGATGATATACGACATATGAGCTCACATGGCGGATCGGCGTAGGCTGCCGCATTTAGCAGCACTAGTGGGTGTTCTAGTGGGCGGCTCAGGCTGCGTTCCGCTGGTTATGGCAGTCAAGAAGAGTCATATTCACCTTGCCCTGTTGAAGTCCATTCCTAAGACTATATAAAGTGACTTGCGATTGTCTACACCAATTGACTGCCCTTGTTAAAGATCTGATGAATTCGTTCATAATAGCTATTACAAGTATGTGCCGCACACTGACGCTAATATAAGGGCATGTCAACGCCGCGAAAGATGTAATGCTTGGATGCAAAAGGCAAATATAGCAATTCCAAAAAGTATGCTGCGGGGCCGCAAAGTGGAGAATTTTAGATCGCTACGGAGTCAGGTAGACTCGAAACAGAGAACGGAACGATTTCGCTGAGCGAGTGGCTGATGATGGCCCATGCAAACCAAGGCTTGCAGTTGATCTCCCAGCATTAATCTCTGCTCCGAACACCATTACCCGTCAAAAGGAATTGTACAGCTAATTCAGGATGCCAGGATGCAACATCATGAAATTGAAAACCTGATCAACCGTACCACAAAGCCATCAGATGACATGGCAACCCAAACATTACCGTACAGAAATGGGGCAAGCTCGAATAAGACAGCAGAACATTCCATACTAACAGTTCTCAATGCCCTTCTCACATGAGCGCATGTGCGCATTATACTTCTTGATCCACTCAAGCGCCTTCTTCTCTGCCAAATCGCGATCCTCCTCCCTCCACGCCAATCCGTTCTCCTCCAAACCGCTGATGCGTTCGTCACATGCAGGTTTCGGCAAATACTCGACGTACTAGCCCATCACAGTTGGCCTGGATTGATGCGCTTGGAATCCCATGAACAACCGAAGTATGGGATAGTCTGCATGGCCCTCCTCAGTTGGAAGTGGGCTGCTGTAGGAGCTGCATTGGTAAGAAAGATGAGAGGTCGGCTCGGGTGTGCAGAAGTGAGCTCACTCCCGCAACACCTCAAGACCAAGCCTTGCAGCAGCACAAGCGCAGCTGGCAATTCTTTCCCTAAGAGTCGCTTGGTCCGGAACATTACCGGTAGTCATTAGCTGACGCCTGCCATTCGAAAAGGGTTTACTCCTTTGTGAGATTGTGATTTCTACCAAGTTTACCAACCTACCGTACCTGGAGACATTTATCGAATGCAAGTTACTCCATCGCGCACAAATGTCACTGCCATTCGAGCTGTTACTCGCCAGATGATTTGTGGTATCTTGAGTCAAGTGATACTCCTCTCCTGCTTCATATTCCTTATTCTTCCCTCGTTTGAATCGACTTATGGCCGATCAGTATCCCTTGCCGATCTCATTGTTGGATTCACGCTGGGATCTATGACAAACCACTTCCTCATTTCACATCAAACTTCCCCATCGATAAAAGACCTCACATCTCTGCAACAATTCAACCAGCAGCGCGCCAAGCTGATCGATGACCTGTTGCAACGAAACCCAAGACGACGCTCTTTCCCTGCAAGTTGGCAAGACATCTATGAAAACCATGCGATGACCCTTTTTTGGCCCTGTGGTGTAAGCGAACTGACCAAAATCGAATTCGTGTCCAGACTACACGTCTGTGCGAGCGCTTTCGCTGCTGCCACTACAGTAGTCGCAGTCTGTCCTTGTAGGGTGTCTGCCTCGAGTGCCTTGAGTATCGAGACGAAGGCCTCAGCACCTTTGCTAAGAACGACCGAGTTGTTCCTTTAGTCTTGTCAGATGTGTATCCTAGATTTCGGAACTTGTGGGTACTTACTCGTGTATCAGCTGAGCCAAGAAGGTGTATGCAAACGGTGCAGCTTCTTCATCGTTAACAATTGGTAGTGTCTGGATCCATGCAGCGATCAAATCCGGGTAGTTGGGCAACTGCGGACCTGCTTGCTTGAGGATCTTGGCAATGCTTGTTGACGCATTTTCCGTTGCGTACACGTCGTCGCCCTCTCTGGCGTTTTCAATTGCACAAACCTGGAACAAAACCGGGAGGCATTCGGTACAAAAGTGGAGCCAGTTGGAACCGCCCTTTTGAGCTGCAATACCGACACCATAACAGGCTGCTTGTCGATTGGCGGGGACAGGATCCTGTAGCCCAGCGGCGAGAGGGCCTCGGATGTATTGCTGAAAGTCCCACGAATGTTCTCCCACATATTCTAATACATCGTCGAATATGCATAGCGCCCACTGCCTCTGTGTGCTGTCGCTGCTGGCGACGAAGGTATTGTACAGCTGCAACAGAGTCTGCCACGACGGGAGGAAGGCTACTCCATGGTGCTTGAAGATAGTGTGAAACGCCTTGTTCATATCGGAGAGAAGGGTCTGGTCCTCTTCGATCGCCATGAGCATTTCCTCAGAGTCTTCCTCTTCAGCGTCTACTTCGCCACGTTCATCTGCTCGCTCCTGTATGCGCTGCTGGTATTCGCGGAGACACTCACGTGATGCGTCGATGAAGGCTTCCATGTGCTTGGTAGTCAGACAGTCCTTGCCCATCGCCTCGACCGATTCGTAAAAGCATTGATACATTTCGGCCAGGGTGTCGATGGCAACTTCGGGGGCCAATACCTCGAGGATCTTATCCACGGTAAATTCCCAAAGCTTGCCCATCTCTGGTGATCTGTCGCCGTGACGGACCTTGTATGCGTTCAACAGATACGGGATGCTCTTGGCAGATGCCACCCTGACCGGATCGTGGAAAAAGAATGCAAGACCAGGTACGGAGATCTCTTGTATGATCTTGATCACGTAAGGCTCGAAAGCGGCCTCAAGCTGCTGGGCATAGATGACGATGAGCTCGATAGCCATATGTTTGTCCTCGAGAACAGAAGTCTTGATTCCAATGACTTTGCCCTTGAGCGGAACCAGCTCCCAGCCCTCCTCTTGTTCGTAGGAAGAAATTTGTTCATCATCGTCCAGGAGTGTGATGTCGGCCTTGGCACTAGCAAGCTCCAATAAAGGAGGCATGACAGCAGGCAAATAGGGTATGAAACCCTGGCCAAGAATCTTGCACATCCGACCCCAGCAATGCAGGAGGTACTGGGCCTGTGGGTCGTCGGGATCTGAAATATTTTGTTGAATGCTTCCAAGCAACTGGACCAGCTTGACGGCGTCATCGCGCATGCGATCCTTGCCAACTGCTAATGCAATAAGAGTGGCGCATTCCATAGCCTTCGCTCGAAGGAGCCTGTATTCCTTCGATTGCTCAGATTGGAGTACGCTGAAGAGCAATGGCATGAGTTCATCATAATAACTGGCAAAAGCTGTCTCTGCTGAATCGGCAATCGTTGCGATCGTGGACAATGCCTGCTCCTGGACGAATCGTTTGGGACTTTGAAGCAAAGCCATGAGATTGGTCAGCAAATTCGACAGGTAAGGCTCCAGGACCTCCTTTTCGGCTTCTTCGCAAAAGTTGACCAGCGCCGCAGCTGCGTGTGCCTGTACTCTGGGTTCGGTGGCCTGAAGGACAGGTATGATGTTGCCAAGCACAATCTGGTGGAATCTTTCTTGCATTGTGCCGGCAAAGTCGGTACTCATTTGACCTAGAGCATTGCATCCAGCCCACTTGACACGCGGATGAGGATCCTTCAAAGCCGGTACCACTAGCTCCAATACTTTGTCAAGTTCTGCAAGCATCATGTTGTGGCAACCTTCAGAGATGGCCGAGATTGCCATCAGCGCGGCGTGACGATCTCTCCACGAGGTTGACTGCATCATTTTCGGGAGCCATTGGAAAGTGGGAGCCAATAAGACTTCTCCACCAAGCTTGTTCGCAAGTCTGTCCATGCATTGCTCACCAGCAACATGGTTAAGGTCGCTCTCCTCGGCGTCCAGATCTTCTGAAGCGTTCCATTCAGCGGCATCGTCGTCATCTTGCCCGATGTCGGTCATGAGACTCAGGCATTGCGTGACCATGTCATTAGTATAGCTTGGGTCGCGCTTGCAGAGCGGTGCAGCGTAGTCAGCGAACGTTGCCATGAGCTCCAGCGCATTCTGACGAGCTTGATCGTCAAGATCCTTGTCCTGTATGACGCTAATGCTGAACTGAACCAGATTGTGGAACAGGGCCTTGAACATGGTGGGGGCGATTTCTGCCAGCTCAATCAAAGCAACCAACGCTTTCGACAGGTTGTCCGAATCTTGACTTTCTTTCAGGGGTGGAAGAACATTCAAGATATCTGCCACGGATGCGTAATACTTTTTCTGGGACTTTTTCTCGATTGCGCGGAAGAAAGAAGCAAAAGCCTCCATGGCAGCGATCCGCACTTGGACCTCCGCATCTTTGAATCCCTTCGCAAAGACACCCTGGACAGCTTCTTCGTGCTCTTTCTGTATAACGCCAGGTGTTGTGGCGAATATTCTGAATGCCGTCTCACGTTGACCCGAGTCCGCTGACTGACTGAGTTGGAACAAGGCGCCTAAGAGCTCCGGCCATGCATTGCCCTCGTCCGTGTATTGACGTGCCAGCTCCGCAACGGCATCGCCAACCTTGTGCCGAACCGGTGACACGCTCTCATTGTTTAAGCTTGTAAGCAGAATGTTGCGAATTGCTTCTTGCTGCCCAGGCGCCAGGGTCAAGAATAGCTCCCTCTGCTCGTTGTTCGGACCCACTTTCCTGTTGGAGGTAGATATCTTGCGGAAAAGAACGGCGGCGAAAGAACGCGTCTGTGGGGGACAAAGGTGGTCAGTTTGTGTCTCGTCCAATCTTGACTGTGCTCGGGAATACAAGCCGTGCTTCTGCCTGGTTCAGGGAATTGCACTCACGCTACTATCGGTGCTCGTGTGCATCTGCTCGACCATGCCCATCAGCAAGACATCGGGTTTCGTAGCCTTCCACTGGGTGTTCAACTGCTCTTCGGCGGCGGCGCGCGCCTCATTATCCGTCGACTGCAGGCCATTTAACAGCTGGCTCAAAGCTGCTGTGATCTCTGGGCCTAGTAGAGACATCCCGGCGGCAGCAACTGTGGCTGGAAGCGCAGTCGTCTGCAGCTGGGTCGCGAGGTTCAGGCGTCGAGGCGTCTTGGGCGGTAGAGAAGTGTTGCGAGGTGAAGACGATGTGCGTCGCCAATTGCGGGGAAGCTGCGGTATTTGGATGGGCAGTTATTTTTCAAAGCGAAGTCATCGCCGCCGCGGCGAGCATGGGGCAGAAATTCGAGGATGGGTGGTTTGTGTAGAAAGAGTGAAATGTTTGGTGGGGCCGGCAAGCTTTCACGTCGGCGCGCTCGAAAGCTCAGCGTAGCGCGACAGCACCGAACTGCTAGCGCTGCTGTATCGACGAGAAGTTGTGTCCTTTGAAGTCTGCCGTTGTGCGATCTGGACCTAGGTCGGCAAAATGATGGGCTGCAAGGGGCCGCGACGGACGTGTCTGTCTGTGGTGTAGGGCCTGTACGCCCTAAGAAGTCTCCCCTCATCTGACGCTTTTCGAAGAAGGCGCCCTGGTTGCTGGTTCACCTCTAACGCGTCTCACACCCCCTGTTTCTGCGACCTCCACCCCTCCCTTGAGCCGCGCTCGTGCCTCTGTCTACGTACGCTCATCATCATACGAGATTCTGTTCGAGTCCGGCCTCTTGACATCGGACGACTCGTACGCGCCGTGTGCTACAGGCTGCCTGCAGGGTGAATCTACAAATCTCTATTCTGCCCGCAGCCCTGCTGCTGTTAGCCGCGTCTTTGAGCCTGCCATCTGGGACCAAATGCAAAGCTCGGACGGTAGTGACTGCATGACCTGCGAGCAGATCCGTTCTTATCCTGGGAAAATCGGAAATCTCATTGGCCAGAAGGCCTTGCGTCTTCTGAAATACTGTACATCGACGCTGAAGGCCCTGCCTGTCATGACCCTGCGACACCCATGTCCTGCCAGCCTTCAAATGCATCATGCTCAATCGATCTGTACCACCCGCAACAGCTGTGTTGCGCGTCTTGGTCGTTCCATGACTGGCGTCACACCAGATATATCGTTGTCGGCTATGCTGTTGGCAGCGGCAGCACTTTGTAATTTTCCATCTCTTGCCAGGTCTTCTCGAACGCCGCCCAAGTATCCTGGAATTCTGTGAAGCCGTACTCACGTGCCTTGTTTCCACTAATGTTGAGATCCATAGCCCGACCCAGGATGAAATCGAGGAAGCCCCAAGTCGCCTTGTCCCAGACACCCTTATCGATCTTGTTCTTCTCGGCCACCCGCTCCCAAGCCTGCTTCACGTCTTTTCTTTGACTCCACTTGACAAGCGCGATGCGGCTTTCGACTTTGCTTGGCTTCGTGAACTCGGTGCCTTCAAGACCGAGCTCAGCCGCTCTCACCGCAATGGGTGGGGGCTTGTTCAGCGTAGTCTCGGACCCAGCATCCTTTGCAATCGGTCTTGTGAGCTGGTCCGGGGCCACCTTGAGACCGTACCGTTTTGCAAGTTTGGGCCACATGTTTTGCCATGATACAACATCGCCATTGATGACGTTGAAGCCTTCGTTGCTGCACTTGGGCTGCTCGATTGCCCAGGCACAGAATTTGGCATGGTGTTTGGCACTGGTGAAAGTTGTGTGTGCTGTATAAAACCGCGGGCTACCGGGCCAGACGAGGTCTTCGCCCATCTCCTTGGTGACAGCCGCATAGAGGGCGAGCGGTGTTGAGAGGTTCATGAAGTTCTTGAACGCAGCTCCGATCACATCATTCGGGTAGGTGATGACCCAGTCCCACGAGCTTTCGCTTGCCATCTTCTTGAGGATGCCTATATTGAAGATCAGCACGGGCTCGTCTTAGGCACGCCATACTATCTCGCAACGGCACTGGTACTGTGTGGAAGATTGGACATACGCTGTTGGACGTAATAAAAGTTTGGCGGGAACTCGTCGCCCTCGACCCAGGGGTCGGACTCCTCCATCGGCATTTTCGGCAGACCTAGGTGCAGGCCGTATTGCTTAGCTCCCGTGACTAGAACGAGACGCTTGAGTTTCTTCTCTGCGCCAGTCTCCCGTAATGCGGACAGAAAGTTTTGCAGCATTGCTCCGTTAACATCGCAAAGAGCCTGCTCGCTGTCTTTCGCAAGATATGCGGAGAAGAAGACGTATTCAGCCTCTACGCCCTGTAGCTCCTTTGCCATTTCGCGGACATCGCCCTGGAGATCTAGGTGCTTGTGCTCGACATTCGAAGGGTAGTCCTCTTTTTGGCTGCGGGAAAGTGCATACACCTTGTCCCATTTCGATTTCTGGCCCGCGAGCTCCAACAAAATCTCGCGACCTAGAATTCCAGTGGCACCAGTAACAATCGCTCGAGGCATGGTTATGAGTCTCGTGAAGTGTGATGAATTACAAGTTCAGGATGTTCACGACACAAAGAAGAAAGGGAAAGAAAGGGAGGGGGATGATTAGACTGAAACATGAGAGAGGGCGAATATTCAAGTGGCACTTGGGCAACTTGTGCAGGCATGATCAGGCCATGACGTTGGTGACCGGCCGGGACTCCGTTGCGGCTGATGTTAGACCCACCGCTGCTCCTTCGAACCAGACTGTTCATGACCTTTATTCAATGGCCGCAAAAAAGGTCCGGTTCAGGAGCTCGGAGGTGGAGCTGTATTATTTTGAGTCTGGCTTCTCCTCCTTGGTTTGCGAGAGAGTCCAGGAATTGTCGCCCTCAAGCATCACGTTACATATATATAAAACCCGTTAGATCGCTGATATACCTTGCTTGCGGTCGAAGAAATCGCAGGTTTCAGCAGGGCTGAGAGCACGTTTTTCGAGCACCAAGTCGTCTTGCAATGACAAGGTGCGCTCGGTGTGGGCCATTCGGCTGCAACAAACTCGATGAGCATCAGCAATATTTTGGACAAGCTAAAAATACAAACACGGCACATATTGCCGGCTCGTGAGCATGTTGTCTTCGCGATATCCCAGAATAATGAGGGCCCAGTGGATAGGAATAGTCCAAAGAGTCCAGTTTTTCTGGTTTGAAATGGGCCCGAAGACGTGCATTTACTAGCAGTCGAGCAAAGATGTGCTCCAAGGCCACTCATGAGGAAGATCCGAGTCGAAAATGACCAGTCTGCGCCCCTCATCGCGACGTAGTCGTCTCCCTGGACATAGAGGTTGACGAGTTTGCCTTGAGCAGTCGCCGATGTCAGAATTCTTTAGCGAAGCTTCGATCGATCACTAATCTCGCCACAGGCAGAGAGCTGCAGTGGAGCATTTTGCGATTGGTAGCAGCAAATAAGAGGAGATGTATTCCAAGATCAATCCAGCATAAGTTCCTGCACCCTGGGAGTCCCGGTCTTGGGTTGCGATCAAGTCGCCATGTCGTCGCAGAGCATAGGCTGAAGGTCGACGGTGCCCTTCACGCGTTTTTATGTTCCGTCACATGTTCTTCCCCCGTGATTTGACCTGCTCTTTGATCTCGTTCATAAAGTGCGAGATAAAACCTTTTTGGGCAGGATCTGGAGAATCTCAGCAACTGCAAAGCTTCGATGGTGCTGGGGCGTACCATGCTGCTCGAGCCGCGTTCTTTCGATCTCTGGAGGCAACTCTTCTCCGGTGCGTGCTTTATGTAGTCTTCTATTGGCCTGTCGAGCAAGGCGCACAAAAGTCTGACTCTTCAGTAGCTGGCCCGTCAGCCAGACCTTTATGATAATTAGTTTTGGCGACCTTCTGTTGTGTTGCAAGGGCGAGAAGGCAAACCTCAAGGAAGCGGAGCATCAAGTACGAAGAGGTGGCGATTAGCCCTCGGTGGCTAAAATCATTGCATCAAAAGGGGCAGACGCACAGCAGCGTCGCAGGGGTCTAGCACCCGTTGTCCAAGACAGTAGGAAGGTCTTGCTTGCTCTGTGCTTGTCCCGGGCCTGAGAGGAAAGAAAGTGGATAGAGAGGGCGCAAGCGGATATGTTTCGCCAGCATGCACTAACAAGTCTCGCTAAAGTCCGGCGCCTCGAGCCAGGCAAATACCAAGACTCGAGCTCGACCAGCTCACATGTAAACTTGACTCGGGCGCCGAAAAGTTGAGACCTGGCTTCGCAAGCCTTGGATTTGCGATCCTAGTATTCGAGAATGTGATCACATTTGTAAAGCTAAGCTAGCAAAAGCTGGCAAAGATTCACGGCCAGGCTCGCTCGGTACCTTACCTACAAGAATGTGTTCGTCAACCTTACCGGCTCAAATAACCGCCATCACTCTATGATACCAGATCGTACACGCGCAACCTGGCTTCTGCATTTGTTGCTGTCTGTCAGGAGTCTTTACAGCATTTCGACATTAGCTCGTGGCCTTTCGGCAATTCGTACGGAGTTGTAAGTGATACCTGCCCGTGTTTTTGTTGTAGCACTTGTTTGATCGCGTCACTCTGTAGCTGATGGGTAATGTCCAAAGTACCTGCAGCTGATCAGACCTATCACGCTTCATGACAGACCCTTTCTTTCCCCGTCAAGTTGATTGCTTATCCATTCAAGCTGTTTTGATCTCCATCGCCTACCCTGGCCAGGTCCCCCTACAGCATGCCCGACAGTGCTCAGACCTCCATGGAAGCCTTATGAAAGTTGCAACCTCCGATTTTCTTCGCCTTCAACATTATCGCGATTTCAGGTCGCAAGGCAAAAGCAGCATATCACAGATCGGACTCAGAAACGTTTCGTTATTATGGCATCACAACTGCAACCTCGACCAACCTACAAGCGTAGCCGATCAGAGCTTTCACGGAGCACCACTCCAGCCTCAGCCGAAAGCGACTCCGAAGAGCTAAGAACCCACCTCCCAAACTTCCTTCAGCAAACTCAGGCTGGTGAGTTGCGATTATTGGTCTCTTTTCTGTGCTGATCAATGATGCAAGCCCGCGTTCTGTGGCTGCATTGGTGCCCAAGCTTCGGAGCGTGGCTTCCGCTAACACACGCATGCAGAGATCAAGCGCAAGTTCGAGTACATTCAAGAGCTTGAAGAGGCTCGACATGATTCGTTCATGTCAGAGGCAGAGCCAGATCCGGCGCATCCGTGGGCGCAGGAAAACACTCCCGAAACCAATCGCCGAAACCGGTACACAGATATTATACCTTGGAAACAACCACGAATACATCTCAAGGTGGCCGATGGACAACTTGATTATATAAATGCATCGCCGATATCGTTATCCCGCTCAGATGGCTCGTATGAGCTGCGATTCATCGCCAGTCAGGGCCCGAAGCAGCTCGGAGTCGATCATTTTTGGCAGATGGTCTGGCATAAGTGTGGAGAAGTTGCGGTGGTGGTGATGCTTACAAAATTGAATGAAGGAACTAGAGAAAAATGCTTCCAGTATTTTCCATCAGCAGACGCTCCAGCTCCACGGCCAATTGTGCCAAGGTCGACAACACCAAAACAGAGTGTACCCACAGCAGGACAGACACTGACGACTAAGTCGCCAAACAACGGCTCGCCACGGACGTCGAACACGGATCTGAGCACAGCCACTCAACCGTCAATTCCACTAAGACTCACGTCGGACACAGGCGGCGAGGTGCAGGGCAGCGTAACATTGATTGATACGAACTGGGATGAAGCATCCCAGGCTGCGATTCGGAAGCTTTGCCTTGTCCGAGGCGATGAGCCGAGAATCGTATATCACATATTCTTTTCAGGGTGGCCTGACTTTGGCGTACCCCAGGGCAAAGATCGGGCGGCTTTACTAAGACTGATCCGTTTGTCGAACGAAAAGAATGACGACCAGCAGGAAAGCAGCCCGCGCATTATTCATTGCAGTGCTGGGGTAGGCAGAACCGGCACGTTCATGTCGTTGGAGCATTTACTAGGCGAGCTGGATCATGGCGTATACGATGACCCGAAATCACTCGAAACGCACACCTCTAAGTACAAGCCGCAGGATGACGACGACGAAATGAAGACATGGCCGGATCCGGTGTTTGACACTGTGGCAAGGCTCCGTGAACAGCGTCCAGTGATGGTCCAGGGTCTGCCCCAATTTAAGTTCATATACGAGATCTTGTCGGAAGAGTGGCTGAAGCGGAAAAGAAAGCTAATAGACGACCAGAAGGCAATGGCGGAACCGAGTCCGAAAGCCATAAGGATAGGACAGGGCTTGAAGAAGATGCTGCATCTCGGGCTAAGTAACTCTGTTAAAAGCAACGGCAGCAATCCTCAAGGTTAGCATATAAGCTATACTCCATTTTGGAAGATATCGTACACTTGGAGCTAAGGCTGATGCCTGCGCAGGCGCACTGGTTCGACAGACATGGGGCCCTTCTGGAATCTTGGAGCTTGGTATCACTCAGTGGGCGATGTTGGGCGGCCTCACAGGCTGTCTTGTCACGTACTTGATGTTCCCCTGGAGATGAAGCGAGGCAAACACAGCCGTATGAATCGAAGATTGTACATTTCATGCTGAAGTTCATTCGTACCAGGGGTCATGCTTTTCGCGGCCCGTTGTGGCATTCATCCACGAGCTCGTGGCTCGTTCTCTCCATCTGAAACCCGTAAACGCCTATGCATCCCTTCCAGCCTTTACGCGATGACCTTGGCAGCGCCGCCTTGAGGAGGTGTGATCTTCTTTCCATCCTTGTTGAACCTGACCCTTGGTGGGGGAGCGCGGTTGCGGCGACCTTCGCGAGAGCGGACACGCACGATCTTGCCGTGGATGGCGCAGGAGACGCAGTACTGGAGCTTCAAGTACATCTTGGGGACGGCGTATTCCTGGTAGACTGAGGCGTCCGAGATATCACCTTTCATCGCGAGTTAGCCGTCGTCCAGTCGCCCGATCGCTTGATCCATTATCGATTATGCCCAAGCCTTCCATCTCTTTCATGGTTATTGCGCAATGAGGCCGACTTACGAATAGCAGCGGACTCAACCATGTTGCGGATGGTGAATCTCTTGATCGCCTTGTCCTTGGGTGTGCATCTCGAACAGTTGCTGCAACGGATGGGCTTGACGTGGCCGCGGCCGTTCTTGTTGCGTCCGCTACGATCACATTAGTTCCAGTTCTTCGCTTGACGATTTGTCCTTTGGTGTTGCTCACTTGGACGCGCGCTTCTTGACCATGATGAATCTGCTCTTTGTTAGTGATGCTCGGAAACGTATGTACGGCTGGATCGACTGACCGCTGTATGTGGGCAAAAAGGGTCGAATGGCTTCGTCTTTCTGCTGTCAGAGCTGGTCTCCTCGTAAAGTCGCTTCCGTCAATGTGCTGCAATGCTTGGCGCGAATTGCTGTCGCAGCCCTAACAGCCGCCGCCCGGCGCGGCAAAACCTCTGCGGCCGACATATGTGCCAAGATCGGTACTTGCTGGGTCCAAGCTTCCTGTTGTCAGCACGTGTTTACCTCCGCTAGTTTCGTTGCCTCGCCGGCGAACCGGCCTGAGCTTATCACATTTGGGCTTCTTGGTAGAACCTCACCGCAGCCCCCTTTTGCCCCGTCACGAGCACGAGAACGACCTGCCCGTCCCAAGTATTGTGTCGGCCGGACGTTTGCAGAAATGTCCAATGTAGGCGGGACATACAGAGGCACGCCGTCCCGCGGGGGCGGACGTGGCCAAATACCTTCCTTCGAGAGCTCGGGCAGTCCATCGGCTATTCCTCGACCAAGACTCGGAGACCACGCGCCTTCGGGTCTCTCTAGTGAAGCTGCGACCTCCACGCTTTCTGCAAGCCGGGCCAAGCAGAACAAGCGCGATGAGGTGCGTGTGATCGTCACCAGTCCGTTGCTAGGGATATACTCATCTGATACAGGCAATCCGACAACGACTCAATGCGGATCTTAGCAAGAAGCGTGGCGGAGCTACCAAGGGACACCGATCAAAGAAAGCTCCCCCGGGAACAGTCCTTGCCTTGAAGCCTAGTCAGGCTTTGACCGTAAAACCCAACACCACAGTCTCGGAAGCCTCCCAATTAATGGCTGCTAAGAGGGAAGACTGTGTCCTGGTTACGGATGATGATGATCGGATTGCCGGTATCTTTACAGCTAAAGATCTGGCGTTCAGGGCTGTTGGGGCTGGTTTGAAAGCCAGAGAGGTCACAATTGCAGATATCATGACGAAAAATCCTCTCTGTGCACGCACCGACACCGGTGCCACCGATGCACTCAACCTCATGGTGCAAAAGGGGTTCAGACATTTGCCAGTCATGGACGAGAATCAGGACATCAGTGGTATCCTCGACATCACAAAATGTTTCTACGACGCAATGGAGAAGCTGGAACGCGCGTACAGTTCCAGCCGGAAACTTTACGAAGCACTGGAGGGCGTTCAGAGCGAGCTCGGCAGTAGCCAACCTCAGCAGATTATACAATACGTCGAAGCCCTTCGCTCAAAAATGGGAGGCCCGACTCTAGAGACAGTATTGAATGGAGTCCCGCCGACCACCGTAAGTGTCAGAACCATGGTCAAGGAGGCTGCCCAGTTGATGAAGGAGAATCACACAACGGCTGTTCTGGTGGAGGATAATGGCAGCATTACCGGCATCTTCACAAGCAAGGATGTCGTCCTTCGAGTTATTGCTCCAGGTCTGGATCCGGCTGTCTGCTCGGTTGTTCGTGTGATGACTCCACATCCCGATTTCGCGCCCATGGATATGAGCATCCAGGCCGCCCTCCGAAAAATGCACGACGGCCATTACCTCAACTTGCCAGTCATGAATGAAGCACAAGAAATTGTTGGTATGGTTGATGTGCTGAAACTCACTTATGCCACCCTTGACCAGATTAACAACATGCACGGCGACTCCGAAGGACCAGCATGGAACAAATTCTGGATGTCTCTTGACAATGAGACAGAGTCAATGATGTCTGGTGAGGGTGGCTCCCACACTCATTCCCACCGTCCCCACACACCAGGGCGCTCCGCAATGACTGGCCATGATGAGGCGTCCATACGTCCCGGTCTTGCAAGCCTTAGCAGCGTTTTGCCTACCGATTCTGCCTCTCACACAGGTGCCGAAGACAACTCTTCCCAAATTGCCATGGAGGACACAACAGAGGCACCCTCTGAAGATGCCCCATTTGCGTTCAAATTCAAAGCACCATCTGGTCGGGTGCACCGCATTCAGGTCGCTGCCTCTTCAGGTGTTGGCGAGCTCGTGACTTCAGTCTCAGCAAAGCTTGGCAATGAGAGCGAATCGATCGGTGGCTCACCAATGGTGAACGATGGGGTCCTTGGTGCCAGCGGCTACGCACTCAGCTATCTCGATAACGAGGGCGATACGGTCTCAATCACAACAGACGCAGATCTTCGTGACGCAATCGTGCTTGCCCGCAGATCTCACCGCGACAAGGTTGATCTCTTTGTTCACGACCCTGCCCAGCCACCAGTTCCATCAACAACCAATCCGATGCCAGACGCAGCGAAACCGCCGACTCCGCCAGAGTCTGTCCTGCGTGAGCGAAGACGAGCCATCGAGGATGACGATGATGCCGACGATGAGGAGCCGGTTCCTAGGAGGGACCGCAGAGGCATGCAACATGCTCAGCAGCCTGAGCAAGTGATTGCTGGTGTGCCGAATGAGCTGCTCTTGCCAGGTGCCATTGCGGCACTGGCTGTGGTAATCGTCGGTGTCTTTGCATTCAGCAGGGGAAGCAACCGGTAAACTTTGGTGATCGCCTCCTTCTGAACCGTAGTTCTCCTTGACTGTATTGTATGACATCTTAGATTGGGGCATTTGGTACGTTTCTTCCAGTTTGATTTCTCTACATGGCATAGCAGGCTCATTGAAATTAATTCCTCGTTATCTATGCGCGGCCTTTCCTACGTAATATGCCAGCTTGAGTGTTTGTATCGATAGTATATCATGAATCTTCTACCGGCGGCGCCAGGTCATTTAAACATCGAGCCTCTGGAATTATTGGCACCAAGTGCACACTCACCTAGGTACCAGACATACCATATCAAACGATCGCCCCCCTCTTCCCCCAAAGCTACCGGACCAATGTCAACGGCTGCCTTTGTCAGGATGTTGAAAAGCGGAACTCGAAGAACGTAGTGGATCGAATCCCAAATCGCATCGGCATCATTTATCCTCGGAAAAGGCACATCTGAGCCAGGCCTCGGTTTTGCAAGAAAATCACACAGCAGCCCCCAACCCTGCTCAAGGTTCAACTCGAGCGGACGCTCCTTGGGCGCTATCCTCCAGATTACTTCATAATGAGCTTTATACTTGGCTTTTACCACGTCACGATACTCCTAGCCGTAGAAGCACACCATCTTACATGGACATGGTCTGGCGGCGAGTATGCTGATCCTCAAGACGATCTTTGAAGAAATAGTCTCGCTTTACGGCATCAGGCCTCTCGGCTCTGGTAGTCATGATATGAACCTGATGACGAATTGGAAATACAGAGGATGCTAGAATCGTAATCATCAGAACGCCGAAATGCGTGGGCTAAACGAAAATGTACAAGGTGAACGCAATGGCACTTCCTGATAGCCCTCAAGATAGCCATTAGAGTTCAAGACCAAAGAATCACCCTGCCTCCACACCGTCGCTCGTGGGTCTCGGATGGCTGTTCGTCATGAATGTGGCATGGCCCGCTCACTCCAATCGTGTTTGTTTCGGATGTGGTTAAAATTGCGAGGGCCGAAAAGCTTCAAGTCAGCGAACGCCGAACATCAAGGTCTGTCTGCAGCTTGCATCCGATCTGAGCCATGAAGAGTCCCGAAACAGACTATCGTGATGAGTAAGACTACGAGTTGGCGGTTTTGACACCTCAAACCAAGAGGCATGGGAAGTCTGCAGCCATGCGGCTTTTGAGGATTCAGCCAGCCACAGCGATTCACACACACTGCAGAAGGCAGAGAACCTGCAGCCAGATCGCCCGTACACAACAACTGTCGGACTTCGAAAAATAGAGGTCTAGAGGGGTTTCCTTGCTCATACTAACACATTGGGGAAGAATTGGAGGAAACAGTGTGAGGGTTTGAATTCCAGCATCTACCACTTCACGCGGGACGCACGCACTTGGTTGTAATCACGACGATTCGCAGGCCCCGCTAATCGTAGGCCGACTTTTGGTTTCAACGCCGGACGCCTTGCAGGAACAATTTCTATCTCAGCCCTTTTCTAACAGTGGGGTATCATGCTCTCAAAACGCAAGCTCTTTCTTTTGGTTGTCGGGTGTGCAGACCATCTCGTTGGCGTATGCACGATATCGGCTGAGTAGATCGGTATGTTTGACTTCTGGCTGAGGACCAAAGTTGAAGTGCGCAACAATCGCTCTCGACTGTATCAGCAAAGCTGCAATCCGTTAGCTCCAAAGGTCCGTATCGGTCGTCACAAATCGGTACTTACGCTTCTTCAACGCCTTTGTGAACCGCATCGACAGCTCGACCTCGTCATTGCCCGCCCTAGGCATCATCTGGTTGACACTCCGGCCCCATATCGCCAAGAAGTTGATGTTGTAATACTCGTACTGCTGGTTCCACACGCCATCTCGTGTCCCAAAGTGATACTTGTCCAGCGTGTCATCCTCGATGTTCTGAAACAACGAGTACTGCTGCTGCGCAGCGATTGCCCAGCTCGTCAGGCCGTTTCCACCCAATTTGAACTCTGCATGCTCAATCGGGGTCTGCATCAGGGTCGCAGCCTCGTTCTTCAGCGGCAACCACCGATGCCCTTCGTGCGGCGGCCCTCCTTTCTGGCCAACTTTCCAGCCACCGCTCGGACGCCACCAGAGGCTAGGGAGGTCGAAATGCTCCGCAGCCTCATCTTCGGGATAGCTCGGCAGCTCACTCGGACGCCATGAATTCACGTTCTTGGGTGGAGGGGCCGCCATTTCGGGGAGGTAAGGGTGCACCGCTCCTCCATGGTAATGAAGCCAGTTGGTAAAGTCCGAATTTACGATGTTGCCCGCAATGTCATGCGCCTCCGGGTGATTCATCAGAGTGTGCACCATTTCCGGCACGGCGTCCTCGGACATGAACACGATGTCATCATCGATCTTCAGGTACATCGTCTCGTTGTCGGTTGCGTAACCCCACATTTCCCCGTAGCTTCCCTCACCTATCTTCACTCTCTTGTACAGCGGCATCTGTTGCACCAGTTCGGCCAGGTATCTTTGGTCTTCGGGGTTGGCGGTATTCTCGAGGAAGACGACTTCGTCTAGGTAGCCCCCAGTGCTGACGAGATTCTTGCGTAGGTAGCAGTCGAGTACTTCGACGAAGGCGCGGCGACCGTAGAAGATTAGGGCGACAATTTTGAAGCCGGCGGGTTTTTGCCATTTTGGGGTAGTGGAGGATATGCTAGTGCTAACATCGATGGTTGTTACGTTCGTGATGTGTGACACGGCTTTGTGGCCTTCCTTTTGGTTTCCCGGATCATGCTCCTGCTCTTTCCCCGACTCTTGTTCACTGTCTGAGTTGATATCTGTGTTCCCGCCATGTTCGAAGATCGAATCGTGGTTCCCTAAAGACGAGCTCCCGAATCCTGCTTGTAGTGCGCTGAAGTATGATGATGCATTTGGAGGACTGGTGATTAAGAAGGCAGCAATAAACAGTAGAACAAATCCGATCAGGACATAAAACCTGCGGTTATTCGTCGATGCGTAACCAGTGGCTTTCATGATTGATGCTGGAAACGACGGATCTGACTAGGAGAGAAGTTGCAAGGAGAACATGAGCAAACTTGGATTGCCAGCATCCAAAGCTCCGTGGAAACAAGCGGCTGACTTGTGAGGACCAAGGACGATCAGGCAGCCAAGGAAGGAACGAGGCTCAATGGACGAAGGTGAATGAGCGAGGGTGAATCCGCGAGGGCAACATGTCGAGTTAGTTGCCAGCCTCGCACGATCGATCAGTGTTAATCTACCTCCAAGCCTCAGCTACCGACATTGGCAAGGCAACGCTACCATGCGTAGCTGTCATGGCATGATGCGGCTGAGCAAACTGCACACGACCACATATCTGAACAGGAATAGCCGGCGGTCTGTGTGAGCGGCTCACCTTTCTCGCGTCCCGCCACATCAGACCAGAACCCATTGGAGGAGGCGTAAGTTGAGGGGGGAACCATCTCTCCGGCAGATCACGTCTCGGAAGGGGATGGAGGCTGTGGTGCTAGGACTCAGGACGATAATGGAATCAATTCTGTCTGGGCAAGGCTTAATGAAACGGGATGTCAGTGGATGAGCATTGGATGGTACGCTAGAGGCTCATCTCTCACTTCCGGTTGTGGACCGAGGATTCGGCAGGAGCGTTTGCATCAAGAACGACTCCACAGACACATTTCATCTCACAGGTACATAGCAGACTTGGGAACGAAGCATTGAGAAGCCATGCAGCAAAAATCAAAAAGCTTTGAAGATGTCAGCCCAACATTGTTGTCCTCGCGACATCTTCCCGAAGCAGACGACAAGAGGAGAAGCTGCGTATTGTCAGGAAGCGACAGTTCGTCTGTGTGCGACTAGGCCAGCCACAGCCACGCAGTTTCGGGAATCATCATCTGACAGGCAGCCAATTATAGTAATTCAAGCGAAGTGAGGAGGCGGAGGGATGATGGATGGGCCCTTGGATTGACACGCAAGACCGTCGGAAGAACGATTATGAAACGCGTCGTGCTTGCGGCCTAAGAGCGTCCGGGGCAGCCAAAGCACGTGGGCTTAGGGGCTGTTCGCAGTTCATTCCAGCGGGCTCTGGGCGGCGTCACAGCGGTGATCCAGCTGGACAACCCCCTAAACTTGGAAACCCCGAAGTTGTCTGACCAGCTGACTGCCGGGGGGGTCCAGAACTGCACGAATTTTCCTCTTGGATTTCGGTCACTTCATCATCACCAATGCCTCATAGAGCATCTTGTTCTTTCCATCGCAGCTCTATCATGACATGGCGCGGCAAGGTTCATGGTCCTCCGCGTCCGGGCTCTCATGACGCGTCTTTCGTCTCACCATTCCTGTGCTTGGAAGTATCTCGATGGCCCGCATTCTCGCGCCCATGCATGCTTTGATATGTGCTTGACGGTGCACACAGCTTTCACTGTATATCTTATCTTCATTTCATGTCTAACATTCGCTCACACCGCGTCCATATCTCACACTTAGTAGTGTCAAGCAGCATCTTTTTTGTACTCGTGTTACGCTCTCTAGTTCAACGGCTTCTTCCCGGCCACCACAATCCATTCCCCATCCAAAACATCCTGCCCCATCTCCTCACAACCCTTTACAATAGCCTCCACTGCCATTAACCTCTCCTCTTCACTCCACCCCTGGAACATATTCTCAAATCCAGGATTAGTGCTCTTCGTCCATCCGCCCCAGAAGACCCGCTTATCCTTGCCCATTGGGATCTCCATCCCGCCCACCGCCGTCTGGACATCTACGAATCCCGCTGCCACCACGGCCGCCACCATGCCCTCCTCCGACTTCATGTTCACCGGTACGGGCGCGCTCGGCAGCTTTGCGTCCTTTTTCAAACCCTGAAGTACCTTCAACGGTTCCTCGAAGGCGACCTTTTTAAAAGAGGAGAATGCGAATGCGCCACCGGGGGCCAGGACACGATACGCTTCGGCGATTGCCTTTGCCGGGTCGGGGACCATGAAGATGCACATTGCGGAGCCGACGTGGGTAAGAGAGCCGTCTGCGATTGTGTCCAGGTCCATGGCGTCCTGAACTCGCGTGTCCACCCTTTGCCAGAGTGGATCGGTCGACGAAGCTTTGATCTTGTTCATTTGGTCGATCATTCCGCTGCTGAAGTCTGTGGCGATGATCACGGCCTCCGGTGAGAGGGATGTGCCTCGAGTCCTGAAGAGATGTGATGTCAGAGTTCCATTGCCGCAGCCGTCGTCCAAAAAGGTGGTATTCGATCCTGAGAGGGGCTTGATGGAGTTGAGGAAAGAAAGTAGTGAGTTCAGGAGCGCGTCGGTGAAGCCGTTCACCGGCATCACATAGTCGGGGGCGTGAGTCGACCATTTGTCTGCATCTTGAAAGGCGGGACGCGAGGTCGTTTCAGTGGCAGTGCTGTTCGTCATCTTGAAGTGTGAATGTCGTCGAGTTCGGTAAGTATAAGGTCTCAAATCGGCTCTCGTACTTTGGTGTATTTGTCTGATGAGTGTCGATGATCTGGACATGCTGCAGGATTCATGATCGCGGTGGCTCCTATATATACTCCACACTCAAGGAAACACCGGCGCGATGGTCTCCTTCGTGGCCGCTCTGGAGAGTTTCACAATCTTCGTCGTTCCGTTTCAGCTCGGGTGGTGATCAGCAGCGCGCCGGCCGCCGGACTGCTGCTTTGCAGCGGGCCGAAAGTTAAACAGCAACGCTCCGATACATATCTTGGCAGTGACTCAAGACTAGCTCACATGCCTCACACAAACGTCAGCCTAGCCTCTATAATTTGATATTCGAACTTACAGTTGACCTCTGAACTTGCTCATCCGAGTCCTCGTGATGAGCGCACTTACGCCTATGGCGTTCGATACCATGCTTTGAAATCCGCCCTGGAGTTGCGTCGTTGAACAAGGGCCCGATGACGGCGATTTGACGTGAATTTTGGCAAGAATCAATGACGGCAGAAACAAGTTGTTCCGTTCACGATGTACAGCTGAGCCAATTTGTCAAATCCTCAAAGCCCCAGATTATCGAGGTTTTCGATGCAGCATTACTTCACGACGGCTCTGAAAGTCCAAAAAACTTTCGGTTCAAAGAAATCCCTCCAATTATTTCTCTATGTTGACAATATCCCACAACCTTTTGACTCCAGCATACTCATGCATTGCTTCGCCACGACCATGACCTCCTGTATACTCATTGCTCTGCTTTCAAACAAGTCTCATCAGCGGTCTCGACAATCGCCTCCTTACATTCCCTTACCCGGGCGTCCTGGCTTTCTGGTCGTGGTCGCCTTCTTGGTGGTGGCAGGCTTCGCAGTCGTCTTGGCCGTCGTCTTCACGGCCGTGGTCGTGGGCCTGTGAGTCGTGATCACGGACTTGCTGGAAGTGCTCATCTTGGTAACGAGAGTCGTCGGCGTGCTGGCGCTGCTGCTGGAAGCAGAGATCTTGGTCGTGGTGCCGCTGGTGGTCAGCGAAGCCGTGACGCTCGAGGACGAACGAGTAATGGTGAGAGACGCAGTAACGCTCGAGGAGGAACTGCTGATGGTCACAGACGCGGTGATACTGGCAGCGCCGGAGCTTGTTGTGGTAGCGGTATTGGTGTCGGTACCGGTCGAGGTCAATGAAAGGCTGGTCAGGCTGGTGGTGAGTGTCTGCAAGGTAGTTGCTGACATGGTCGTGCTTTCCATGGTATCGTTGGCAGGAGCGGGGTCGTTCAATCCGCTCATTCCACATGACTGACTGCCAACATCGCGCTGGCAGGTGATGCCGGCGTTGCGTCGCGGGTTTGGAAGTGCCCTGGGCTGAAACTCTGTGGGCCACTCCATATGCGCGACTTGGGGCGCACCGACAACGACCAGGCCGGGATATTGGCTGATCAGGCCCGCACAGCCATTTCCGGTACCGATGCAGGGGTTCCACACCATGTCCGTGCCACGATCGTATGCCACGATCTTCGAGTTTGCAGAGGGCGCCTGACCGCGGCCTTTGATATCTTCGAACAGTCGCAGGACGTTGCACTCGGCGCATCCACCGTCGTTCTTGTGTTGACCGCCCGGCAGGAGGGCGATGCGCTGGTTGACGAGGTACGTGTTTGCGGGGTACATGGCGCGACCGTCGTGGTTTGCATTTGTGGCAATGAAGATCTCCTGAGTATCAAAGTCCTGAAGAACGGAGACAACTTTAGGCAGCGCGCCCAGCTGGGATGTGATTTGATTATGGGCTTCCTTGGCCACTGCTGCGATGTCGTCGTTTTCGAGCGTCCAGGCGCCGATGCTGATGTGCGAACTGAAACTCCAAGGCTTGGATCCAATTGGCACCGCATCGTAGTCTTTCTTGATGTCAAGGCTCGGAAGGGCGTTTGTGTAGGTAAGAAGGGTAACAGCCACCAGGGCTGCCCGCGAGAACCAGCTGTAGCTGTTGGAAACCATGTTGGCAATAACGCTGAATATATCGAGGTATATATGGGGTATATTGCAAGAAGGAAACAATGCAATCAAAGATCTGAAAAGAATGTGGGCAAAGTGGAATGAATGGCAGGGTTAAGAAATCAAGGACAAGAATCGAAATGAAAAGGAAGGTTGAACTGCTGGTTGGTCTTCAGTCTGCGAGGACTCCAGAGTATATACACTCAATAACTCATATGCCGAATATGAACCCGGCTTGCGGACATAGATACACTTGCCATGAGGCCGTGATCTGACAAGTGGCTTGGAAACACGAGATCCATCAGTCTACGACGGCCGGCACCAGGCGAGTGATATCAGGTCGCTCACTTATCGAATAGGGCTGACTAGCGATAAGCCGGCGCATCTTGGCGAGGCTCAGTCATCAATCCTTCTCATGGCGATGTGCCACCTTTGGAGCAGAGATTGGTAGACGAACGGGGCTTGAACAGGGGCCGAAGAAACACGAGGCTGTCGAATTAACCAGTGAATGTCCACCTGTATGGCGAATCGGTGGCCCATCTTCTCGAAAGTACCGAGTAGCTGTCTCAAGACTGGTCGAAGAAGGTCTGCAGGCAAGGCAATGTTAGCGCCTCTGTCTATGACCACGATTGCTGCACTAGAAGAACTCTGTATTCCGGCTTGATAGCGGCCTGCTGTCATCCGGCGACTGCGGACTCCGCCGCTGCTGCCGTTCAAGTGCCCACATTCCCTGCCTTCTCACGTAGGTCGCCAAGCAATAATAAGTCGAGCCTGTGTACTGGTGTCGAGAGGATGGGGCCGTTTTGGTCTAAAATAGGATTGATTTTTATGGTGGGCATTGCCGATCCTGGTGGCGCGAGTAGCCAATGTCGATTAGGCATCTGACATCGCGTGGCATGACATGGCTGCTAGCGTCTTGTAAGCACAGGTGTTCCAGAACACGATCCAAGGAGGGGCTACACGAGCCGGGTGGCTGACTTGCTGCCAGCTGTTATGTCTTAGTCCTATATTCAGTATGAGGCGTCAAACATGCCGGGTTTGGGTGTAATGTAATGGAATCATTGCTGGAAGGCATCGAAATGCTTGATATTGTACACTTGTATACTACAGTCGTTCCTGTTCAGTTCACCCCTGTGTTCGGTGTCCACCAGCCCGTTATTCACGGCTCGGGTGTAAGATCACTTTAGCTAGCCCGATGGACTCTAGCTACTGCTAGTTGCTGCTCACCTAGCCTAGCCGCTTCTTGGCAGAGCGCTTCGTATCTCACAGGCGGGCAGGTTCAAGCATGTCGGTGAGCGCAAACTGCTGTTGGGTCTTGGACCATCCACAATGGATATTTAAGAAGCGTAGGAAAAATTACAGCCTCGGAAACTTACTTCGCAAGCGTCTTGAATTGAATCGGCGCCCAAAATAGAAGATGGTACGCTATCCACGCTCATCCGTCGAAGCGGCCTAATGCTGTAAATATTGTAAAGTGTAATTCCAGAAGACGTAAAGCTAGTGATGCGATACAACAAGCATCTGGATATGCACCTATCTGCCACCTCCGACAAATACCTGACTGAGTACCTGGACAAGTATACAGGCAGAGAATAGTGAGCTCATAAGTGTAGATACTTACGTGACTTGCATCGATGACATATCAAGTTTCAAAGGGCCCATGTGGATGAGCAGATAATGAGGTTCTCTTGCAACCATTTCTGTAAACGCGCACTTGACTGTCATCCTCAAACAAGAAGACTGAAAACGATGCTACCGCAAGAGCAGGTGCCCTGCTATGGTCGGCAGGAAACCCTTACTGCCTCGGACTCAAGTGTCGTCCTAAGCTCAATCCGAGCGACACGGTGTTTGGGATACCATGAGCTTCTCTCGTGGTTACTACTCTGACCATTGTCGTCTTAGAGAACTAATTGTCTCGGCTGATTGCAAGACCGTAGCCGTGGCCACCGCCGTGAACCCGTGGATGGTTCAGCTGTGCAGTTCAGACACAAAGTCGCAAGGAGAATAAACTTGATTGAGCGGCTTTTGGCTGCTTGAAATCACTTCGTTCTCATGCCCCTAGTCGGATTAGTAAGCGGCGGGGGAGAATTGCTGGACCTTGAAACACAGCCAATCGGGAGCGGGTTTCAGCCACGCGCCGCAGTCCGAATCCAAATCCCTTGCCAGACTAAGCTGAAACTCAATCCACCAACGTTACCGCCATTTCGCCCTCCATATCTGTCGCCTAAGCTTCAGACGAACAGAAGACCATGCCACCATAGCAAGTACAAGATTGGAGGACTCGGACCCGCAAACCCACCATGTCCCCCGCAATGGCTCGCAAAGACAAACCCATGACCCGGGAAGAGGTGGAAATGCTCATCGCACAAGGACGCAAGATAATTATTGTCGACGGCAATGTCTTGAAAGTCGATGCATGGATACGCTATCACCCGGGTGGAGACAAGTCGATTCTGCACATGGTCGGACAAGATGCAACGGACGAAGTGTCCTGTATGCATCCTCCGGAGGCATTGGAGCATATGCGGAGCTTCAAGATTGGTGTTTTTGAGGGGAAATGGCAGAACTTCCTCCCTCCAATCCAAGGGGGCAAGTTTCGAGACCACACACTAAGTACGCTACGCATGACTCGAGGAGCGCCAGATCACAAGCAGGAGGATGAATCAAGCACAGACAGCTCCAGGTCAACGTCTCCTGTCTTTGACCAGGCGGAAAGTGAAGGATTGAGGAGAAGGAAGACGGACACACAAGACATGGACGCATCGTCAATCTCGTCCTTGTCCGAAGCCGAGGAACAGGACCAGGTGCCCAAGATGTCCCACCTGGATACTCTCACAAAAGAAGCGATCGATCTCGATCTCGCAAAGTACCCACCCCTCGACCCAGCACGCCAGCAGGAGATACAGGTCAAGTACCGAGCGTTATATCAGAGAATCATCGACCAAGGCTTGTTCAGGTGTAATTATTGGGCATACGGCATAGAGTGTCTTCGATACGGTCTCCTCTTCAGTCTCTTTTTAATCACCCTACGCAACAACTATCCCTCTCTGTCGGGATTCTTCCTCGGCTGTCTTTGGCACCAGCTGGTCTTTACCGCCCACGACGCAGGCCATATGGGCATCACACACAATTTCACGATCGATACAACAATCGGAATCATTATCGCAGATTTCATTGGAGGTCTTTCACTCGGTTGGTGGAAGCGGAGTCACAACGTTCACCACATCGTGACCAACTCAACGCAACATGACCCTGATATACAACACCTACCCTTCTTTGCCATATCCCACGATTTTTTCAACAGCCTCTACAGCACATATCACGATCATGTAATGCACTTCGATAACAAGTGGGCGCAGTGGTTTGTGGAGCATCAAGCATGGATGTATTACCCGGTCCTCTGCTTTGGCCGGTTCAACCTTTATGTCCAGTCTTGGATCTATCTCTTTGGCGGCCAAGCTCCTAAGCGTGGCCCTGCATGGTGGACCCGCTGGCTCGAGATCGCAGGGCAGGCCGTCTTCATGTACTGGTTCTGGTACGTCGTTGTTTACCAAACTCTCCAAACTGGTTGGGACCGATTCGCCTTCATCATGGTCTCACACGTCGTCACCATGCCCTTGCACGTCCAGATTACTCTCAGCCACTTCGCCATGTCAACCGCCGACCTTGGTGTCAACGAGAGCTTTCCACAGAGGATGCTTCGCACCACGATGGATGTCGACTGCCCACAGTGGCTTGACTTTTTCCACGGTGGACTTCAGTTCCAGGCTATCCACCACCTGTACCCGCGCATTCCCCGCCACAATTTGCGCGAAACGCAAAAGCTTGTCCAGGCGTTCTGTCGGGAGGTCGGCATTCCGTACGCTTTGTTCGGGTTCGTGGACGGCAACAAGACTGTGATTGGCAAACTTGGAGATGTCGGACGTCAAGCTGCGATCCTGGCAGAGTGCCAAAAGACGGTCGCTAAGACTGGTCATTGGGATTGAGCTGTGGTTCTATCGGCCATGTTTATAACTATGGTAGTTGCTCAAAAAGACCTGGTGGTCTGTCGTTATCATATCGGGGTATCTTTCAATTCGTGACCATCACCACCTTCCAAACCAAACGGTTCTTGCGCAGCACATTGGTGTGCGAGACACTTCGGGCATGGTGATGTGCTGGCTGCGGAAGAGGAGGTGCACGGTACTGTCCGTATTCATTTGTCGGCTTGTACACCGAATTGGCTCGAGACGCGCGGCGTGACTCGAGAATGGAAGAGAAGCGCCCCACGATCTTGAAGTTGTTTGGGATGAAAGAGTCGCGATTGGCTTCCGCCTTCCGGCGCTGTCGCAAGACATACAATCCGATCAAGGCGACCGAGAACAAGACCGCCAATACCAGGAGGATGATTCCGGCAATAGCGGCTCCCGATACTCCACCGTCATGTTCCCGTCTGAACAGTCCAGCTGCCCGAGGCAGGATCTGTTCCACGGCGATATGTGGGAGGGGAATTGGCGGCATGATGGTTGATTAGATGTTGGAACTTTGGGTCGGATGTGACGGGGATCTGGGTATAGATGGATAGACGTGGGTGGGTGGTGTATATAGGCGCTATTGCTGAGGGTATCAAGGGTATCTCTGTGATCAAACGAGTGACTGGGGCGTAGGTGACGACCAAAACAAGGTCAAAACATAAAGCAAGGGTGGAACAATAGCTTTGACTATCCTTGACTGCGGAAGGGACTGGAGCTGTGACAAGAACGATAGACTTTTGGAAACAGAAATATGAAAGGTTGCTTCAGGTCAACAAGAAGGAGGCCCGTCCTGAGGCATATATCCCGGTCCCTTGCCCTCACGCCCTCCGGCGGTGTCACCAACCCCTACCTCTGACAGCAGTGGCACTCTGAGAATAGGTTGATCCGAGCTTTTGGGGTTGCAAGGGGGAACTGCGCTGCGGGAATGGCTGGCACTCGCTCGAAATTGGCCCCTGCGGCTAGGGAATTGCGCTGTTGCACCCCCCGGCTCAGACGCTGCTGATCGTCACAGGCAGGACCACCATCGACTACTGCTCTCTCCTTCGTGGGCCAATTTCGAGCTCTTATTCTTGCTTGTGATTACCCTCGAACAGCATCGCCCGGAGCCAATCACGGCTGTAAGCGCGATGGCCGGTTACGATAAGCTGTTCCAGCCCTGCGTCCACGACTCTTCTTTCATTATTCTGTCTTGCAGCCATCGTCGATAATAATGTCTCCAGGGCGCTGCGGCAGTCAGTCGAGCTACCTAGAGAACAGAGACGTGTTTATTGCGCTGAGGCTCGGCCTGTCCAATGGAAGCATGCCTTGCAGCGGCGCCGATTTGATCAACCACACATGCATTGACCAACCCCCCAATTAACCACGCCCAGACCACCGGCTGGTGAGTGGTGGCGCCAATCAGCCAATGCAGATGGCGGCTCTGGAAGATGAAGCTACGTACACCGACACTGGGCGATCCTGCAAGGGCAAATGTTCACTTTGATGAGCTGTCGAGAAGGTATGCGCGGCTATGGAGGGACAAGCTCGCCCCTATTCGTGCTGAAGAATGGCCGAGGAATCGTGGCCATCTCTGTTGTGAGGATTTGTGAAGGGATCAGACTGGGTTGGCGCTTATGGGCGAGAGTCAGAGGGACGGGCTTTTTGAAACACTGCTGTGGCACTGGCTCGCCGAGTCGCCCGGATCCTGCGTGCAGGGGCCGCTGTGTCATGTCATGTCAAATCAACTCGCTTGAACCAATTGCGATCGTTTTGGATGGAAATGCCTACGCGCTGAAGCTATAGACTCGATATCGTTATCTTTTGCTTTTGTTATTGTTGCGGGCTGTTACTGTTCACGATAGAACATCACAACCAAGATGATCGCCAGGCAACGCCACTTTGCAATTTGCCGTTACTCTAACTAGGCGGTCCATACCGAGTACTGCATAGCAGACTCGGCAACACAGTTGTTGGGCGGGGCCGCGTTGCGGTGCAGATGGGCGTGTTGCTCACATGCGTCTCCACAGCCGGAGCGATGAACGAATGGATTCGAGGTGAGGACGTCGACGCGACCGTTGGAGAACAAGGTTCGAACATTCGATCGAATGTCGATGCCGTCGTTGGGGTCCGCCAGGAAAGGAAATCGATCTGAAGGTACTTCCCCGCTACGTCTGTCTGACTAACTACACTTGAGAGAGCAGCGTAGCAAGGATTCATGGAGAACGTGACACGAACCGTCGGTTGCGCAGATGTCAGAGTGAAACTGCTGCCGTGGAAACGAAAACGAGTGCAACAGCACGGCATCAACAGCGGCGGCGGCGACGGCTCTCGAAGCGTTGCAGGATAAGCGTTGGGTTTCATGAGGGACGCTGTGCCGATGTTTCGCCTGTGACCCTAACGGCGGATTCCAACTGCGCTTAAGATAGCTCGCAATTGTGTCATCAAGCATCGGATTGCTTCTGACTACTTCCACAAGTAGCGGTGAATACGTTTGTTCGGTCGCGACGGAGGCGAAGCAGCAATAATGCTGATGCTGGCCTCATCGCGTTGAAAGGTGCAGCGCATTGAATCGCGTTCCAGATGTTCAGACAGAAATGACCGAACAGATCCTTGCTCAGCCCTTGCGTGCAGAGATTCCGCGGCCGCTCTTCTGTCAACAATGCAAATCTCTTCACGTTAACTTTGTGCCCGTCGTCACACGAGAAGTCGCGTGCAAGGCGTACAACAATAATGATCAGGCAAAGCAAGAACCGAAGAACACAAACGGGCACAAAGATCGACAGTTTGATGATGCCTGCAACGTGGGGATCAAGCTTTTTTTTTTTTTTTTTTTCGGGTGGAAGATTCTTTCCGTGGGCGTCCAGGGGTCGACGAATTATTAGCGCCCAAGGGATCCGCGTCTGTGTGGAGAAAAAGGGCAATGGACTTTTGAGATTGGGAGAGAGCTCATCCCTGCGGCGGCATGATTGCTGTGGGCCTCGACGTGCATATTTATGCGCTTCTACGATGGCCGTTGTGATCAGATGTGGAAGTCGTGGCTGCATGCAGGTGCACGTCGAAGGTCATAGATGAGGCTGTTGCGCAGCCATTTGCTGCGATGTTTGTTCACAATCAAAGTCGCAAAGAAGTCTACTCATATTCTGGATGTAGGTTTTATGCTGATGAACATCATTATTATTATTTGCTATCATGCTGTTTCAAGGAACTACCCGAGATGACGGCGACTTTGGTGTGACCGTCAAGGTGGTGCCACCTGCCGATTCGCGCAATTGATCGTACACTGTCCTTGCTACCTATCATGCATCAAACCAACGTCTTTGTCGATCAGTTGAGTAGCTCTTCGAGCTTCCGAGACCAGTTGTTCTGGTCCACAAGCTGCTTGATCACGTCGATATACTCTGACAACAGCTCCTCCAATTCGGCTCGACTCAGTTGCGCATCATCCCAGCTGGGCATGATCAGAACCGTTTCCGATCCAGGTGCCTTGCAATTCCACAGCAGGCCAACATCCGTCCGGCTGACCTGCTGTACCTTGGTCATGCACCGAAGATTGTTCGAGGAGCTGCCGGGCAGCCAGTTGAAAATCTGGCGCCGCCACGCCTGCACCATCGCATCACCTGCCTCGGCTTTGGACCTCCTCAGACCTTCTATCACTGCGCCAAACGGCGCAGCTGCATGCTTGTTCAGCATTTGTTGCTCTTCGTGCGTGTGTTTCAGGAGGTCGAGTACAGACGTCGCTTTATCCAATCTGATCGCGTTTACAATTGTCTGAACAGTCGGGCCGCTGACTTCCATCGCAGATGGCATCCTGCCTGCTTGCCATGGCTGCAGAAAAGGCCATTCTCGAGCGGCCTGGTACTGAGCGAACAGGGCGACAGGCTGCTTTGTGCGTCTGCAGTTGAGTATTGCCAACGCTGCTTTTAGCGTTTGGGACGGGTCAATGCCATGCTCCTTCTTCAGCGCCGCTAATCCTGGGAAAGAGCACTCTTGGGAAAGTCCAGTCACACCATCGCCATCCGTATCGAGGGCTTGACGTTTTGCACCTGGCTTGCCGGTATGCTCATCGATCCAGCCGGTGGAATCGCCCTTGAACCAATCTGGAGCACGTTGCTCAGGGAATAACGCAGCATGACCATTATCGATGCCAGCACGCAGTAGCCGATCAACGTGCCACTGGATCGAAATCTGAGCGGCGCCTGAGCTTTCCAATGCGTATGTGCTTTCGACCCATGCCTTGAAAGGCACCCGTTTTGATAGAGACTCAGCTGAGTGCCCCGAAAGCAGTTCGTCAAGGTCATTCTGAAAGAAGGGTAAACTGATGCCGTCGAAAGCTGAATGCTGCGCCATATAGATGAGGCCGGTCTGATTCGGCCCCTTGATCGGTACAAGTACAACCCTGAACATCGGACCTGGAAAAGCGGCAAAGTCCAAGTCCTGATCATTCCACTTAAGGCGCTTCAAGTCATTCGGCGAGTCAATACCGTCAAGCTCCGTTATACAATGCGCAAACCAGGCTTCACTCGGACGGAGAACGACATGGTGTGGCTCTTCATCAACGCGGATGGCCATTGTGCGCAGCATGGCGTTATTGCCGAGGGCTGACTGAAGAGCCGCTTTTGTTTTCGCTAGATCAGCATCGCAAACAAAAGCATGTCGGTGGTTGTTGCTTTGGGGTCGTCGTCGTTGGAGGAAGTACTTTTGAAACCCGTACATTGGAATGATGTCCTCGACATCGGTCCACGCCATACCCTTCGACGACAGCATCTCGTCGCAAGCAGCCCTGATCCGTTCCCGGTGCGAATGATTCCTAGCAAAGCTCATATCCTCTGACCCGGGTGGACCTTCTCGCTGAACGAGGAGTTCGTCGTACCCGCTTGCAACAGATGATCGCGAGTCGAGCAATTGCGCTTGTTCAGAGATCTTCGCGTTCTCGGCAACTTCTTGCAAGTTCATGGACATGGACAATTCCTTCTCCAGCAGTCCAGGGAATCGAGCAATTAAAAGACTGTCAGCCCACTCCGTGATTATTGTCTCCGGTGTCAAGGTTCCCTCGCTTACTCCGAGGAGGCGTGTCCACAGTGCAAGGAGAGCTTTCAGTGTGCCTTCTGGTTTTGAGGTGTGGCCATTTGTCTGACCGTTTGGCTGCTCTTTTGATTGCATGTGTTCCGCTAGTCGATCTCGCAGGACATTTTTCTGGACTTTCCCGGTATTCGTTTTCGGAAGTTTGTCAAGGCCCAAGTCTTGCACTGGGACAATAGCTTCGATCGCGGATGCCTGTCCGTACTTCTGGATAAGCCGTTCCTTGATTTTGGTCTCTGGGAGTTTCTCTGCTTGCTCGGGATCGATTTCGACGACTGCGACGGGCACTTCGCCAGCGATAGTGTCCGGAATGCCTACTACCTCTGCAGACAAATCAAAATGGCTCTGCAAGGTAGCCTCAATTGCCGTTGGCGCAACATTTTCACCTCCTCTTATAATCAAATCCTTGTAGCGTCCAACTATAGCGATATCGCCGTCCTCAGACATCACTGCCTGGTCGCCAGTCTTCATCCAATGGCCAAAGTCATCATCATAGAACGGATCGTCGACCTCTTGTTCTGGAGCCAGCCAGTACTGCTTGATGACGATTGGTCCTCCTACGTGTAGCTCTCCATGCTCTCCAAGGGGCAAGGGCTTGCCAGTGTCAGGGTCACACACCCGTACCGCAAGGCCAGGATGCAGCTTGGTCTTTGGCTTATCCGAGTCGGGACAGAAGACTCTTTGAAAGGTTATACTCGACTCGGTCATCCCGAAGCCATTGCCAACATTCTGCGCACCGAATCCATCAAAGCATGCCTTGATGTCCTCACTGAGAATCTTCGTCGCCCCGAGTCGAACGATCTGGACAGTTTTCATATCTGACTTCTTGAATGACGGATGCGTAAGTAAAGATTGTAGTATTGCTGGAACTCCAGGTACATCAGTGCAGCCTTCTTCGCGGATTGCTCGCAAGGAAGAGGCCGCGTCGAAGGTTGCTGCCGGATGAACTACACAGCCGCCGCTGATGTGCATTTGGTGTATGTAGTTGTTCGCCATGACTTTTGACCAGTCAGTCAATGTTGCGATGAGCTAGGATTTACTTACTGTGATTGAGCGGAAGATGATTACAGGCAACTCTTTTCTCGGAGATGCCATTGATAATTTTGTTGCTGGTGCTCGCAGCCGTGAAATTGCGGTTGGTGACAGGACATCCTTTCGGCAACGAGGTTGTGCCACTGGTACTGAATAGCATGATCACATCATCTAGCTGATGCTTGAACGTGACGCTCTCAAATGAGGAGGACGACTTCTTCTTCTCGTCTGTGCTTTCGCCAAAATCCTGGAAGCCTTGCCAATCGCTGTCTGGGCTCGTCTTCGGGCCTGCATCCAAAACAAGCTTGAGAATCGTATCCCTGACCACAGCCGCTGCGTACTGCTCAAGTTTCGCGGCAATCTCTGGCCGTTGGACAACAACGACAAATGGCTTGGCTATCGAAAACATGTATTTTGCCTCCCTTTCATTGTTGGCAACATTGGGATTTAGGGGACAGAAAATGCAATTCGGTTCCAGACATGCACGCAGGAGAAGATGTCACTCAACACCACTCGTGATGAATGCAACTATTCGCATTCCTGGCCGGAGCCCGGCATGGTATAACTTCGTGGCGAATGCATGGCTTGCGTGGACCAACTCTCGGTGAGTCCATCTCAAATAAGGTCCGTCTCGAGCGGCACACTCTGACAGACCTACAAGGTAGTTTGCCGGCTGATGAAGACAGGCAATTGCTCTGTGCTGCGGGTATTGTTTCGACGCCAGATGGTAGAGTTCGTGCAAAGAATCGGCGGCCGGCGAGATGGTTTGGTCGGACACCCACTCCGAAGGTTTCCTCATAGTGCCGAGTGCCTGCTGTGTATCGCGAAGGATTCAATGAGCTTCTATAATTCTACATACAAATTTATAAATCGGAGGATGCCACCCAGAAACTATGCGCAATAGCGTAGGAACAATCGCGTAGGAGTTTGCTCTCACCAATCCTACATCAACGCGTTCTGAAGCCGCTGGGCGCGTCGCTTTGATTCAACGCCCTTATCGAAGGTCTCGAAGATGACTTCATGCATGCCAATATGTGACATTTAGAGTTCGCCACTCAAAGATTTAGGCTTTACCAGCCGAACCGCACCAACACCTCATTTGTCGAACGCCAGACCCGAAGTTTGTGTTAGGGCTGCACGCAAATCTGGTCTCGATGAGAGCCTCGCGCATGACGCCAATTACACAAAGTGGATTTTGAAAAGACCTTGCTTACGACGGTAAAGAGGTGGAAGCTCGTTGTTCAGATAGCCTTTGATGGTGATATCTAACGGAGACATCTGATGCTTTTTGCAGGGCAATGAAAGGAGATTTTAGGTGAGGTCGATACGTAAAGTCTTCCCCGCTGGTTTTTGTCTCAGGTCGCAGAGATCTTGGATTCGATGCTGGCTGAAGATAAGGTTCAACATGATTACGTTTCTGCTTCCGCTCTGGCGACTTTAGCTCCTTGCGGGCTATCGAACTGAGTAGGTCGGTATTTTCGGTGTTTTAGTATACTACATATAAATTACTCGCCTGTTTTAGGTTAGCGCGCCCTTAAGTAATTAAGGGTCTATAAAACCCTTGCGTAGGGTTCTAACCTCGTTTTAATTAATCAATACTATTCGAAAAACTTGCTGCACGTTACGGGCATTAGTGCTTTTTGCGTCGGGTATAGCAACCGGTCAGATGTGGTTGGTTTCTTCGCATCTTTGTCGATCGTTAGTGCTGATCAGCGCTACCAAGATCCCAGAGATCCACTCTCGACGCTACCTGCGTTTACTGACGTAGTTCTCCTTCTCGGTGTGGAGGTTGACAGAGCACGAATGCTGTGTCTCTGCCCGCCTTCGTGATGGTGTTCTTGCGTAGGCGAAGACACGGCCTCTTTCCAACCAGCCATACGGCCACTAAGAGATCCCTAAAACCGGCGACATGTCTACACCGTCGCCAGGCTCAACTCTCCATAACTTCGAGCCTGCTGATGAGAAGCCCGTGAGGACGAGAGATTCCGAGAGCGAATCTCCATGCAATGGGGAGCACGACATCGAGAAATGGCCGGCTCCGCAGCCTGCACTACGATCGTCACAAGATAGGGATACGAGCAGAGATTCACATCAGCAAAGATTGGAAGAATTTCAAGTCAAATGGAATGAGGACGACCCGCAGAACCCACTGAATTGGTCTAAACGACAGAAAGGCTGGATAACATTCCAGCTCGCACAGCTTGCGCTCGCGACTTCGCTTGGTTCCTCGATCATATCGCCCGCCGAGAGGGTCATTGCAGAGTACACCGGCATTTCGAAAGAAGTCTCCGTGCTCTGTGTATCCATGTACATTCTCGGGTTTGCGGTCGGGCCTTTGATCTGGGCCCCCATAAGCGAAATATGGGGACGAAGGACGGGTATGCTGCCTGCGATGCTCGGTCTTGCACTCTTCAGCATTGGGGTGGCTACAAGTCGGAACGCTCAGAGCATCTTCATCTTGCGTTTCTTCTCAGGACTTTGTGCTTCTGCACCGGTCGCGAACGTATCCGCAGCACTCGGAGACATATGGCCGCCCAAGGTCAGAGGCGTAGCTGTGTCGCTGTACGCCGCTACAGTCACCGGAGGACCAACGATTGGACCCGTCATCGGTGCGGCGCTTACATACAATGAGCATCTGACCTGGAGATGGACTGGATATATCCTTGCAACCTGGTCAGCCATCGTCCTTGTGCTGGCTTGGCTCCAGCTTCCAGAGACGTACGCGCCTTTTCTGCTGAAGCAGAAAGCCCAGAAGTTGCGTCGAGAGACAGGCGATAGTCGTTGGTGGCATCCTCACGAAGATGTCCGCGTCGATATCAAGTCGATATTTGTCAAGCACTTCGCACGCCCTATTAGGATGTTGCTTACGGAGCCGGCTGTCACGGCATTGGCCATGTATGCCTCGTTCGTCTACGGGCTTCTCTACATGACGCTGGAAATCTTCCCTATCGTGTTCGAGCAGAATCGTGGCTGGGGCCCTATCGTCAGCACGCTGCCCTTTCTCTCCCTCTTCATCGGCGTGATGCTTGCCTGCTTCATCAACGTCGGCAATCAGAGTCGCGTCGTCCGAGCGCTCGAGGCAAGCGGCGGAAAGCCTATTCCCGAGGTTCGACTAGCTCCCATGGCGATCGGTGGTGTATTGTTTGTGATTGGTTTGTTTTGGTTTGGATGGACTGCAAACCCGAAGATCTTGTGGGTGTCGCCAGTCATTGCTGCTGCATTTATCGGATGTGGTTTCGTGATCATTTTCCAGCAGTGCATGAACTTTCTGGTCGATACCTACGTTATATACGCTGCCAGTGCAGTGTCGGCGAACACGTTCTTGAGAAGCTTGCTTGCGGCCGGCATGCCGCTTGCAGTGTCTCCGATTTTTAGGTCATTGGGAGTTGGCGGAGCCATGAGCCTGCTCGGCGGGCTGGCTGCTCTGGCGCTGCCGGTGCCTTTCGTGTTGATGAAGTATGGCGTGAACCTGAGGCGGATGTCAAAATTCGCACCAACCGACGATTGACGAAGTCGTGAAATGATAGACTTGTACATATTAATATACGAAGACTTTTCTTGCGCGATTGAACGACATTAATATCCAGGAATCTCCCGTAAGTACTGCGTCGTACCTCTAAGTCTAAACGTGACGCAAATTAACAAAGAACCGCCCGATGCAAACGCTCCTCGCCGTATTTCTCATGTCCTCGTAATCCTGGTCCATCTATAACTTCGCATCCTTGACGACGAACAGAACGGTCCCCTCCGCATACACCATGACCTGACCATCTTCGACCACCGTCCGAATCCATATCTTCCTCCCCTGCCTCTCCTCAATCGCGTACCTGGCCAACACCAAATTCGGAACCGGCACCGGCCGTCGATACCTTAGCTTCATCTCCCCCGTCAGCGCTTGCCCATCCTTGAACTCCGTCGTCGCACACATGCTCGCCGTGTGATCGACAATGAAGCTCGTCAGCCCGCCCTGCATGACATTCCGCCACCCGTCGAGGTCCGACCCCAGCGACAAGAGGAGATAGTATTCGGGCGAATGGTACGGAGGAGTGGTTCTCTTGGAACGCAGGAGCTGACGGGCGCGGAAGGTGGTTTCGGACCAGAGGGTCTTGGACATGAGGCGCGCCGGCGCGCGGTCGCGGACCGGAGGCGGCTGTCGGCGGACCGGGGAGGTTATGTTGATGAGGTCTGGTGAGGAGAGGAGGGATTGGGCCCATTCGGGCGCGAAGTCGGACAAGATCTCTTCGCGCAACATTTTTGAGGTTTTTTTGGTCAAGGGATAAAACTTGGCACTGGGTTTCCGCGATGCTCAAGAGAAGAAGTATGGAATGCTGTGAGGACCGAGCAGCTGGGTCCCCGGGTGCATGTAGCGGTTGGCCATGGCTTACGATCCTAGTACGATACACTATACTTCTTCCCACGTGTGAGAACAAATGGTGATCTGATGGGAGAGTGTTGATCTTCGATTAGGGAATACGTTCATCTACGTCATGTGGTAGCACAACATCCAGGCGAGGCGCATGTTCCCGAGCAGTTCCTGGGAGCGAGTTCTGATTGCTCGATCGAACGCCGCAAGCTGCTCCATCTCCGTCTCGGCATGAAACGTGGAAACCTTGGCTAACACATGTTCAGCAGGCGGCGAGAAGAGATCGGTCGAGCTGATGGAAAGCCCATTAAAAAGTTCGAAAGATCGCCGCCAGCGACGATGGTGGCTGCGTGGCAAGCCCAAGGTATAAACTCTAGTGTCGTGGCCCTTGTCACGTGCAACTCGTTGCTCGCTACAGTATCTCTGAATAGGTTCGATAGGCGGCCGGCATATTTGAGATCAACATACGTCTAAGCTGCGAACTCTAGCAAGAGGGCAATTGTCCATGTTGCTGCTTGCTCTTTTGGTAGTTTCCACTTCATCAAGAACATCCAAAACTGCACATGACCAGATCTAGGTAAATATAACCCTGCGTAAGGCAGCTGTTCTACCTTGTCCCAACTTCGAACCATCGTGTCGACTTCCAGATCCAGGGGCTATCGACAGTGTTGATACCGCACGGTCATCGCCAAAGGCACAGCTTCCCACTCGCTGTGCCAGCTGAGATCCAGTCTTGCGTCGGATGGAAAACAGCAACAGCAGGCACTGCCGTGATGCCGTCACCACCAAGCTGAGCGAGCTGCTCGCCCTTACCAGTGTAAACGTCGACAAAGCGGTTCATGTTGCCGATAACAAACCGCTGGACTCCGTCCTCGGGCGCTCGTTGCCACTGTGCCCTCAATCTGCAGTGCATGTTAGTACAATAGCCTGTGAAAGTGAAGCTACACTCACATCGTGACCCAGCGCCCGGTTTGATTGTTATGCCTGATGGTCGTCTGCGGGCTCATCTCCTTCTCTGATGCTTCTTTACCCATCTTCCATCCTTTCATGTCCTCAAAGTCGTAGACCTTTACTGTATCGTCGTAGCTGGCAGTGGCAACCTGTCCGACGCTGTTGAAAGCGGCATGACTGACACTGAGTCTGCTCTCGTGGACACCAACACAATGTGGTTTTTTCCCGCCGTCGTCAGCTTTCACCATCTTCCGAACGTCCCAAAGAGACATGGTCCGATCTAGCGATGCTGTAGCAAAGAAATGTGGCAGGGCGGGATGCAGAGAAAAACCTCCAATTTTCTTCTCGGATAATGACCATATGTCTGCGCCGGAATTGGCTCTCGTGTCGATGCGTCCGATGTGCCCGTCGAGTCGTGAGAAGTACATGACATGTGGTGAGGTTGGATCTATGTCGAGGCCTGATAGAGGCTCGTCTTCCAGGGCGTCTGCAGGCCCGTATAGCTCCCTGGAGGTTGAAGAGGCAAGGTCCAGCAGCCGTATTGAGGAGTCGTAGGAAGAAGTGATGCAATGATTCGAGTCGACCGGGGAGAAATGTATCGAGGATATCGTCCGAGTATGAACGTGGAATGAATTGACGACTGGGTCCGGAACCTCCGCATCCTCGTCATTCTCGTCGTATTCGGGTATCTCCTGACTTGCGTCGAAGATCCCCATATTTCCCATCTTGTCGCCAGCAAAACACAGCGCTTTGTCCGGGCTGGGATGGAATTGCATTGCGTAGATCCTCTCTGGCGTAATCTTGATACGGCTCGGGTCGTATCCTTCGTAGAGCTCCAAATTCGACATCCTCTCCCGCAAAGCCTTCAATTCCTTGTCCGTCGTCTGCTTGACCTCCTCGTCCGGATCGAATGTCCGCACATGTGGCTGTGCGCCCCGACCGCCCAGGTCCCAATTGAAAGCCGAACCTGCGCCCCCGACTATTACATCCTTGAGGTCCATGTCCTTTGTGATGCGCTGCCTCTTGATTCGATCCTGCTCCTTTTGCTGCTCGAGCTGTTCATCGGCTTTCCGCTTTGCGATGGCGCTGTCGGCTTCGATCCCCTGTAATCGCGACGACTGCCGGGTGGCGACGGCTGGTGCTCGTTCCTTCTTTACGGTTGGTGTCTTCTTCGGCTTCGATCCAGGCTCGCGCTTGGGCGTCCGCTTCGCTCCCAGGCCAGCGCCCGCGGCTTCGAGCGAGAGCTTCTTGAGAAGCGCTGGAAGTCGTTAGTCACTGATCACTGCAAACGGGCAGAGCGAAGATACTATACCATCGCGCTCAGCAATGTTCGCCTGTCGCTGCCGCTCATAGTCACTGATTTCCTGCTTGACCATTTTGACGCCTTTGAAATTCTGAGACGAGTATGTTTGCCGAAAGACAGCGATCGTTGGGCTGCAGCAGAAGTGATTTACGCGGTCAGATTGAGTGTCGTGCCGAGCGCGTCGGTCTCGCGATCCCCTACGTCAGACGCAGACAGCCCCCCGATCTCCTTACATGCACTCCTTTTTTCGAAGTGATCAAATATTTTGTTGATGGCAATTCCCAGCAACGCAGAACAAAGCCGTCATGTCAATTTTTGCAAATCTCTGCTCTGGTTCCCTCTCTGCCTGCCCGTCGCTGTGGACAGTCTGCAGATGAGTCCTTGGTGAAGCAGTTGTCTGATCGACCATCAAGCATAAATGGAGTTGTATGGGGCATTTATGTGTTATGTACGAGTTTGCACAATGCAGATATCACGTTAATCAAGTCCCGCTTCGTGGTCTCTACAGACTTCGAGACAGCAAAGATCGTCTAAGCGCAATAGCAATCCGAGCACTACCCAACGGCAAGCGATCCTCACTTCTGTCCAATTGATTCCTGTCGCGGGGCCAGTGGCTAACTCCCCGAGTATGTCTGAATGCCTTGTTCCATGGTACTGCATTGCTCAAGAGTTTTGGTGGCTGATTGTGGCACGCATGGCTTCCTCCGCTAGACGAGCGGATAATATCGCGGGCGTCTGGAATACTTGTCTCCGTACAGCATCGACTCCCTCGGGTTTCTCACCCCACGTAGCTGTGAGCTTCTCCCAGTCTCGAGGGGATCCAAGGGATCGTAGTAGCTCCACCAATCCTCTTTGACAATGTTCGGATCGCTGTCTGGCCCGGGACTATTTTGTCAGCACGGGGTTCGTAAAGCTGCGACGTCTGCTCAAAATCAACGACTGGTTGTTCTTTACGTACTAGAAATGTCGCCGCTCGCACGGGCAAAGGCCCTCAAAACGGACTCCGTATATGTTCTCGTTGTTCGGCCAGCCGTACTTACGAAAATTCATTGTTCTGACCCACGGCGGACAATTGCAGACGACAGCCGTTTGGGGGCCGTTCGCGACACGCTGGTCATCCATATCAAGCTTGCCGAAAGGACCACTGAACTGTCCCCAAGGCAGCCTACCAGGGAAAACGTCATCGTCGTCCGGATCGCCGTCCCAGCCTAACCCACAGCGGTTGATGCCATAGCCTTTTGGTCTGGTGTTGAGACCGTTGGTCCGTCCAGTACGATACATAAGACCACCAGGAGGCAGTCCGGGGTCGCTTTGCCAGTGGACCCATTCCTCGTTTCGGGGCCACCAGTGTTTCGTCCTTCGGAAGGAATGCTGGCGTGGAACATTTGTGAAAGCTCGGCCCATGCTAGATTGACGATGTCACTGAGGTTCTGATCTTGAATGTGGATGGCAAGTTGGGTTTGTTCACGAGCGAAGACTTGAAGTACAGTGCCGACTCGGCGGCTTAGGATCTGTTGCCCGTGCAGGTTGTTTGCTGCTTCGGGTGTCACAAAATCACAAGCCAGCACGTTGCCAGCACCTCGGCCAATGATAGGATCTATCTGAATGCCGCTGGTCAAGCATAGCAGCATATTTGGCTTTAGATGTTCCATTGATCGTACCAAACAGTATCTGCATCAACTAGGTCGGAAAAGCGCTCTTCGATCCGCAATGCTGGGTCCGAGAAAAATGTGCGACTAATGACACGAAGGACGTCAATAGCCCCTTTCTTGGCTTCTTCGGCACTTTGCTTGCTTCTGCACTCGATGTACACCTTAATCTTTGGCTCCGTTCCCGAGGCACGGACCGTGTACCTGACGCCATCTCGAAAGATGTCGTTGCCAAAGTGCCAAACAGTGATCATTTGAGTGTCTGAGGAACTTGGCAGGGAAGCCCTGCCATCAGCACTGCCAGTATCTGTGCCTTTGCCGAGATCTCGAACTCTGGTATGTTGCTCGCTAGCATTTAGAGGCTTGACCAGTGTGGGGTCGGTCTGAATGCGCGAGAACGTTTTGGCCGTCAGTGCCACATTTGGGGTTTTCCAGTAGGTGTTCAGTGTCTGAAAACAACCATATTTCTGATAGAGCTGCTGCAAGGCGTTGTATGGCGAGCCGATTCGGGCGCACATTTCGAGGAAAAGCAGAGCTGCTGAAACTCCGTCTTTGTCGTGTGCGACTTGTGGAAGCATGTAGCCGAGTGCCTCTTCGTAGCCAAAGATGGCCCCGCTTCCAATCTGCCGAGCACGATTTCCGATCCACTTGAAACCCGTCAAAGTCTCTTCGACTTTGAACCCTTCTGCTTCCCCGATCACACCAAGAATTTGGGATGAGACGGCTGACAAGAGCATAGTGAAATCTTGCATCTGATTTTTGTTTCGCTCATAGAGATAATGGCCTAGCAATACACCCACGTCGTCTCCCTTGAACTGTCGCCACTTTCCTTCCACTTTCTCCGCAGCAGCGAACCGATCTGCGTCGGGATCGTTGGCGAGGATAAGTGAAATGTCGAGAGTGTCGGCCGCCTGTTTTGCAAGATCAAGTGCTCCATACTCTTCGGGATTGGGATACTTGACCGTAGGGAAATTCGGATCAGGATTAACCTGCTCGCTAACGAGTTCCATGTGCGGTCCAAACCGTTTCGTCTTGCTGGGCGACATCGGCGAGCCTGGGGACAGTGGCTCTTCCGAAGAAACAGACATGAATGCTCGCTTCACGTATGAAAATGTACCAGCCATGAACCTGAAACCCACACCGTGCATTGGTGTATAGACAAATCTCGGAACTTTCGCAGGATCAAGGGACACCTGCCTTGCAATAGATTTGTGGTACTCATCAACAGGAGACTCTAATGCGTCAAAAAGTTGCCCGCCAATATTGGTGTCCCAAGTCAATGGATCCAAGTTCTTAAGTATAGCCTTTGCGATCTGTCCATCCTTGGGAGAGTTGATCTGACAACCATTGCCGCCATATACCTTGTACCCGTTGTCTTCTTTAGGATTGTGACTGGCCGTGATCATCACGCCTCCCGCCGCTCCCAGTAACTTGACAGTAAAGGGAACCATTGGCGTGTGCACATAGTCCTGGAACATGTGTACTTTGACACCCTTGGCCATGAACGCTGCGGCTGCCAGTTGGGCGAAATATCTGGAGTCGCGCCTAGTGTCATGGCCAATGACTACACCCGCATTACCAGCATTCTCGTTAGTATCGAGCAGATGTTGAGCAAGACCTTGGGAGGTCTGAATGACAATCAAACTGTTCATACGAGCAAAGCCTGCCTCGACGCGGGCACGCAGGCCAGCGGTTCCGAACGCGATGCGCGTTCCGAGGCGGTCCTGAAGCGCGGTGACATTGTTGTCGGCGAGCAACGACTCAATCTCTTTGCGGGTTCTGGGGTCCTGGTCGATGTCTAGCCATTGCTTCGCCAGCGCTTGGACGTCCATCGTAGTACCTATATACCTGGCGGGTTGCTAGGATGCAGAGTTGGCGGGCAGATCAAGTATCCATGCGGCGGACTGCGGAGCGGCGCGGCGAAACATCTGCCTCCGAGATAATCTTCTGTATGATATCGATTTCATGAAAGTCCACTCCGACAATCGACATCAGGTGGCGCAACATCAAGTCCAGTAATGCGTAGGACTACTAGGACGGTATGGTCACTCCCGAGCTTCTCACTTCATTGCTGACTTGTTATGTAGGTGCCGAAAGGTGACGCTCTGTGTCTCTTCTGCGCCTCTCGTTTCTTTCCTTCGAGTGCTCTTCCGACATTGCATGCCCCTCGACGTCTAATACATTCGCGGACTCGCCTCAATCAATCAGCACAAAATGCGACTCAGGTTGCCTCGCAAACTCAGGACTCGGCATCTCGGGGCTGGGGCCAAGCAAGATCACCTCAGGAAGGTGGTTCTGGTGGATGGGGCTCTGACGCCTCGACGCCGGTATGGAACACGGATAAAACCAAGGTCCTAGGGAAAGCGGAACCTCAACCTAAGCAGCACGGTAAATGGACCGCCAGACGTGATTTGGAACATATGCTGATGCTTTCTAGCCCCGGATCGGAGGAGCGCGCCAGCTGAAGACACTTCTTCCGCACCCGAACGTCGTCAAACAGTCGGTAATGCAAATAAACAGCAACAAGGTGTCGCGACACGGAGAATACGCACAAATCATCAGCCACAGGGTTTCACGATACGGAACATTCCTACAGCTTCGGCTTCGCACGAGCAGCGATTCGCAATTAATCGCCCACGAACTGAGGCAGGCCGCAACGGCCGTGAGCAGCGCGATCCGGATTCTAAACCCGCTTTCAGGAGGCTTGCGACAGGTGTCGACTCACAGATTTCACCTGCTACATCGAGAAATGGGGAGCCGGCGGTCTACCAATTCAAGAGTACAAGCGAATCCAAGCAGGAACAGGCAGTCGCTGGCTGGGGTGGCGGACAGTCTGTTAGCTGGGGCAATCCGGGCGCTGACAAGAAGACAAGTCCGACAGTAGGATCTACAAGGACGTGGGGCACCAGACAGGATAGTTCTCGACAGCCCCAGAAGGCCTCGACTACTTCGAGCAGCGCCAAACCTGCTCCACGAGGGCGTTCAAAATGGGATGCAGCACCATTGGACGAGGAAGAAACGTCATCCCGCACAAATTTCGAAGGCTTCCGGAGAAGAACACAAGCAGAATCAGTGGGCGAAGCCACCGACTGGAATGGAGTGAAGACCGTAGTTGGGACTGGAGGAAAGGAAGATGTGGCACCTGTTCAGAGTGACCCCAGGTTAAGACGAAGAAGCAGATTCGCTCTATCGAGCGAACCAGAACCCGGCACCGCAGCGAACAGACACCAAGGCAAACGTTCTGCTCGTCGGGGAGGCGGAGATGAGGAAGAACTCATCAGCGATGCGGCAGTGGAACGAATGGAGCGTCGGGAGCAACGAAAAGCCGCAAAGGCCCAGCGAAAGACCGATGCACCCACGCCCATTATTCTCCCAGACTTCATCAGCATTGGCAACCTCGCAGCTGCGTTGCGAGTGAGGCCAGAGGACTTTACTGATAAACTCCAAGAGCTTGGATTTGAAGACTTCACGAACGATCATGTCATCGGTGCCGAGGATGCAGGATTGATCGCGCAGGAATTCAACTTCGAGCCCACAGCCGCACCCGCCGTGAAGGTGCAGGAAGATCTGATCGCCGCGCCAGAGCCGTCCAGTGAGGACAAAGAGCTCATGCTAAATCGTCCCCCTGTGATCACCATCATGGGTCACGTCGATCACGGCAAGACTACTTTACTTGATTTCTTACGGAAGTCGTCCGTTGCTGCTGGTGAGCACGGAGGGATCACACAGCACATTGGTGCGTTCACCGTTGAGATGCCTTCCGGGCGAACAATCACGTTCCTGGACACACCGGGCCACTCGGCTTTCTTGGAGATGAGACAACGTGGAGCGAATGTCACAGACATTGTTATCCTTGTTGTCGCTGCCGATGATAGTGTTAAACCTCAAACCCTGGAAGCCATCAAGCATGCTCAAGGTGCTAATGTGCCCATGATCGTTGCCATCAGCAAAGCGGATAAAGACCAGGCTGATCCCGACCGTGTCAAGCGTGATCTGGCTCAGCACGGTGTCGAAGTCGAGGACTTTGGTGGCGACGTGCAGGCTATACCCGTTAGCGGAAAGACCGGTCAAGGCATGGAGGATCTCGAAGACGCTGCTATCGCACTTGCCGACATTCTCGATGTTCGAGCAGATACAACCGGTAGCGTCGAAGGATGGGTGCTCGAATCCAAGCTCAAACCCCAAGGGCGAGTTGCTACCTTGTTGATGAAGCGAGGAACCCTACGACCAGGTGCGATTCTTGTCGCTGGGACTACCTGGACCCGTGTTAGGACTTTACGAAACGAAGCTGGACAGGTTGTGTCTGAGGCTACACCTGGACAGCCTGTTGAGGTCGATGGCTGGGACGACACACCAGAGGCCGGCGCAGAAGCTCTCGAAGCACCAAATATGCAGCGCGCACGAGAAGTGTGTGAACTACGCGAAGAGCGCGCCGAAGCCGAGAGGCTGGCTAGTGATGTAGCTGCCACGAACGAGCAGCGCGTGGAGCACAGGGCACAGCGTGCAATAACCAAAGAGCAGAAGGCAATGTCGAGAAGCTCTGAGGTTGATGAAGATCGTGCTGCGGAACTGGAAGCCGCAGCAGACCTGGCAAAGTCGAACGCCACGTCAAAGTTCATTCAAGCACCAGTCATTGTCCGTGCTGATGTTGCCGGCTCGGCCGAAGCAGTATCCAGCGCAATCCTCGCCATGGGCAATAGCGAAATCCAGGTCCGGATTTTGAAAGAAGAAGTCGGAGCCATTGCAGCATCCGACGTCGAACTAGCCGAGACCGCAGAGGGCGCAATCATCAACTTTGGTCAGCCAATCCCAGGAGAGATGCGTCGCATCCTCGAGAAAAAGGCTGTCAAGGTCATAGACGGCAACGTCATCTATCGAATCACCGACGCCGTCAAAGAGTACCTCGAGGAGAAGCTCCCGCCACTCAGAGTGACGCGTGTGATCGGAGAGGCCGAGATCCTACAGGTCTTCGAATACAAGATGAAGGGCAAAGGAACCGTGCCGGTCGCTGGCTGCAGAGTCTCCAACGGCACTGTCGAGAAGGGCAAGAATGCAAAAATATTCCGCGCTGGACAAGTCATCTACGATGGCAAGTTGATATCGCTCAAGAACCACAAGCGTGATGTGGACAGTATGCAAAAGGGCACAGAGTGTGGCATGGGCTTTGAGAATTTCACAGCCTTTGAGGCGGGTGACAAGCTGCAGATATATGATGTCAGCGAGGAGAGGCGAAAACTGTAGGATATTACACATGAAGACAGGCGTACCATACGCATATAGACGAAGACAGAACTTAATCTTCTGGTGCTGTCGAAATCAGGCAACACATGTACCGGACATGATCAGTTATGTGGGCCGTTTTCAAATAGCTGTTGTCAGTGTCATGTCCAAATGGAATCACGGCAGAATAATATCAAAGCCCACATGCAAGTCTCGTGTTCTTTCGTCGTGGCTGATAGGTTTCCTGGACATTACGTGTCCACATACGATCTGAGATGGTTCATGTCATCAAGCTGGTCTTCAAGCCGGAAAAGTCCATGCCGGTGTTTGTATAAGAAACCCGTTGCTGTCCAACGGCGAGTTTGATGAGGTAGGTTGGCGAGTGGTCTTTCCGCCAATCCCGCTACATTTTTAACCACGAAGACTGCGACCACCTTCAAAGTTATATGTAGGTATGCGTTCTCGGAAAGGTGTGAGCGTATTCATTCAGGCTCGGGTTCTGCTGGTATAGGCGTGTTGTGTGATCATGTAAGTGATATTACGCTCGGAGGCTTTGACCACAGTCGCCTGCTTGAAAGCGCGTGCTGAGACCGCTCACTAAACTTCCGATGCACGCAAAAGGAATCTCCAACCACCAGCCCTCGCTGACACGCTACATATCAGAACCAACATGTGAACAAATGGGGCTTGAGCGTATACGAACAAGCTCACCTGTTGAAGGCGTGCTCTTTCAATGCCCCTGGAACATGGAACTGACTCTCCGGCCAAAGTAAGCATATAAAGGATGTTTAACAAGTATCAAACCAACTTCCTGAAAGTGGTTCCACAAGTAATCGCCGGCGCTTTGGCGGAGTGGTTAACGCGCTGCCCTGCTAAGGCAGTTCCCTCGGGAGCAAGAGTTCGAATCTCTTAGGCGTCGATTCTTTTTGCTCCGTTCTGCTCGATATCACAGTAGTGAAACGTATGTTGCAATTTTTGAGGCCATTTCAGGCTTGGGACACGGACCTTGTCGGACGAAGCAGACGATGTGGGTTGCTTTGAGGGCGAACCACTGCCATGCCGGGGCTGATGGAGCCGTCAGAGCACGCAGGACCTTTTGCTACGGTCTGCCCGAGCAGTCCTGCTCAGAGCAAGATGTAGACTTGGTCAGGCCATGCACTTGAGGCGCTTGTTGTGGAAGATGTAGCATGCGCAAAGGTCAGAAGAAATTTGCCTTGGGGGTTTGGCGCTAAAATCTGGGTTTTTTCGGAACCGATCGGGGATAGATATTCGTTATGTCAGCAGGACGGACAGCGGCACCTGAAGGCTAATCTAGATGAAATGGCCTCATGGGAGGAGCTCTCTTGAAATTACTCGTGTATAGAGCAAGGACTGCAATAGACTGGAGCTGCAAATTTACTATCGAGCAACGTTAGTTCGCTTACAAGAGCTAATGCGCAATAGCAGGACTTTGCGGGGTGGCTACGCGAATGCTTTCCTAGATACTTGCCTAAGCATGTGCGTAGCTACTTGCCGTAGTGCTGACCTAAGTATGTGCCCGAGTACTTACCGAAGTACTTGTCCAAGTACGTGCCTGAGTACTTGTTGGAGTACTAGCCTAAGTACTTGTCTAAGCACTCGTCCGAGTACTTGCCTGAGTACTTGCTTACGTGCCTGCCCGGGTATCTGTCTCAGTACTTTCCTTTGTACTTGCACGGGCAACTTTGCCAGGTCATTGGTTGAGGACCCGGCTTTGGGTTTGGCAAAGTCGATAGTTATGCTCACAAGTCGCGAAGTCTGACCGGTCGTAGCACGTCAGATGTGCAACCGAACCGCCTACATCTTTGCCGGTAAGTGGGAGTTGAGCAAGCCCGCACGCTCGTGTCAGAGTGCATCTCGCCCATCAGCCCGTCTTGACAGGCCAGCCGCATCCTCAGAGGTTCATGGGTACGGGAGGTAGTGTATAATCCAGCGAGGAGAGACAAACAAAACGGCGCAGTTCGTAGGATTCCTGCGCAGCACTGCCGGAGGCGGGGCATTCATGTCGAGTGGGAGGCGAAGTCGAGCCACGCCTGTAAGCACTTAAGAATCGAACTTCCCGGGATTGTCGTCGCGATTGACCCACGAATAGAATCTGGAGTCAGAAGACAAGCATGACCGCTTGCGTGCTCTCTGTGAATAGAGACAGGAAGGAACGAGTGTAACGGCAGGATGAGCGAGGCTGTGGCTTAAGCTTATCTCACTAGATGGAAGAGGGAGGGTGAAACACGCGACGGTGGCAGTGTCGCGTGTGCTGACACATATCGATATGGAGTTTGTGATGGTCTCGAATATTTGGAAGGGCCCAAATCAATGTGGAAATGAGATCTTGGAGGCGAAGATGGTAGAGTTGTTTGATAGGCGGTCGAACAGAGTTCGATGCTAGCCGGCAAGGTTCTGATGATCGATATTCGCGAGGGCGAATAGAGAGGAGCGTCCCCTAGACGACCTGAGTTTGGCGGCAGATCAGGGTGACCCACTTGGCCGGAGCGGGCCCATTCAACGGCCACCAGAGTTCAAATGATAGGAGGCGATGGAGCTGAGAAGTGAGGATAGACAGGGTGGTGAATCCCTGCAGTGCTGCGAGACAGCTGACGGCATTGTGCTGCGTATCGACGTCTGGTGGTGCAGGTCATGAAAGTCGTGCACTCATCGGTACTGTAGAGACCACTCTGCGGTGATGCAGACGGGCTGGGGCATGCTGCTGGGATGGCCTGGTTGGAACGGGGTCACTGGGTCAGGGAGGAATTCTTGTCGAGTGGGTGGTGGAACTTGTGGTGCAGCGGTTGGCGTCAAACCGCATTTCGTGCTGTGCGCCAAGCCTTGCCAGCCCCTGAGCCGCGAGTGAGCGAGCGACTGAGAGCCACAAGGAACTCCGATGAAACCATTGCGACCTGCCCTCCTTCTGCCGCTGTCTGCTGTGTCTCTGTCTCTGTCTCGACCTCTGACTTCCCACTACCACCAGCCTCTACGGCACTCCATTGTCAGTCTCTACTGTCTGAACAACCAGTCACTCATTTATCGGCATCGTCGACGGTGTCCGCACGCTCCCTCTCCGCACCCGCAGGCACAGATTTGTTAGCACGACCACCGAGCCTGGAGCTTTTCCCCTCGACCACAAGTCCCGTACTGGATACGCAAAACGTCCTAAAGCACATTCGATCCTGAACAAGTAGCCCGCCAGAAATTGCTGGCCCGACACCAGCCTTGCCCGCAACTTCGGCCGATTCATTCGACGACCTGTCCGTCACCATGTCCCAAATTGAAGCAACGCAGGAGCACGCCTCGAGCATCAACTCGGTCATGCCATCAACCGCCACCGAAACCACGGAACACGAACGAACGGCCTCGATCGTGAGCAATGACGAACCAGCTCACACAGACTCAATGGTCACAATCAGATTATCAGGTACCCCTGCCACGAGAAAGTCTGTGGCTTTCTCGCCTATAATGCCGTCAACGCAAGATGAAGAAGAAGAGGAAGAGGAGGAAGATTCATCCGAAGGAGAGGCCCCCAAGCAGGAGCTCAAGCGACAGTCTACTCAAATCGAGCCCTTCCCCGAGACAGACGGAGAAACCGCAGTCGACGATCAGGAAGAGCAGGAGCAAGACCATACCCGCAGCTCCATCAGCACAGGAGTCGAAACAATTGACTTGACATCACCCAGTTCTTTAAAATCCGCTTCCTTCCACAATGAAAGCCTTGAAATTCCCCTCCGAAACTCTGATACTCTTTCTGTCGCAACATTAGCCACTGCTGACGACTTTGGCATGGCATTGCAACGTGCGAGCCAGAGATCATCCAGATCCAACAGCAATAGCAGCAGAGATAGCATCAGCTCAAATGACAGCGGCAGTCGCGTCGACTGGGAGCAGCTGGAGAAGAATGAAGAGAATGAAGTTAGGGACGAAGCTACTGATGAGAGCACAGCCTTTTTGCTCGCACGCCTTGAACGGGAGAATCAGCTTCTTTCCCAAGATCCCAAGTCTCAGATCACCAAGACGCGAACACGAAATCAGTCACGACCCCCGTCCATCCAGCAGCTTAAGCGTATGGCCAATGACCCCAACAACAAATCCGCTCTTCGTTACTCTCTCCTTCCTTCCCCTCCTCCCATGACCGAGCTCGAGTTCTGGTCTGCCCTCGTCCGCGACTACGCACAGACAGCGCAAAGACTGCCTACCTTAACGTCGAACAAAATCCGCAGCGGCATCCCGCCTCCTCTCAGAGGAGTCGTCTGGGTGAGCATTGCTGGTGCTCGGGATCATGATCTCGAGGAGACGTACGAGAGGCTCTGTGGCGAGTCGAGCCCCTATGAGAAGCTCATTGGCAAGGACGTCGGACGCAGCTTTCCAGGTGTGGATATGTTCCGCGATCCGGATGGCGAGGGCCAGAAGATGCTCGGCAAGGTACTGGGAGCTTACAGTCTGTGGGATCAAGAGATTGGGTACTGCCAGGGTCTCGGGTTCGTCGTTGGTCCTTTGATCATGCACATGAGCGACAAGGATGCTTTCTGCGTTCTTGTCAAGCTGATGCAGTCTTACGACCTTCGAAACTGTTTCCTACCTGACTTGTCTGGCCTACATCTTCGCATCTACCAATTCCAAAACCTCCTCAAGCAACACCTCCCCGACCTCACTACTCATCTTGAGAAGCTCAAGGTTGAGCCCCTTTACGTCTCCCAATGGTTCCTTTCCTTCTTCGGTGTCAACTGCCCTCTTCCCATGCTCATTCGGATTTACGATATCCTTCTCACTGAGGGTGCTTCTGAGACATTGATGCGCGTTGCTCTGTCTCTGATGCGACGCAATGAGAAGAAAATCCTGGCTCTTATGGAGTTTGAGGATGTCATGGGTCTTCTGCTTTCTCGCGGTCTGTGGGACACCTACGACTGCAACGCTGATGACCTGGTCAATGACTTTGTTGGCTGGACCGGTCTTGTCACACGCGACGGTTTGTTGGCGCTCGAAGAAAGCTTCAAGCAACAAAGCGAAGCAAAGTCCACACAAAAGGTCGAATCCGCGGCCGCGCGCTTCCTGGGTAGGTTCTGGGCTTCCGCATCACCATCAAGCTCTCCAAACGCAAAGAACAGCGTTACCAGTCCCACATTGACAACTCCCACATCTGCTGGGCAGAACGAGGGAATACTCAAGCGAACTCCATCCAAACAGTCCATGGCCTCCACCTTGAACTCAGTTGAAAGCATCGACACATTAGCAAGCGCAGGCACCTCTCACACGAAATTGACCAACGATTCACGACAGCAGTCCACCGATTTCAAGCCCGAGCACGCCGCCAAGCCCAGCGTATCTGCTCGATCAATGATGAGCCGCGACAAGGATCTGCATACACAGATCGAGGATCTTCTCATGGCAATGAACGACCTCCAGCGCGAACAAGCCATGCTTGCAAATGAACTGCAGCGCGAGCGTGAGGAAAGAGAAGAAGACCGCGCTGTTGTCACACGTGTGATTGAACGTCTGCACAAGCGAAAAACCTTGACTTCTGTTCCGGAAGAAGACAAGCACAGCACGTCTGACGACTCAGATGATACCGTCACTGAGGACCCCGTCAATGAGCTTGAGAGCCACTTCTCCTCCGGCCGAAGCAAGCGTTCATCTCTGGTCCTTCAGACCAAGCTCCAGCTACGTGATGACCTCACGCGGATGAAGACGCAGTACAACGAAGAGCTCGCACGATCCACTCAGCTTTCAGGTCAGCTCACCGACAAAGACAGAGAGCTGAAAGAAATCAAAGACCAGCTCCGCGACGCACGGACCCGTGTGGCTGACGCTCATCGTGAGAAACAGCGATTGGAAAAGACAAACCGTGATCTGCGAGTCAAACCAGAGAACTCTCCACGTGCCTCAATCATTTCTATGGCCTCAACTGATCCAGCCGCTACGCCAAAGGCTTCTGGCCTCCGCGAATTCAGGCTTGGCAGAACCAACACCACACCAGCTGGTGCCCAAACCCCTTCTCGTGACAGTGTCGTCTTCAGCAAGCGTGTGTCTTCCTTGTCAGCACAGTCTATTGTTGCGACAACGGCAAGTGAAGACAAGCCCCAGGACACTGAAGCTCTTCTTCTCGAGCTCGTGAACTCAAAGACCTCCGAAGCCGTCGCGTGTCAAGAGCTTGAGGAATGCAAGGCCAAGCTGGATGCTCTTAGGAAAATGATCAGCGGCAATGTTCCTACCCCAGGTGCATTTGGTCATTCTGCAGGTAGTCTCAGCGTTTCGAGCGCCATCGGTCTGACCAAGCCGGAGATGAGCAAGGAAGACAAGAAGAGAGAGGAAGAAAGGAAAGCTCCAGCTCCGTCCAGCGGCGGTTGGTTCGGAGGCGGATGGGGCAAGAGGGCTGTCAGTGGGTCAGGCTCGTAGGATGAGCTCCAGGCGGCCTTGGGCTTTCAGCTCACTCAGCGGGTAGAGCACCGTTCGCTGTTGGTGGCGCAGGAGGCATCCGATGGGCAACAAGCACGGCATCCCAGGAGATTTGCATAAACATGAGCCTGGATTTTGAATTGGGCTGGGTACATGACTTGACGAAACTTAACCACTATTTGGCAACCTTCAGATTGAATGATTGGGATGGGCGAATTCTGCGTTCACGTTTTCGTTAATGACTGCAGTTTGTTCCGCGAAGACTTGTTCTGATTGACTGAGCTGTGTGCGTTTGGAATTGATCTTAGGATTGTGACGTGAGCTATCTTTCCATTCCTCAAGACCTGCACTTCTGGGCAAGGCATGGTCGATGTCACTTTCATTTGGGATGTATAGACGGCTCAGCGTGCAGATAATGTATATTCATGGCGTCGAACTTGAAATCACTCGGCCATTTGACCCTTGCGCCTCAACTTGTCCCGAAGTCGTAGAATTGTCTTGAATGTTCAAGCGTAGGAGCGAAGAGAGTTGGGAACGACTATGCTGTGGTCTACCCCTTGAACCGATCCCACGCAAAGCTCTTACTTCGAAGCAGCCATGCCGTTACTCTCTCCTCGGATGTACGGCTCCAACGGGAAGACCTGCTTCTCCGGATCCTGGTTCGCGTATAACTGGTCCCATCTCGCCTTCAGCGGCTCCGGAGTCTCCCACGCGTATTCCGGATCTCTCAACCACAACCTGACGAGATGCCTCCTGCAGAATGATGTGTCAGTCTGGCTCATATAGATCCGCGCGCGTATCGAAAGAAAGATGCTACAAAACAAAAACCCAAAACTCACGTCCGTTCCGGCGTGTCCGTGAACCCATCTCTCGCATGGAAAACCGCCAAATTATTCACATACTGCACATCCCCGGGCCGAAAATCCAACCCGATCCCAAACTTCTCTCCCAAAAAATGCACCGCATCCAGCGCCTCCGCGTTGGCCTCGCTGATGGGCGGAATCCGGTCGGTCCGCGGCAGGGCCCCGAAGCCGGTGAAATACCTCCTCGCATACTGCAGGACAACGCGTTCCGGAACGCCCTCCTTCCCGGGCTGGTGGAACAGCAGCGGGCGTTTCTCGAAAAGCTTCCCGCTCGCGCCGTCCGTCTTGTTGAAGTTCTCCGCAACCCAGTCGGACGCCAGCGTTTCGACGAGGTCGGGCCGGGTCGCCGCGAGCTCGTTGTACACGCGCCAGGTGCTCGCCAACCGGCTGGTGCCGCCGCCGGCGGCGCTGGAGAGGGCGAAGAGAGAGACGATGTCGCCGGCGTCCGTGTGGAAGACTTGCTTGTCGGCCGTGTAGGCGGGCGCTCCGATGCGGGCGCTGTCGGAGGTGGTGGACAGGTCTTTGATGTGGTTGAGGACCACGTCCGCGGGCTTGCCGGCGTAGGCGTTGTCTTGCCGGCCGCGGAGGGATGCGATGTGCGAGGAGATGCCCGCGTAGATTATGATGTTCTCCTGGCGCGTGTGTGTGGTCACGGGCAGGCCGCGGACGACCTTGAAGCCGTGGCCGTGGTGTAGTTCGCGGGAGATGTCGCGGAGGGTGGAGTGTAGGTTTGGGAGTGGGAAGGTTTCCTGCGTGATGTGTCCGAGTGGGAGTTCGAGGGAGAGGAAGTGCTTCAGGGCGGATTCGATTTCGGCGAGGTCGGATGGTGTGAGGACGTAGGTCCAGTCGTAGTCTGTGGTGAGGGTGGCGCCGCCGTCCGTGGACTCCCAGACTAGGGGCGAAGTGAGCTTGGATGGAAAGCCGGTCGGGAGAGTCTTGCTGAGGGTCTCATTCTTGAGACGCGATTGGGTGCGTAGCTTGTACTTTGTGTAGTCGGGTGTGTAACTGATGTCGGGTTGCTTGGCCACGGTTTGGGTAGTTGTGGTGCTCATGGTAGCTGGTGGCGATTCCGGGACGTGAAGAGAGTCAGCTGTAGCCAGGAAATAAGCTCGAGGCAGCTACTAGGTTTAAGTGTACCTTTAAACTATCCAAAGTCACGTTCAAAGATAATCAAGGTGGCTTATCTTCAAGGCTTATGTGTCTTGCCTGACGGGGTACAACATGATGCAATTGCGATCTTCAATCACAACATGCATGTCATCCATCCGTCCCGCACCAGATGGTGGGGCTCAACTTCCTAGGCTCGTCTCTATCCGGAACGTGTTATGAATTACCTATCATGGTACTCAAGCTGCCCAGATATTTGTGGAGCGACACGGACATGGGGATGATTGCACGAAGAGGATCTCCGTATGTTGCTTTGAAATGAGCATCAAGAAGGCGAGCGCCGCCCGCGATACTCGTCATTTCTTGGGGACAACTCGTAAAGTCGCGGCGCTAAAGCCTGATTATGAATAATGAGGACAGTATCATGTACCATCACTTGTCGTGTCGTTGATTATTCTGTTTGAGTAGGAGTTGACCCAGACGCACGGACCATGGGCGCCTCGAGCTTCCGTGCTGCTTCAACTGTCAACTCTCCACCCACAGTCAGTCAACTGGAACAACTGTTCATTCTACCAGGTATCAACTTGTCTTCGAGCAGCTCCGTATTTTCGGTTTCCTTGTTGGCACCGTCATAGTACGTAACTTTTTCTGGAGCTTATGTAAGTCAAGCGCTGTCTCCAAAGGAGCATATATTTGCCGAGAAAGCTAGCCTCGCTTACTTCGAGCATGACACCACTTTCTCCCTTCTCTTAGGCTAGGTAGTTTGCGATCTTAGATCCTTGCATGGTGTCTTGCGATTTGAGATCTGCTCTTCGACTGCAGTACCCAAAGGCGTTGGAAAGCTCAAATTGCGTTTCACGTAGCGTTTGCCATGCGGCTCACTGTCCGTATTCGAGATGCTGTGCGAAAATTGTGTCCGGTGCTCTCACGCAGCTTTCCTCTGGGATGTTGACAAGAAGAAGGACAAAGAAGCTGCGCGCGATCGAGTTGCAGGCTATGCTGCTCTGCGAGGTTCTTCTTGCTATATTTGTACCGAGCTACTCATACGATGTGATGAGGTATGGCAATCACGGCAAGGCAGTGATGCTAATCCGGATCAGAATTGCAGTCACCTGCGGGACATAAATGACTTTCTTATCCAGTACCGAATCCGTTTTGCGCTTACAACAAATGCTAGCCGGGAGGGCTTTACGTTGGAGGTCAATACCGCGATGCTCGAGCAAAGCCGCCAGCGAAAGGTACCGTACGAATACAGGCTGGAATTCAATGTCATTCGTCTGGACACCAAAGCTCGTATCGCCATGTCGCAAGCAGTATCCATGTGTTCGAAGGTGGTAGACACAGTCTGGCACTGGTGGAAGAGCTGCGATGGCCATGACGATTGTCGACATGCTTTAGAAAAGGTCGGGACGCAGCTACCCACTCGACTTCTGCAAATTGTGGCACCTCTGAATAAGAAAGTCAGATTGATAGAAAGCTCTGATGTCCCATCAGGCACGAACTATATAGCCTTGTCTCACTGCTGGGGTGGGAGCCTACCCGCGATGTGCACGAAACAAAACATCGGGGATCTTCGAAGGGGCATATCAATTGAGAACCTCCCGGCCAATTTCAGAGATTCGATGCATGTCGCTGCTGGACTTGGTGTTTTTCACGTTTGGATCGATGCACTATGCATCATACAAAACGACGCTGAAGACTGGAGCAAGGAAGCGCCAAACATGGACGCTGTGTACCGCAACGCAGCAATGGTGTTCGCCGCTGCAGGTGCGGTTGACGGGAACGGTGGCCTACTCCTGAATCAACTGCAACATCGGCAGCCTTTTCTACGGCTGAAAGCTCCAGACGAAGATGCTCGCGTCTATGAGTACCGGGTTTTTTCTCAACGGCAGCGTGACAACCTCGCCCTTTGCAAACTGCAATCTAGAGGCTGGGTCTACCAAGAACGGCTCCTAGCATCTCGGACCATCCATTTCACGCGCAACGAGTTGATTTGGGAATGCAGAAACGGCCACATTACAGAGCAAGAGGTCTTGAAACGACCCACCAATCCATATTCGGTAGGCCAATACTTTCCCTACAATCTTGCACAACCGAAACACACTTTCTATCCTGGCTGGCGTGAGATTGTGGAAGACTATACGAAGCGAGATCTCACAAAAGCGGAGGATGACCGGCCCATTGCAATCGCTGGGATCGCCAAAGTCTTTGAGAGTATCCTCGAAGATGAATACTGTGCGGGCCTCTGGCGAAGCGATCTGACACGAGGGCTGATCTGGTACATCGCAAAGCCTAATCGCGGTGTGAAGAGAATCGCCGGTCCATCTTGGACGTGGCTCAGTGTTCTTGGTGCGATAAAGCACAATATTCTCGATTTCCGCTCAGGCAGGAATCACTTCATCGTCATTTACACGGTGGGTCCGCTGGTATACCAGACCGACAGGTTCTCGCGCTGTCTGTCCGGGTCTTTGACCATCTCAGGCCGTCCGATCGAGCTGGTCGAGAAGCCGAGAATGGTGCATGAAAAGTATATAGGCGAGAGCTTGAAGGTCAAAGATTGCCTTTCTTGGGACTGGTACTATATACCGGACGAGCCGGAGGACTATGAGATTGACTCTTCGTTGATCGAGTCCGGACCTTCGGGGTCCAGGATCTTGCCTGTGATGTTCGACTCGTACGCCCGAAGGGTCTACGGGATCCTGATCGTACCGACAAACGCAACCTGTAAGGTGTACCGCAGGAGAGGTCATGTTGAGGTGCATCAGACACTTGGACCCGATGGGGGCCCGCTTGCTGATGTCCCAATACAGAGCTTTACGCTTGCGTGAGATGTTTGTGAAACCGCAGACCTCTGGCAAACAGTATAGCAAGTGAAGCTGTAGATGCATAGAAGCTACTTTCGACGTCAAGTAGCGTCACTGAGTGCTGCTTGGGATCGATGGCTCGAAGTGTGACGCTTGGAGTATCTTCAGAGGTATGCGAGCAGTCGGGATCGACATGGTCGCACTTTTTTTCTTTGCACGGGCAACTTTCATTCACGAATCGCAAGACGCATGAGCCATCGTGTCGTAAGCTCTGGGACTAGCACAGACAAAAGAGACTTCGTGAATCGTGCTCGCCCGGATTTTAGCCTCGGTGGTTCGCCGTTGCGGATCGACACAATGTGGGACTGCCGAAACCAGCACCCGCAACTCCCGCTGACGACGACTTCTCCAACTCTCCGACGCGCCACACAAGCTACACGGCCACCCCGCAGATTCCAGGCGGAAAGGATCCTGTTCACCGAACAATGGGATTGCAGGCGGGCCTAGATGTCCAGCGATGGAAAGCACATTTATCAATGCGAGACTCTCCATGCAGATACTACACAGCGTGCCTCGGCCACGGGCCTCATGCTTTATAGTGGATAGGGCCGCGATCAATGCCTGCCCAGCCTCCAGACAGGTTTCTCTGTACTAGGCCTTGAACGAAAGATGTTGCAGCCAGATTGAGGCCTAAACCCACCGTACGTATCTGTAGTGAACAAAAAGACACACCAGGTGGCGCAAGTTGCTCACAATGGAATCAAATCAGTGATGCGGAATGGCGTCCGCCAATCAAGCGATAAACATATCTCTATTCTGGCTGGCGAGTAAAGGCCGCAATGGACGCAGCCTGATTGCATGCAGCGGCCATACAAAGCATCCTACTAAATTGGTTTCGACTTCTTGAAAAAATCTGTCAAAGCACTTTACCATCAAGTCTTCGAGACCGAGCAATTCAGGAAAGCAGATTTCTTGCTCCTTCGTCGAATTGAGTGTCTGGAGAACATTTCTCGCCTCGAGTCTCGCAAGCTTATCTAACCAACGTCCGCCAAGCAAACCTTCTGTGAACGTTATGATAAGCGTGGGTGATGGTCACTGGCATGCGGTTGCAAGGGCTTGCAAGCAAGGCGGACCCTGCGCTGTCTTCTTCCAGAAGCCCATTTGGTGTATCCGCCGCCACATCTGCATACTTCGCACCTCCGATGACAGAGTCGTGACGAATATGCGACAACTTCCCGAAAAGATCGCCAGCTCGGCTGTCTGAAGTCCCGTGTGAACAAGCCGACACGAAACGAGACGCTGGAGGAGGCTTTGGAAGGGCTGCACTCTGGCGTTGCGGGACTCTGCTAGTCAGCTCACGGCGTAGCATCGCTCTGTGCCAACTGCACGGTCGATTAACCCCAGCTCAATCCCTGTCGCTTCTCTATCCTCCCCCAGATGCTGACCCCCTACGCAGATAATGTTCCGCTGCACTACAGCCAGGCTAATTGTGCACATGCGGCATTCCGCACTTCTGCCTTGGTTGGGTACTTACACCATTCGTTGTGGGCCCAACATGGGCGTCACTGTCCACCAGACGCCTAAACTTTGTCCACTCTCCTTCTCTTTTGTAGCGTTTATCATTCTCCCGAGCGGGTGCTTGTTGTCTTACTCTTTGTGTGCTGTTATCTCTTGCATCCTCGCCTTCGTTTTCGGCCTGGTTCCAGCCTGACACTCTGGCTTCCTACGTGTCTGTGCTCCATATCAGCCGGATTTGTGAGCACTGGACAGATACTGGCATTTAAAAAGATCCAACGAAAATTGAATGCGCCCCGTCGCCCGGGATTTGCGCCAATTCACCTGAAAATGGCCGAGTCTACCCCGGACCAGTCCGTACACCGGGTCCCAACGATCAACAAAGACAAAGAGAGCAATGAGCATCTGCCGGCCAAGTCGGAACTCCAGGTCCAGGAAGACTTGGAAAAGTCCAAGACTCACGCCACATACATTGGAAATGATCTCGTAGAGCTCTCCTCAGCTCATCGTGAGTACCTGATTCAGCGGCATGGCACCGACCAACTCGACCCGATTCCATACGCCTCAGATGCCGACCCATACAACTGGCCATCATGGAAAAAGATTGTGAACTTGCTCCTCGTCGCATTCCATGCCATGATGTGCACGTTCAACGCCGCGGGCATCATTCCGGCGTACGAAGTCATTGCAGAAGAGTTCAACACGACAGTCCCACAAGTCTCATACTTGACCTCGCTACAAATCGCAATTCTAGGAGGAGCACCACTGTTCTGGCGCCCACTGTCGAATCGCTTCGGCAGACGACCCGTCTTCCTCTTCTCCCTGGCCGCAGCCTGCGTCTGTAATGTTGGATGCGCAGAGTCATACTCATATGGCACCATGGCCGCCTGCCGCGCTCTGGTCGCCTTCTTTATCGCCCCAGCCGGAGCAATAGGGAGCGCTGTGGTTGCGGAAACGTTCTTTAAGCACGAACGTGCCAAATACATGGGAGTATGGACTCTGCTCCTCGTTCTGGGTGTGCCCATTGCGCCTTTCATCTTCGGGTTCCTCGCCCAGCGGGTCGGCTACCGCTGGATATACTGGACCCTCGCAATCACCCACGGCGTACAATTTGTGCTCTACATTTTCTTTGGCCCAGAGACTCGCTACATCCGACATGGAGGCCACCACCCGGCCAAACCGATCCAGGAAGAGTACTTCAACTTCCGCCGGATCGACCCGACACCTTTCGAATGGGTTGAATTCGTTCGACCCCTGCGCTTCGTCGCTTATCCCAGCGTCATGATCCCCGCTTCGGTCCACGCCATGGTCTTCCTCTTCGGCAGCGTGCTCATCACAGTCGAGATTCCACAACTCTTTGGCGAGAAATTCGGCTTCGGCCCACAGGCTCTGGGCTTGCAATTTGTATCCGTGATTATCGGATCCGTCATCGGCGAGCAGGTCGGCGGCGTCCTGTCCGATCGATGGATGAACTCGAAAGCGAAGAAGTTGGGTGGCGAGAGACCATCTCACGAATACAGACTCTGGCTCAGCTATCCAGGAATTCTGCTCACACTTGTTGGCATCGTGGTTTTCTTGGTTCAGATCGAGAATGCCCCAGAAGGACAGTGGAATGTGACGCCGGATGTGGGTACAGCGATCGCGGCGGGTGGGAATCAGATTGTGACGACGGTCATGTTTACTTATGGGGTCGATTGCTACCAGGAAGATGCGGCGGGTGTGGGTGTCTTTCTTACCTTCATCCGGCAGATGTGGGGATTCATTGGGCCGTTCTGGTGAGTACTGATCCGATCTTTTTCCACGTGTAAGGCTTGCAGGGTATGAAGGTATGGCTAACTCGAGGTTCAGGTTCCCCTACATGTTCGCTAACATTGGCCTTGCGGGTAGTGCCGGTATCTGTGCCGCTCTCGTGGTCGCAGTCAGCTTACTCCCGACCATCGTGTTGCAGATAATTGGTCGAAAGTTGCGGCACCGAAGTACATGATACTGCTGTACCAAATGGGATAATGATTCAGACCAACTCCACAGCCAAACAATATCATGTCATGTTGAACTCTATTTCTGGTCAAACAGTTTCACCCAGTGTTCCCTATCATTCGTGAAGCCGCCCTTCGCATGCCCTTTGAGATGAACAAAGTTCCAATATCCGTCTCCCTCTCTACTGTCTCTATCTCTACTCCCTCGAACCCAGCCTGTGCGTACAGCTCCTTCATCTCAGCCACACTGAACCCCACCCGGTGCGCCGTATGCTTCGCAGCAACCAGTTCCGGCAACTGCGGCATCTGTGTCCTCTTCTCCGAGTCCCAATCAACAATCACCAGTCTCCCAGAGCCAGCCTTCAATCTCTGTGCCAGCTTCCGCAACAAAAGCCCCGGATCCGCCACGTGGTGCAGCGCCATGATTACAATAGCAACATCGAACCCAGACAGATCCAGCTCCGAGTCGGAGACCGCGTCTTCGGTCATGAGGTTCATCTTGATGCCCTTCATCCGCTCTTCGGCTCCATTCTCCTTCGCCCAGGCGTTGTACGCCTCGATCGATTTCCCGCTGACGTCCATGCCGACCGCGGAATCGATGTACGGTAGTAGTGTCCTTGACCCGTGGCCTCCGCCACACGCATAGTCGAGCAGTCGGATCGGCGCAGCAGATGCATCTGGGTTTTGCGATTTGCCCTCCGCTGGGAGGCCGTACCATTGTCGACGCTCGACGAGTGTGGTCTCGAGGGCGACGTACAGTTTGCCGAAGACGCCTTGGAAACTCTCCGGGCTGGCGACGTGGTTGTCGAAGTGTGCGGCGTTGACGTCACCGAGAGCGTGGTGTTCACGACGACGGTGTTGGTGTTCGTGATGGTGGTTGGCCTCGGTGCTAGGTGCTGTGGACATCGTTCTGTAGGCCAGGATCGATAGCCAAATTGTTAGCAGAGGGATCAGGATATATTGTTCTCAGGTCGGCACTCGAGAGCATGTGAAACACTTGGAAGTTGATGCAGTTGCAATGGAGATGATGGCAGATATGTTCCAGGTAAGGAAGGGGCCACAATCAGTATATATACTTGTCAAGACTATGCGGAACATTGCTGGCCGGGCCCAAACATGGAGCCTGCTTACGCATATGATGGCTTTCGGTTGGTTCCTCAATGATGCTCGGCGCCCGTGCTTGACATCAGCAGCTTCTTTCAGCCTCTGCGGGCTCACGACGTATCGATGGGCGAGATTTCGGCGCCTTGGTACATCGGTCCGTTACTCTTTGTGCTGGATACGGTACTCGCCAAAATCCTATGAGAACTCAGAAATTAGCTAATGGCAGGCAGAGTAAGCATTTGAGTCATATACCATCCTGAGAAGGATTCATCCTCATAAGTAACCTGCCATATTTTGATGACATAAGTTTTGAACTTGCTCATTGAGCAGATTTGAAAGCGTGAGCTGCATCGCTTCCCAGTCTATTTCGAGTAGTTGCATATTCGTACAACACTTCACGTGTCCGTCGGGTGGTGTCCCTTCTGATGGGCTCACTCGTCAATGATAGTCATACAATCGTACCACATGACATTCGCTTTGTTTATAATGCAGACTTGAATGTTGAGGTCCTCCAGACCCGATCGGCGGCCGTTTCTGGTCAGGGCGCCGATTGGTCGAGTTCCTGCCAAGACGGCCCAGCTCAGGCTGGTCGGCCTTCTCAAACACCAAGCTTGCGACTCGAATTGCCGTCGTCTTGCGCGTCGTAGACCGGTCCCTTGACATGCTCAACCTGTCGGAGAGCAAGCTTGAGCTGTGGTGCTCAAGTGCTGAGAGATAGACCGCAACAAGGCGATTCTCGGGTCGAGCGATTCCTTCCATACGAGGTGCGACGTCAAAGCCCCGAATGACACCAACCCAAACAATTTACTGTCTACATGTCGCTTCAGCTCGAAATGGAGAACCATAATCATCAGTCCCCTCCCGATTCGACGACAGGGAATAAGCGGCGACGCGTACGGAAGGCGTGCCTTCCCTGTCGACAACGGAAACGGAAATGCGATGCAGAAGATCCATGCGGCATGTGCACGCAGTATGGCTACGACTGTATATATCCTGAAGATAACAGTCCTTTGGCACCATTCGTGGCGCGTCGGGTGAAGTCTCCGAAGCAGGGCCATGACTCGATACCAGGGGTGTCATCATCTAGTAGTCCTTCGACGGCAAATTTACACGCTCAGGGCCCACTCCACAGGAACGAGCAGACCCTCGACTCCGGAATTCACGATGCCTCCAGGAGCAGATATGTTGGCGCTAGTTCAGCATTCGCCTTCCCTCGGGCCCTAGGATTAGAGTTTCAGTCCAAGAACCCGCCACCGTTGCATTCTTTTGCATACACTTTCGGCATACGCCCAGAGGAGAAAGCGGAGACGCATGAGGATCTGCGAACTATCATTACAGAAATCGAGGTATCGCAATATGTGGGACTTTTCTTCAATTCGATTGCCCCGGTGTTTGACGTGCTCGAGATCCACGAATTCCTTGATCGGATCAGGAAGTATTACCAGAATCCGTCACCTGACTTCTTCTTCGGGGCCATTATCGCCCAGGTGGCGGCAGTGGGGTCTTTCATTGCTGTTGATAAGGGTCACCCAAGAGAGCTTGATCTCGTACAATATGCCAAGAAGATATTAGAAGATCCGAAATACACGAGACGACCATCGGTTGATCATGTCGTTGGATGGTCGTTTCGCACTATCTATCTCAGAGGGACGACGAGACCGAACAATGCATGGCTCGCAAGCTGTCAAGCCGTACATCTTTGCGAGGCTCTCGGTCTACACGATGAGGCGTGCGTCCGGCGGTTGGCAATTGACCACAGCAAGGACCCGCTTCAACGATACAACCTGGAACAGCTCCGTCGGGTGTTTTGGGGATCAGTCGGTACGAATGCAATCATTGCTTGCGAATATGGTCGAGCCTGCGTTGTGCTTCCACATATCACCACCGAAGAATTCGCTCCTAGACCTGGTTCGTGCATGCATTTGCAGCATCGGCTAGGCAAGTCGATCCCATCAACCATATCATCGCAGTCACCGAACGTCGACCCAAAAGACCGAGAAGCCAGCCTCTTCATCGGCATTTCGTCACTTGCAGCAGTTCCGAGTGAGCATCCGTTCATCTCATTGACGCGAGGCGATCTTTGCTTCTGCTTCTATCGTCGTCTGCGTCAACATCGCATCGACATTCCACCAAACTATATTCAAAAGATCATCGACATTGGTGAAGAGTCTCTCGTGTCAGCGGTACAATTTGCAAAAGACCGACGCCCATACTGGCCAGTACTGGGATCTGTCTTCCAATTTGCGTGCGTGTTGCTCGCTCTCGACACTCAAAGCAGTCTCTCGCGCGTCGCCAACGCATTTCGCTCTCTGGAGGAAGTCGTTGCGAATATTGACACCCACATGAGCCGAGAAGCTCTAGCTACAGCTAGACTTTTGCTGAGAGACGCAATGTGCAAGAAAAAGCGTGAGCTGGCTCTGCTCGAAGCGGCCGACGGGAGGGAGTTTTCCAAAGCTACGCACGTAGCGAGCAATGGCCAACATCCGACTCCTGAGCAGAGCAGCGATGTGGACTACAACATTGATTGGGATCAGATCTTCAATGAATCATATAATTCATTCTTCGGTGGCAGTCCGCAGTTTGACGAGCAGGGCGGTTGGGTCGCTGGGCATGTGGCAACGCAGGGCCCTGGGCAGATACCTGGGCAGATACCTGGGCAAATGCCTGGTCAGATACCTGGTCAGATCGCCACACCGGGTTATGGCGTGTGAGAGCAATTATTGAGGCTGCTTGATACATTGCCGAAGTCACTCGAGGTGTAAGAAATTCAAACCAATTGAAAGCAGCAATGTCCTCTAGTTGCAAAGCCGCCTCATCGATCGCGGTTATTCAACCACGGACAGTCGATACCGTGGAGAACAAGGCATCAGGGTCGGAAATGAGGTGCACAACCACCGCCGCCCCGTGTCACACGCCACCCCTGCAGCTGAACTTCATGACAAGCAAGCACACATAGAAGAGTATTCCTACGTGTATGTCTACAGCGAAGGAGTCGATCAAAGGGAACACGATCTCATGCTGCCATCCGATGAAGGTATATCTATGTCTATGAACTTTTTCTTTACCCTCTGTACACAAGTCGAGACGCTGGCCATCTTCCTTTACCGAATCCTGCCAAGCGGGTATGCATCCGAGATCGTCCTGTTAGGCGTGATCACCGGCACGCTGTCATACTTCTTGGCTTCGACCGCGCCCTCAGTCAACATCGGTGGCGTCCGATCACCAAGCGCAGCCTCCAGCCTACCCGCCAGAGCCAACAACTTTCTATCATCAAACTTGTGTCCCAAGAACTCGAACCCAACTGGCACACCCCGAGGAGCGTCCGCCAGGGGTGCCGAATATCCAGCTGGGAACGCAAGCACCGGGAACCCGGTCAGTGCGCCCAGATGGCCATTGCGACCGCTCTGGCTAGGAGAGCCGATCTTCTTGACGAGGTTGCGCTCTTGCGGAAAGATTAAGAAGTTGATGTCTTTCATGTCGGTGCCGTTCCATTTTTGAACGAGAGTGTCGACGAGGTTGGTGAGGTTCTGGATGGCTTGCGTGTAGGCGGTCGTGTTGCGGGAGTATGTGAAGGAGTCCTGGACGAATTGGTACTGGGCGGGAATGACGAGGTAGTCGTCGCGCTTCGTGTAGAGGTCGGCGAAAGTTCGTGGCCCGTTGGACTTGAGATCCGGGTTTGAGAGATACTTGTCAAGGTCCTCCTGGAACTCGTATCTCTGAACGTCGAGAGCTGAGATGGCCGCTGGGTCGAAGAATGAATCTGTCACGTTGACGACCTGCGCGCCCGCCTTTTGGAGCTTTGCCGTGAACTCGTCCACCACATCGATCACCGGGCTGTTCTCGTCGCTGGCCGTGTAGTTCACAAAGCCCTGAATCAATCCAAACTTCAGCCCCGTCAAAGGCAGTTGACCCTCGCCAACCTCAGGCAAAGTATCATCCAGATCACCCAACTTCGTCCCATTTGCATTGCCCGCGCTGAACATGACCTCATACAAAGCCTTCAGATCCACCGCGTGCTTCGCCATCGGCCCGATGACATCCTGCGTGTTACTCAACGGCAGCACGCCCGTCTTATTCAGCAACCACCTCGTCGGTCTCAAACTCTTGACCGCATTCGCACTCGCAGGGCTGCGAAGCGAGTTCATCGTATCACTGCCCGTCGCCAACACGGCAAAGTTCGCACTCAGCGCCGCGCCGCTACCACCAGAGCTCCCGCCCGGCGTACGCGTCAGATCATACGGGTTGTGCGTCTGTCCTCCGGCGGAAGATACGGTGAGGCCCTCGAGAGCGAGCTCGTGCAGGTTCGTCTTGCCGAGGATGATGGCGCCGGCGGAGAGCAGGGCGTTCACGGGCGCGGCGTTTTGGGCCGGCTGGTTGGAAGCGAATGGGGCGCAGCCGCCGGTGGTGGGTACCGTATCCAGGTCAAAGTTGTCCTTGAGCAAGGTGGGGATGCAGAGGAGGGAGGGCCAGGACGTGGAATTTCGGGAGGAGAACGTGTCGTTGGAGAGGAGCTTGTCGATTTCGGAGGCAGAGTCGAGGGCGGAGGGGTTGAGAGTTATGATGGCGTTGATTTGGGGGTTGTACTTTTCGATACGAGCGATATAGCTGGAGACGACTGGAGAATGGTCAGTACCCTCGAAGCAAAGATAGATTTGGGGACCCGTACTCTGCCTGCAGGTAGCTTTCTTCGTCAGCAACGTATCGTGAACGTCGGCGATGCTAGCTTCAATGGGGTTGAAATTGCATGAGGTGTCGGCTGGTGAGTGGTCTTGCCTGGCAGACGGACGTAGGATCGATGCAGAGCTGAGACCAAGCGCGAACGGCAATGCGATCAGGGAGTCTGCTGTTATTCCCCTCATGATCAATAAGAGGATCGAAAACAGCCAGAAAGGCAACCAAGACACGAGCCAAGACTCGAATTGAAAACAGCCGTCAAAGAATTTCAACAGCAAGACTACAAAGACAAAAAGAAGAAAACATGACTGAGAAAAACGTATATATAGAGCCATATTATCTGAGGTCAACGCTGACCAACTCTGAGTGGGCCGTGACGTTCCTTCTCGTAGCCGGAGGAATTCTTCTCGGGATGTTGCATCCCGCCCGTAGAATTGTCCGGCGTGAGCACGATCAGCATCACGTCTCAGGCAGATCTCACTACGTATTCCATAGGGCTGACCGAACTCGTCAACTCAGATGGTGTGAATCGTAGGCGTGTGGACGTCGAAGTCGTAGCGCGACTTCCGGACCTTTTCCAACGTAACGTTTCAGGGATACCTTTTGTTGACGCCGGGAACGGGTAGTGGCCGGCAGGGTAGCATGCACAAGTCGGTGTAGTAGCACCTAGAAATGCAACTGAAAGAGAACGACTGATTGAATGGATCTGAACGTCAGGTTTCGGTGGTACAGAATTGTAAGAAGGCGAGTTCAATAGCGTCACGCATTGAAAGCGTCTGAGCGCCGCGGGGAAAGAACGCGTAGGAAGCCACGGCTGCAAATTGTTTCTCGAACTGGAGAAGAAGTTTCCACAATCGACGGACCAGAAAGATCTTCGTGTTGAGGAGACGCTATTCGAGTTGCGAGAATGTAAGCTCACTTGGCGAAAGATGCCCTATTGTCCACAGCCAGCGCGTGCGTGGAGGCCTCACTGAGGTACGACCTCGGACCAGCATCACGGCGGCAACGATCTGACCATCCACACCAACTAGAGGCGACGCGAGACGAGCTGCAATACGGAATTGAGACAACTGCCAGGACAAAACGCATGTATGAGTTTACAAACGATGATGTACTATTCAGCGTGAAGCGGGCTCAATTTGTCAGCCTCAGACCGAGTCCCGGATTGCGACTCGTGGCGTGCGAATCCCATCCAACTTACTATCAGGAGCAGCAGCGGCAACGCTCGCTCTCAGGAGAGCTATCATTACAAGGGCCGCATTCTTCGAAGCCGGACGCTTTAGTTAAGCCGAGTTGAAAAGACGAGCTTCGTCGTTACGGTCGTCAACGTTGAACGCGATCATCGCCGTTCAAGCTGCACTGTCTACTTTCCAAGATCAGGCCTTTCCTGTTCTGAGACTAAAGAGCTATGTGGCACTATCTAAGTAGGTGCTTTCCGAAATACAAGCGGTGCACCTGCCCGATATCTGTTCAATCGTGCCTCTCGGCATGTGCGAGTTCAATGGGCCTGCTGGCACACTCATCCAAACTAGCCTCGGATCAGCCAGGGCAACAAAGGCCTTGAGCTTTTTGAGATCCGGCCTTATCACTAGAAAGGCGCTATTACAGGATGTTGGTATCGTAAGCGATCATCGCTCAACTTCAGGCTGGTCTCAATGATCGACGTACCAAATGTGGAGATAACCTTTCGTTCAGTACTCGAGACATATCTGAAATTTTTGAGACAGTCGAACATGTGGCGCACAACGTCGCTGGCCTGCGGGAAGCCACAAACTTACGATTCGAAAGAGCTGAGTAAAAGACTGTCTACCACAGATCGAGAGGAGCTTCATATCTCTGACTGGCTGTCCTGTGAGGCAAGCGTTTCCGCCCCGCATCTTTCGGTGTAACAAACCATGGTTTTGCGAGTCTTGTACCAGTGTCAAGATACCTGTCCCACGGACCACCATTTGTGCCGTCTCTTTGCGATTTGCATTCTTCGTACAGAACTCCGAAGCAACGACGCAATATCGTCTGTTGTCTATAATCTTGAAGCATTCAAGCTTGCTCCTTCCTGAGGAAGAGCTCGGTGTGGGAAACTTCACTTGAGTTCTTGCCACAATCTCATGGCTGGTCTTCACTGTGCCATTAAGACATCCACGATGAGCACCAGTATGATCTTCCTTTCAAGCGCACATCAGATAGCCGGCGTACCTTCAGGCTCCGGCATGGCTCGAGGCTGGGGCACGGCCGTCGAATACGCAGCTCAGGACTGCGGAGCTGTTCCAGCACACAGTAAGTTGTGTTGCTTCTGTGACGACAGTCTGCTCTTGGAACGTCGTTATTGACTAGACTTTGGAACGGACAAGCACCATTATCACGTTGGACGTGGCGGATCCGAATTCCGGGAACACCGCTGGCACTGGAGGAAGCGCAAGCACAAGCGGCTTCAGCACTTCCGAAGGTGGCAAGGCTTGGAAAGCATCGACTATCAAAATCCCGCAGTTCACATTTTGAGGGACGTTTTGAGGGTGAAAGTAAAACCTGCAGCCTTTGATAGAGCATGACTTGTCGACGATAGCTTCAATATTTATGTGGCTCTTGCTCACAGTGTGTTCGCAGAAGATTGATTTTCAGCTCTCGGCGCCAATATAAATTCGTTACAAAAAATGAGGAATTCAAGACCCTTGTCATTCACTCTTTGCCTTGTCAGTGGTTCGAGGCCGAGTTGGCGGCCCGCAGATTTTAGACAGTTCTTTTGGGCAGTAATTTTTGCAGTGCTGGAGGGACGAAATGTACGGTCGTTTTTCAAGGCATATTGTTCCCTACATGGGTTTGAATCCATCGTAATGCGTCCATGATCATCGATATGAATGCATCTGCAGGGTGATGTTGGTATAGCTGCAGGGATGATGGGTTCAGGAGATGAAGAACCGGGCCGGGACACGCGCGTCAATCTGATGTGGTCCGAGCTGCATCAGGAGGAGCATGCGACCCGACAATTTGTCTGCATCTCACTTCTTGCTGCCACGAAAGCAGTGGGGAGTCCTTACACAGCCTTCTCTCTTGCATTTTCATCCCGATCTCTTTCAGTCAGCGTACAGTATTCTTCGAGCGTTTCCAGCGAACGTGTACACCATTTCCGAACAATTCTCAGCAATCGACATTCCACTGTCCGCCCCTTTAACGCATCGACAAACGTCAACATGCAATTGCGATAGATTGCGGCTCTGCTTCTGATTCCATTTTTTGCGCTTAGCGCATCACGCTCGCTAAGTCCTCGAAGGACAACCACGGACGCCATCGGCTGAGAATGGGCGAATATCAGCCTCCCTCGGGCGCCCTCGACGTCGCTATTCCCCGAACTCCGACCCGTATAGTCCTCCAGACCTGCCTCACACACCTGTTCGCCGACTACGCATACACATACCTCTGCGAGCTGGTGCCTCGATTACGCCCGAACAGCTTCAACGAACGATGTATACAAGTCCTCCTCTTCTGGCACATGCCGGAATACTTCTTTATTCAGCTAGCCACCACGCTGCTCGCTTTTGGACTCGAGCAGCTTGAGGTGCGGCAGCCATTGGGTCTGGTTCAATTTGCGAGCTTGGCGGGCTTGGAAAGGTTCAAGAGCAGGGCGTTCATAGCGGAAGTTGGGGCTGTGTCGTGGGCGAAAGCGGGGGTGTTGGGTGTAGCGGTAATGGGCTGCTGGATCGGTTCGAATGCATACGTCGAAAGGTTCGGGATCAATTATCACGCGGCGGTGGATGTGGGTATGCTGGGAATAGACCACCGAAACGGGTGGACGGCGTTCGGCGGATTATTCGTGGGGTGCATATCGGTGGTCTTGCGGGCATATTTCTGGTTCGCGGCAAGAGGATTGGCGCCTGCAGACGCTGAGCGGGGTTCGACAAATCGTCGACAACAGCTGGAGAAGGAAGACGACGAATTTGACTTCGAGACGTGCGAGGTGCCGCTACTGGATATGAGCCTGGATCATGCAGTAACGCTGATGGAAGCATTTTCGGCTGCGGTGATACACCAACTTCCGCTGATTGCGACGCATCGTGCGATATCAATCATTTCCTTCCTGCCAGCGTCGCTCATTCTGATCGCAGTCTTGCTTGTGCTGGCACTCAAGCAATCTCGTCCAGCAATTGCAAAGAGAGCCACCCAAGGACTAAAGCTGTTACCCATGGCTATTATTGGATGGACGATTTTCGAGCCGTCGTTGCATGACCTGAACGAGCTGTACGATGCATCAGCAACAATTCTCACGCCGTGGAGTTTTCGGTGGTTGGTAACAGATCGATTTAATCGTTTGTTGAGGCCGTTTACGTGAATTACGATGATACCCGGTCCCAGTGACCATCTTGAATTTCGAACCACAGAAACATTATCGCACATTACTGCCGCTTTCCCTTCTCTTGTCCACTCTGTCAGCCTTTCCGCTTCTCGTTCACTGTCTTTTGCACCCTGCCCACGAGCTCGTTTCCTGTCGCAATCGCCTCTCCGGCCAAGCCATTCACAAGCTGTCCAGCACTTGCGTTTCCTCCCGGTCCGATCTTCCCACCTACATTCTGCTCCGCCCAGGTGACAGGATAGAGGATGTATGCACCAATGGCACAGAAGAAGGTAGCCGCCCACTGCCAAACGAAGAGGCCCGCCCAAACGATTCTGAAAATGTCCACAAACTTGACAAACTCATTCACCTGGTAAAGGTCGTTCTGAGATTTGATGAAGTATTTCTCCTTCGGCTTGTCGCCCTCCGTCGCAGCGACGGCAGCGTACGAATGCGTCTCCGAATCTGGCGGCGTATATTTGACCAGTTGGAGAACCGTGACGAGATCGACTGGCGCGTAGTGGAATGGGATAGCCCAGATCTTGAAGACCTGGTGGATCTTGACAAACAGGAGGAGTTGCTGTTCGTCAAATGCTAGGCACGGTCCATCAATAAGGGTGGTCACGCATACGAGTGCCGGCCTTGGATATATGCTCACCGACGCTCTGCACCGTCAGGTCGATCCTCGGACTCATTATCTTGTACCAGCGATAGATCATGCCGATCCACCAGCGAGAGTTGGAACCATGCTCGACTCTGCAAAAAGGATGTGTGAAGGCTGCGTCCGGGACGAAGTATTTCTGGATGGTATCGAATTGCTCTTGCGGGCCGGTCTGGGTCAGGGCGTGAATGACGCCGGGGACTTCGGCTACGGGGTTCTCCATTTTGAGAGCTTTTGCGGTGCCGTGTCAATTGATGATTAGTCGTTGTCGGATAGAGCACCTCATGAACGAGGCAGATGATTTAACTGTATATATGATAGCTCGTCAAGCTTGTTTGCTTCGCGGAGGCAGTCGCGTTCCGGATGACGTCAATTTCGGTGCGCGCGGAGTGAAAGCTGGAACGTGCTCGAGATTCGAGCTTCATTCGTCTTTCTGCGCGACAGCTCTTCCGCACTGTCCTTACCAAGCTGCTCAGGCCGACATGTGTGAGCATTCTTCCATATCTCGGGACGAAGGCATGATCATGAACGCTGCGCAGTGCACGATCTGTGTGTGTGTGTGTGTGTGTGTGTGTGTGTGTGTAGCAATCCAAACTCACGAGAGGCTACTATCTTCGCACTGCTGTTTCTGGTGAGACCAAGCTCTCCACCTGCTCCAGGAGTTTCCTTCATTAGGTCTACTCTGAAGATGTTACCAGATTTGCTGGTCTGAAATGCCTTGCCAATGTACATCCGTAAATGCACAGACATCGTTACCATGGTTTCGGGATCAACTGTCATGCGGCGCCGCTGGTTCAGGAGAGCTACCCTAGGGCAATTGTCCAAGGGCAACTACCTTGATCGTTTTAAAAATGGTGAAATATTTGCAGAAGCACTTTACATGCGACGATTCAAGCTTCCAAGATGTATCCCCCCCTGGTTCTCGATGACCCTGTCATCACAGATTGGCTCATAAAGTTCGACAACATGGCTTCGACAATAGCGACGTCCGAGCTCCTCAAACAGCCTGTCACCCTGCTAAACAATATCTGGGGATCGCACACATTTCCCCGTACGAATCGCCCCACAAAATTCCCAAAATTCAAGCAGCTACCTCCAGAGCTACGGGAGCTCGTTTGGCGCTTCGCCCTTCCACAAACGCGGACGGTAATCCACCTTGAGGTTCAACGAAGCACCGATGCACCGCGTTGGGTGCGCCAGACCTCGAATGCCCTCGGTGCCTCAAAGCGGTGTGAAAGCTACCGATTGGTAGTCATGTCAAAATATCGCCCGAATGCACTTTTGAGTGTGAGCTATGAGGCACGCCAGCTGGCTCTGAGAGTTTACAGATCAAGGATACCCCTCGATACCCACGGCAAGAACAAGACACAATGTCTCTACTTCAATCCCGAAATGGAGATCCTACGCCTTGACCTCGGCTTCGGATGTCCGGTCAGATATCTTGCCAGAGTTCTTCGGGATTTCATGGCAAACGACCCTCGGCGTGTGGGAGTCAGACATATATTATTGGATTCCGACCGGGCGATCTACAGAGATCATTATGACCAGGTGCTTAAATCGGTATGTCATATTTTCAGACCATGCACTTGGGATGACAAAAGGTGGTTCTAACAGCCTTACAGTTGTCTGATGTCTATCGCGTTATGCCTGGGGACGACAGCACGGAATATGATGAACCTGCAAGTGACTGTTCACTACTGCCAATCTTGGCACTGTATTTCCTTGGACTTCTATTACTATTTGGCGCTGTGTTGATCATCGGAATGGTCTTCAGATGAGCGTTTGACTTCCTTCAACCGGCCTTGCTAGGGGGATGACGGCTCAGTGCTTTTATGTCTTAACGCGTTTGCTTCTGGCATCACGGAGAAGCTTGGGATACGAATGAGATAGGTTTAAAGCTCTGTCTGTACAGCCGAAGTTGAGATACGATAGCGGAGGCTATTTAGCACCCCCGGGACTGTTGATGCAGCTGCTACGGTACAGGCCCAAAAAAAAATAGTCGAGATTTGATCAAACATATGTTTACATAGACACTATAGTTTCTGATGTCGCTGATATCGCTGTCAACTCGCATTGCTCGTCGAAAATCACATGTCAGCTCAGAATTTCGCGCCGCGACCCGATTGCAGTGCCTGCTGTCCATAACAAGGTCAATGAACGCGCTTGACTGTGCACTTGGCGGTGTCCAATTCGTAACGCTGTCGAAACTGCTGCGATGCCATCTTCCAACCGCAGAAGCGAGCTCTGCTGGCCGGAGAGAGGCAAAGGAGCATCTAGAAACACCAGCTGCCAAACATAGGCCGCTAGCAGAAATCCGGAACCATAGTTCAGGTGAAACCCAGTCCACTTACTTACTTTGCGAATTGACTTCAGAGGCTCCGGACGCGAATCCTGAAATGGCAGTCGACGTCATCTTCTCCAGCATCTTCGTCCAACTTGCCGGATTCAAGGTCCTGCATCCATTCAACCTCTCCACAGTGAAATCGATGACATGGCGCTGAGACACGCGCTTTCTTGGCCGTGACGGCCAGACCCGATTCGAATCGAGTCCCTGAAATTCGTCACAGCTGACGGTAAAGAGGTGAAACCCCCCCCACATTTTGCGCTTCCCGCAACCTTGCCTCGCGTGCCTGCACATCATCTATATTTACATCCATCCCGCCCCAACCCTCGATTCTTCACAAACAACTTGAACCTCTCTTTCCGCTCTTTTCTCCTCATCACCCTCCTACGCCGAGAATATTCTCCTCGAAAGTCTCAGAATTCAGCATCTTCCTTACCTGGCAAAGCCAACCCGCTTTCTCAACCCTTAAGACCTCTCTCAATCATGGACTTTGTCAAGAAATTCACCGAGGGCAACAACCAGCAGAACCCCGGCCAGGGCTCCTCGTCATTCCAGGGCCAGGGCCAGGGTAACGAGGGCCAGCAGCAGCAGCAGTCCGGCGGCGGAGGATTCCTGTCCGGTCTCGGCGACAAGCTGAACTCGGCCGCGGGCGGCGGGCGCGAGTCGGAGAAGAACGAGGACATGCTCGACAAGGGTGAGTCTCAAAACTCCTTTCCATCATGCCCAACGTCCGGGCCGCTAAATGGTGTGTTGACCATTGTGTGTGTGTGTGCAGGCGTCGACTTTGTCCAGGAGAAGTTCCTCGGGCAGGGCCCGCAGGACAACGAGAGTGCGGTCGAGCAGGCCAAGGACGAGCAGATTTCGGATGCTATTCGCAAGCAGTACAGGAACATGACGGGTTCGGAGATTCCGATCAAGGACAAGGAGACTCGTTTTGGCTGAAACTGTGGCCTTTGTTCGTGCACAGCACAAGGGCTGAGGAGCTGATGTGCCTAGAGACACGACTGAACGAATAAATGATCATGCTTGCATGCGGAATCAAGACTGAGAAGTCCCATTCGAACGATTCGCGGCCATGATAGCCCGATGAACTCCTAATAAGAATCGTCACAATCTAGTCACAAACACGTTTTCCTTCATTAATTGTTTCAGCATCGCCGTCAAATGCCATCGTGAGTGAAAAGAGAAAGGAATTATCACAAAAGGGAGGACCAATAAATCTGGCAGCGTTCTTCATTATTACGTGAAAATCATCAAACGGCGACCACCAATTTCACGCCATTGACACCCTTCCTCAGGATATCAAGCCCCTTGCCAATGCCTTCGATCCCACCATCAACAGCTTGGACCTTTGCCGGCCTCAGCTTTCCGTCCTTCAACCACCCCTCGGTCAGCTCCATCACAGAACCAGCCTTCTTCTCATCGGCAATGACACTCAGCCCACCGCTCATCACGGCCTGAACACCCTCGGGCTCTTTCTGACCCCCGAGCGCCATCTGCCACGGCACCGTCGTGAGCACCTTCCCACCACCAAGTTCCGCCACCACCTTCGCCGTCGCCGACATATCCGCGCTGACCGCATCAATGAAGGTGGTGATCTTCACCCCCCGCTTCTCCTGCGCAGCCTTGATCTGAGCCGCCACATCCGCAGACTTGTAATCGAACACCTCGTCAGCGCCGAGTTCCTTCAGATAGTCATGGTGCTGTGTCCCCGCCGTCGCAAACACGGTAGCTCCAATGTTCTTCGCAACCTGGACCAAGCTCGTCCCCACGCTCCCGGCCGCTCCCCAAACCAAAATTATCTTACCCTCCGCCACCTCGTCCCCACCAGTCACCTCGATTCCCGCATCCCACAACAGCCCCGCGGCCGTGACGACGCTCACCGGCAACGTCGCCGCGCCCGCACCCTCTACGCCCTCGGGCACCTTGGCCGCAAAATGCTCGTCCACCACCGTATACTCCTGAAACCCACCGTGATCGAGGCCCTTTTGCGGCACCGCCATGGCGAGGACGCGGTCGCCGGGAGTGAAGCGTGTCACGGAGGGGCCGACGGAGTGGACGGTGCCGGAGAGGTCGGAGCCCGTGATGGCGGGGAAGGTGGTCGGGGATGGGCCGGGTGGTTGGGACCAGGAGGCTTGGGGCGCTGGGGAGGTGAGGAGCAGGGCTTTTTGGGAGGACATTGTGGAATTTCTGATCGGGAGAAAATTTGGAAATGTGATTGTTTCTCGAGTCGCTCGTTTTTTCCCCGTTGAAATCGTGATTGGATGCAGGGCAGCTGGCTTTCAATACACCTTTCAATTGTTGTTCTGGGAATGAGAAAACGGCCGTAGACAGAAGGAGATGCTTGTATATATACTCATCATGATAGCGGATTCTTGGACTCAACAGCCCCGTCCGAACACCCGACTGAATGTCCCAATACGGGAGGAGTCAAGGCCAGCCATGACTTGGACAGAGCAGGGAGTCGATAGGTCAGCCACAGAACGCCATGGAACAAATACATGTGAGTAGTGACCACCGCCTGGCATGCGGCTGTAAGGCGTGAGATGCTAGACTTGGAATTGTCTCCTTAGGTGTGAAAGTCGTCCTGGAGTTTCGACGTCGGACGATAGGCGTGGTGGGTCCGAAGCACCGACCTGCAAGCTGATTGGTTGGGGTGCGATGGGATTTTGGCCCCAGGCCGGGGTATCTACTTCTTTGTCAGCCTTGAGAATGTTGTCGATTACAGTCATTGTTAGTTCAGTTTGCACCTCGCACTTTCGCTGTGTGAACGGACGTGCGAAAGGTATGATGTCATTCGTTGTATAGGGAGACTATCTTTCGAGGTAATGTCCATGTCAAGCAGGCTATTCATCAATCGCTGCCTGGAACTCTCCCTATCATCCTGCAAATTCGTGTTCAGTTTTTGATCATCGAGACCGCCATAGCTGGCTGGAATGGAGCTTCCAGCGCGGGAGCGCCATTGGCTAGGTACCGAGCAGAGCCAGTGAGGCTTTCATGACATTCGATCGGGCGCTTCGCTACCAAGCTTCACCACCACTCCAGGTGGATTAGGATTTCACCACCACCGTCTGGGAACCAGTTTGGCAGCTGAGAATGGAGACAACAGGTAGCGAGTAATCAAGTACGGAAGTGCGCCGCTATTGACGATTAAGCGCTCCAAAGCAGATATCGTCCGCCGGCGAAACCAATCGCCTCAATTATCGATTAGGTAAATCTTGGTAAAGTAGGCCATCCGAGCTCACTGCTGTCGGTGAAGGCTTTTCTCGTAATGCTCCAGCCCTGGACGCCAATCGCTGCTCATCTCGTGCGGCCTCGATTCCCACGACAGCTCAGAAAGCTGTTTTTGCGGCTGCATGGACATCACTGTCGGAGGGTTCGCCAGATGGCTTGGACCGTGTGGATGATGCTGTTGCTGTTTGTGGTCTCTGGCATACTTGTTCTTGGCCATCCGGTATACGAGGTATAGGGCGCCGATGAGTAGCGAGGTTCCGAAAATGATGCCAACCACGATACCTGCGATCACACCGGAGCTGAATGCACTTGTTGAGCCGGCAGCAGCAGCGAGATTGTTCCGCGTCGAGGTTCAAGTTGGAGCCGAAGCTGAGCTTGAGTCTGTTGCCGCCACTGTAGTATATATCTATGTTGCGGCGACACTTGTGACGATGGTGAGCTGCTGATTGACCGATACGGAGACGGATGAAGCTGGGGCTGGCGTGTATTCACCAAATACCGCGACAGCTGATGTATTTGCCGACGGGACCTGATCTCTAGGAAGCGCTGAACCACGAATGGGGTTCTGTAGGACCTCCGCATACTCAAATAGTGACTCGAGCGGGACTTCAGTGAGGTTTCGGTCTCTGGACTGCTCGCATCGGACCGTGCCAGTGTTTTCGACGCCACAGCACGTCCGTTTCTTGTCACCATCAAAGTCGTAAATCGAGTCTGTTACACCCTCTTGGGCTTGTGGAGAATCAGCATCCCGAAATTTCGCCATTGGCTGTTGACCGGCATGCAGCTGTGTCTACAGTATGTACAACTCTCTAACGCGTTTGATGGAAAAGTTGGCCAGTTATACTAAACTCTTGACCAGCGTGAAGCCACGAGAGATGAAGGGCCCGTATCAAGAGCAGAACGACATGGGAGCCAAGACCTGCTCGCCGGGAAAGGAAACAACGGACCAAAGAATCGACGCTATATTGAAAGACAGACTGCGAAGGGGAATTCTACAGCGACTCGAGCTTAAGGACGGGTTGGCAGATATTAGAGCTCGTGCCATGAGCACATGATCGTGGGGCCTGAGGACTGGGAGAGCCCTATCCAAAGTTTGGGAAATAACAAACAGCCGGCTGCGCCCAAAGCCATACCACTTCAGCTCGTGCTATCCCGCGAGTGAGAACGACGAGAAGAGAAGCCATCAACGGGATCCACTTATCTTAACAACTACTGCCCGTTAAAGACACAGGCAGACCGAGCCCTCCACTCGTCGTGCATAGCTTGCTGATCGGCGAGTGTTCGAGGCATCACCCAGATGATGTCAACGCCGCCTTTGTTCAGGCTTGAGATGATATGATGTGTGTGATATGGAAATGTGGTTGATGAGAAGTCAAGTCTGGAGGGCACAAGCGCGCTGCGGCTTGGGTCTTGACCTGAAATGGGGCGGCAGCTCAGCCTCACCTTCATCGCGACCTTCTACCATTTCGCCTCCCGATGGCCAGTCGCTTCTCACAGCGCCGGCCTTGTGGCCTACTAAAAGCCACCGCATGCCACACTGCTTCTACCGTCCTCTGAAGCACAGTTTAGCGCCGGGTCATAACGACCACGGTAAGCCACGCCAGTCGAAGACCGCATCATGAGCTTCATATTCGAATCTGTGACACACCTCCTACTGCAGGTCTGATACACGGCCACACTCGCGACCATGAAGCTATTTTTACGATAAAGATGAGCCATGTGGCAGACTGGCTTTCTGGACAACATGCGATGATACTTCTGGCCATGCTCGTGGGCAGAAATATAGGTAGTACAAACCTGGTGACATTCCTTCCGTTTCCGTGTCAGATCTATCCTTTGTTTGCATTGCGCACGTTCACATTTTGCATATCGCAACGACCATAACTCGAATCAAGCATTGCGTTCATTCACCCATCATGGAGTCTCTACCAAATCAGTATCCACCAAACAGCCAAGCCATGAGTACTTTGTACATCGTCGGCCCGATCGTCTTTTTCGCCATCCTCCTAGTCCTGATCATCTTTTGGATCGTCCATCGCTACAGGCAAAAGCAGCTCTCCAAGCCAATGTACCATCCGGAGTGGCCTTCCAACAAGTGGCATCGATCAGCCCGAGCTGCCAATTACGGTGCCCCGGCATATGGGCCGCCGACAGGGCCTCCTCCTGCCTACCGCCCGAGCTCTCAGCATAGCGAGTTCGACAAGCTCGACACCAAATCGATCAAGTCGAATACGCATACTTCGAAAGATTCTATGGTGTAGACCAGCAACGCGCCGTCTGACCATCTCACCAACAATGCGCGATCACTTGCCGCAATGACGATCGGATGAATCTAAAGGAAGCAATAGCTGGGACCATCAAACAACAGACGTGAAACCGGAGCACCCTCTAATATGTCACTGTTGAATCTCGGCTCAATCTCGAGAAAGATAATGTGTGCATCGAATTTGGACCGGCGCGGATATCGAAGAAGCTCACGGCTCTGCCCCACTCGGCGATACGTGGTAGCAGGCAGATATTGCACTTTTATGAATATAGACATGAATGATGAACTCGTACCTGCCGAGCAGTTCGCCAGCTTTTATTGTCACAATACTATCGAGTTGCTTTTGTGTGCGCTGGCCCTCATTTCCACTGTCTTCACAATTACCGTCGGTATTGGGCAAGCGTCAATCGTAGATTCGGTTTCTCATGGATGCGAAAAGTCATAGGAAGGGGACAAGAGCAACAAAGGTTTCCAAAGAAGGGCATCCAACCTACAGCGGAGTCGGTGGAAAGCGTCCTCGCATAAACGCCCAGTCTGCACTCGGCGCGACAGCTTCCACGTTTTCCCGATCCGTCTTAAGCAGCACGAAGCCGGCCGATTCAGAGGGTGGGATTTCCAGTGGCGTTGACTCTGTGAAGCATTGGAGATCCATTTAATCGACTTGATGGAGACCCCAGTCCAGCATCAGCTTCCCAGCGCCTTCCCGACGATGGCCAGGGTACACGAAGATCATTCGCGGAGCTTCACAAACTGTCAGCGACAATGCCAGGCGTTTTGGGATATTGAGTGTTGCCATCTATAAATACCGAATCTCGGTACCTCTGTCGACAAAGAGTAGACAAATGTCTAATCACTAGGCTCGCATGTTCCCGAAGGTCACCTTTCGCCCACGTGGTGACATCAACGGAATCATTGGCTTCAGGACTCTGATCAGGGGTCTGGAAATTCCTGCGTGAGCAAGCAACGATTTTACAGGTTTGAACGTCAATAAACTTGATCCGCCGACCCGCGGAATCGCTCTTGAAGTGTTGCTTGAATAGCTGTGTAGCCGCCTTGATTGCGTCGTCAAGTGTTACTAGCGCTTCACCTGCGATCCCAGATTTTAGCCATCGTTCTCGTACTCGCGGTTCGGAGGACGAATGCCAGAGCCAGGGTATTTGCTCGTCGAAGTCTTGCACAGAAGTAACGTTTTCCAGCTTCAGAGCCATTGAGGGAACTGCATCGGGCTGTTGTGGCAATTGTCGATTTGCGTATGAGATCAAGCTGCTGCTGCGGTGGCGTAATGGTCGTCTTCGCGGCCGACACAACCTGACTGGACCCCTCCAAGCACTGTGGATTTGGTGTGACGGTCTCATAACGAGCAGGCACGTCAAGCTTACAAGGTTAGCAAGTTCTGTTCGACGTGATCATACCGAGTCGCAGTATGAAAGTCTCATGTCATGTGGAAGAATTGAATTAAGATCACTTCAGCGCTTGGCTGCAGTCTTTAGAAAATAGCTCATGTCATGCCTCATTACGTCAAACGTTGGATCCAGACTCACGACCTCTCAATGTCGCCAGGACATGTTTCCAGGCCTCAGCCTATCGACTGTGCCCATGTTATGGTGCTTCCATCTCAGCCGGATCTACGTGGTGGGGACCGGCGGGGAGCTCGTTCGCCTGCCACGCTGGCATCTCCGAATGGGTCGTGTGCGCGGGATAACCTCCAGCGCTTTTCTCAAAATATTTCGCATCGTTGAACAGGTTCGACGTGTACCCCGGTGGTGGAGCCTCCGAGCCCGGAGCCGGGTGCGCCTGCTGTCTCCTTCGGCGAAGGAAGAACCAGATTCCAGCGACGAGCAAAGCGCCCAGCGCGATGCCGCCGATGACGCCTCCTGCTATGTCTCCGCCGTTGGGCCCCGTATTGCCGGCATCCGCTTGAGTTGATTTTGCTGCTGCAGACGGCAGGATCCCGACAGTGGCTTGGCTGGTTTGCGATGCGGCCGTGGACGTGGTAGCCGGCGAGACTTGCTTGTCCGTCGCGTTGGCTTGCTGTAATGAACCATGCTCTCCAATCTTGTAGCCCCACGTGTTCTCACAGCACGTGTCAAAGAAAGGGTGGCTGAACTCGCATAGTTCTCCGCCCGGGGCATTCGCGTTGTCACACATCCAGACCTGGACGGTTTTGTGGTTCCTGGGAATGCCATCATCACCTGCCAGAAGAGTCAACGTCCGTTTCCAAACGGGGACAAGGGTTTTTGCCAGTTTTATCGTACCTGCACCTGTAGTGTAGAGTTTCAGACAAGATGGGTCCTGCCATGTTGGGTCTGTGCAGCCTTCTCTGAACAGGGAATTGAAGCTGCCGTAATGACAGAGGCCATTTCCGACGCATGTACTACCGCCTGCGGTTGTGCCATCACAGCACATTCCATGCTCCGAGCCGGTCATCGATGGGCAAAAGACCCATGTGTTGTTCGGGCTATCCTGGGCGCGATCTGTTCCATCTGGAAAATAGCAAGTCTGAGCGAGAACAGTGGCCGTAAACGTGTAAGAGAGGATAACGAATGTAGCGAGAAGTGACGGTAAAAACATCTTGAACGCGTTGAAGATTAACAATCACAAATAAGGACGGCTTGAGAACTGAAAACGATAAGAGCGACACAACATGAAGGAACAAGAAGAATGGGGGAAGCGAAGCTGTGCCTCGAGCATATGAAACCTGGAGCTCGAGCCAGTCGTTGTCGCAAGGTTTCCCGGCTCCAGTGTCACTGTGCCGCAGCCGAACCAAAGTTGACGATTTATTCGAGTCGAAAGTTTCGCCATGTCCACCTGGAACGCGCTGACGCGATGCTTCCACAAACGTTGTCTAATTATGGTGACCTCCAGATCGTCGGCCCCGTAGCAAACCGGGCGCATCGCAACGACCAATTCCACGTGGTCATGGCTTGCTTTACGCAGGAAAAAGGAATCATGATTCCATAACCGGTCGCGGGCGGGAAGTGACGAGGTCGACGTGCCTCTTGCGGTTCAAGCTTGTTGGGAAAATAATGTCATGAAGGAAAATTAGCTTTCCGATTCGTGGGAAAATGGTAATGTTGCACTAGGGTGGCAAGGCGATCTGCGCGTTTCATGCGGCTGCTTTGGGGCCATCCATGTGGCTCAGCCAGGGCCCGTGAGCATCGTTCATTCGTTCGTCGACCATGCAAGACAGCTGTGATGACGACATGCAGGTCAACAGTGGGTAGGATCGAGATTCCGTGGGTAGCAAGTCTCCTGAAGCCGTGGTCTGCTACAGCCTTGCGTTCGTTGCGTGCTGATCAGGTCGTGGCCGTGGCTTTCCTTGACTGTCCTCCCAAGTAGGGCGTGAGATATTCGTGGGAATCGTGGAAGGTCTCAGGAAGTATCCTGATACTCTTGCGTTTCATCCGGTCGACAGCCGCTCTGATGCTTCCTATGCCGGGTAATGATAACGGCAGTACCTTCATCTTTCTGAGCTCAGCTCCGGAGCCTACCCGAAAGCCATTGGCGTCAGGGATGCCGATATGTCGTCAAATGTTTTCGAGACTCCTTCTCTATCGTCACATGTCACTTTTCGAGCAGCCAGTCTTGAAGCCCAATTCGGACTAATCACAAATGTGCTGACTGCTCTTGATCGTGGAGGTCACAAAACGCGATGGAATTCTGCCGGGGTCGACGCGGCCTTTGCCTCTTTCCCTTCTTTATCCACAGCGGCTCACCTTGTCGCCAGTCGCCACACCGTTCGGAAAAATGCGCTGTCGAGGGCTTGGAGTGGTTTGTATTCCATCACATTTTTATCTGGGCATGCTATTCCCCATCCTTTCCCATCTCCGAGCTTGAGCAGAGGCTAGTATCGGCCCCACTGTGACAAAAGGTTTCATCCTCCACCTCCTCTGATCCTCTCTTCACTCCACATGTCCACATCCCCCGGTGAATGTCGAAACTGAGGTCAGTTTTGCGTGTCCAAGCGACGTCTATCGAACCGTGCCCGCTTTTCGATCTTGGTATCCCCCAGCACGCAAAGGCTCACAGTCACGAAATGGCTTGTGGGATGGCTGTTCGACCGACGGCTGGATTCTGGCTAAAACCATTTCATCTCCGAATGGGTGTCTATCGGGGCGTGCAACAACCGACATGAACGATGTTGTCGAAACAACGGCCTGAGACAATGAAGTCTGAGAGCAGAAAGGATCTATATCAGCCAAAAATGCCCCCATTCTCTTTCGGATTTTCCCATTGTGTCTATCATAACTTGTCCACGAGCTCACAGTTTACTTGATTTATCACACAAAGCCACGATGAGATCCAACTTCCTTCTTCCATTGCTGGTGGCTTTGACGTCTAGCACTCTGGCTGTCAGCGTGTCTGGAGCAGCCGAAGGCTTCGCCAAAGGCGTGACGGGGGGCGGCTCAGCCACAGCCGTCTACCCTACCACCAACGACCAATTGGTCTCCTACCTCGGCGACTCCTCGCCTCGCGTGATTGTTCTTCAGAAGACCTTCGACTTCACGGGCACCGAAGGCACAACGTCCGCCACCGGTTGTGCACCATGGGGTACTGGGTCCGCGTGCCAGCTGGCCATCAATCAAAATGGCTGGTGCACCAACTACGAGCCCAACGCTCCAAAAGTGTCTGTCTCGTACGACAACGCAGGTATCTTAGGTATCACTGTCAACTCGGACAAGACTATCATCGGCAGTGGATCGAGCGGTGTGATCAAAGGCAAAGGACTGCGCATCGTCAGTGGTGTAAAGAACATCATTATCCAGAACATCCACATCACGGACTTGAACCCCAAGTACGTTTGGGGCGGTGACGCCATCACAATCAACAACGCCGACATGATCTGGATCGACCATGTCAAGGTAAACACACTTCCAAACCCCCTTCCTTCCATCATCACCATACTCTCTAACACGTTCCCAGACATCCCTCATCGGTCGCCAGCACATCGTCCTCGGCACCTCCGCCGACAACCGCGTGATCATCTCCAACACCGAAATCGACGGTACCAGCTCCTGGTCCGCAACCTGCGACGGCCACCACTACTGGGGCATCTACCTCGACGGCTCCAACGACCTCGTCACCCTCAAAGGTAACTACATCCATCACACCTCCGGTCGCAGCCCCAAGGTCGCCGGCAACACGCTCCTGCACGCCGTCAACAACTACTGGTACGCCAACACGGGCCACGCTTTCGAAGTTGACTCCGGCGCCATGGTCGTAGCCGAGGGGAACGTGTTCCAGAATGTTGTGGCACCGATTGAGAGTGGTGATGCGGGCACGATTTTCACGAGCCCGAGCACAAGCGCAAATGCGGTTTGTTCGAATTATCTGGGGCATGCGTGCCAGTTGAATGCGTTTGGGGCCTCTGGGGCTTTTGCCAGTAGCGGAGGCACGAGCTTTGTAAGCAATTTCGCTGGGAAGAACATTGCTTCGGCGGCATCAGCTTCGAGTGCTCAGTCTTCGGTGCCCAAAAACGCTGGTATCGGAAAGATTTAGGGTATGAATAGGGACTGCGACTGGGATCAGAAAGACCGTGTTACTGTACATGAGAAAAGAAGAGCATCAGCCAAGAAGGCTTCAGCAGAATGTTTTCTCGGTGAATTCTTCAATCTTATAAATAATCGCCTCTTCGCTTGTGCCGACGACTAGAATATTGCGCCACGTAATCGCTGATGATACGAGGGGTTCCAAGGTGCCATTCGGATATTTGATCTTTCAGTATCGGTTCTCAGTCAGGCACATATCGATCGAGTAGTCGACGCTTTGGCATACGCTGATGACGATAATTGCTGCCATACTCGGAAGGTCTCCTCGGCACGTCGCGGTTGTCATTGGATGTCGTGAATGATCTCTTCCTCTCTCCAATTGGTGGTACCGGCTTTCCAACTGGGCGCTCCGATTTCGGGTATTGAACGTGCCTGTCCCATGCCTCTACAGTCTCATAAGGACTTCTGAGAAAGCTGCTCAACTCGTGCAAGAAAAGCCTCGCGTTCTCTCGACCCAAAAAGTCTGCCAACACGTCTTGAGCTTGGCCAGAGCTATCTTTGATATCGACCGTTTTCAGGATTGCCACGATGTATTCCAGCAAAAAGAAAGCGTTGCTCACGTTGCGCAGGCTCGGTGCTGCAGATGAGGCCTGGACGGGGTCCTTATCACCAAGGAAGCTGAAAACTTCGAGTTCCCTCCTAATCCATGCTTTCGCTCTGGAGATGAGAGCCGGGCTGTTTGCGATTAGCTCTGGAGTGAGGTCTTGGTACGCTGAGATGCGGTTGCTGCCAATGTGGAGGGAGTACATTTGATTTTTGTAGATGTCTCGTCTTTGTGTCAGGGTCGGATTTGGCGCAGGTACATGTCGTCTTGCTCGTCGAGGAGGCCTTGTCCTGCCATTCATGAAAGCTGCATTTCCTCGATACAGTGATCGGCTGCCATTGCTTGAAAGAGACTTCGGCTCGCTTGGAACAAGATACGTGCTCAGTGTTCCCACCGAGCCTGCATATTCCACCTTGGTGGTCGTAGCCTTACATAGTGGGCAGGTATTTCGTTCCTCTAGCCAGCTGAGCAGACAGAGATAAACGAAATTGTTGTGGTTGCATGGGATGCATGTCGCCTGCTCGGATATTGGCTCTAGGCAGATCACACAAGGTTCGTCGTCTCCGTCATTCTGCTTGACCTTCTCAAGAGACTTCTTCAAGATCTCTTCCCTGATGTTCACGGCATCTTCCATATGCGGTGCTGATAGTAGTTGATTGCTTTGATGGTGGCGAGGCTCGAAAACGAGCGGAGTTGCCGGCCGATCAGCAACAACTCGAAATCTCATCCGCAACAGCCGCACGGAATGTGCCGATTGCTTCTCCAGCACGCTGCGACGCCGACAGTGCGTAAAAATAAGCAGCGCGCTCGGTTGTTTCTAACCATGGCTGTACCGATCCTGCTAGCCAATGTCAGGCCTGCCGACTCCACTCGACATCAGACCAATGCCCGGCTGCAGAAAGGCGCGTCTCAGCCCCTCTGTCGGAGCTGACGGCGGCTCCATGAATAGACCTCGAGGCCGTTGAGGGTGTGGTGGGCCCTTTAATACTGACCTGGTCGCGTTGTCGGTCACGGTCAATTTGCTCTGCGTTCTTGCTTTTCAGACTCGACGTGGTGAAGCATGGCGACCGTAGAGTCCCCCAGCATGCCACAGTCGGCTGGACTACTCCGGTTGTATTGGCCTTTGCTCGTACCGCTTGCATTCATCGTGCGCTTCCTATACTATCGCTATAATTCACCCCTACAAAAATACCCTGGACCCATTTTGGCTTCGGGAAGTCGAGCATGGAAAGTATGGAGTACTTGGAGCGGCCACACCGAGATGGACCATGTGGAAATTCACAAGAAATATGGTTGGTTCCACAAGTTGTGCATCCTGGGCACGTTTGGGGCTAGTAGCTGACCATTGCAAGGTCCAATTGTCCGCATCGCGCCGAATGAGTTGTCCTTCTCCTCACCTTACGTCGCCCGTGATGTCTTGGCCGCCGGAAAGGGCTTTCACAAGACCGATTTCTACTGGGTCTTTCCGCCGCCTGGGAACCCAGACATCTTCACCGAGATTCGAGAGGACGTCCATGCCATCAAGAAACGATATGCATCCAATCCGTACAGTATGGCCTCGATGCAACTGTGCGCCGGCTACATCGAAGATACCGAGCGACTGCTGCTGCAAAAGTTGGACAAGATGTGCCAAGCTCCCGACAAGTACTGTAAACTGGGTGGCTACCTGCACTACTACGCCTTTGATGTTCTCGGGGAGATTGCATTCTCTCGAAATCTTGGTTTCCTGGATGCTGGATACGATCTTGAGGGTGCCATAAAGACGATTGACGATATGCAGTGGTACGATGGCATAGTCGGGCAAATTCCGGAATGGGACTGGGTGTTCAGGAGGAATCCATTGTGGAAGTACTTTTCGACCCTAGATCCTGCAAACTTCCTGATTACTCGCATGGCACTGGACGAGATGAAACAGAGACAGGAGCTCGGAAACGTGGCGGGCAGAAAGGACCTCCTCGACTCACTTTTGGCAGCATCGGAGAAGGCACCTCAAGCTTTCGGACCCGGCGACGTTTTCGCAGTCGCACATGGCGCGATGTGAGTGATATGAAGCTCGATTGATACGTGTGAATAGTGCTGACAAGTCCTAGCTTCGCCGGCAGTGACTCGACAGCCTCGACGATGCAGAGTTTTTGCTACCTCGTTCTCCGCGATCCTGCTGTGTATACCAAGCTTCAACAAGAGATCGACGAGGCGGCGGCATCTGGCAAGTTGTCCGAAATGCCGCAGTGGAGTGAGGTACAGGCATTGCCATATTTCCAGGCGTGCTTGAAAGAGACGTTGCGTCTGCGACCTGCGGTTGGACTCAACATCACCCGCTACGTACCACCACAAGGTGCGGAGCTAGGCGGCCAGCATCTCCCGGGTGGTACACGGGTTGCCTTGAACGGCTGGGTGCTTCACAGAGACGAATCAGTTTTCGGACCGAGGCCAGAGACTTTCAGGCCTGAGAGATGGTTGGAAGGAGACGCGAAGACGATGGACAGACTTTCTTTCTCGGTAAGTCTTCAACGATTGCAATATCGGTGGCCCCTGAAAATTCGCGCAATTGCTAACCATATTTTCAGTTTGGCGGAGGAAGTCATTTGTGCATCGGTAAAAATCTGGCGCTTCTTGAGATGAACAAGACTTTGCCTCTCCTCTTCAGAGAATACAAGTTCGAGCTCATAAACCCGACGGAAGAATTGAAGTACAACTCGACCTTCTTCGTGGTACAGAACGGGCCTGATGTGCGGATCTCGAAGCGAGCTCGCTCAAAAGCCGTTGCCTCCTGATCTTCGTCATGAGGGATGAGTTGGTAGTCGCATTCAGTTGTACTTTATTTTCGGACACTCTCCAAGCTGTGCCTACTCAAATTTCATCACGTTCCTGACGGACCCAATCTTCTCAATCTCAACGACAACCTCATCCCCATCCTTCAGATATTTCGGCGGCTTAAACCCCAAACCCACACCGCCAGGCGTCCCCGTCATAATAACACTCCCTGCCTGCAACGTCTGCCCCGTGCTGAAAAAACTCACCAGCTTCCTCACCCCGAAGCACAGATCCGACGTATTACTCTCCTGCCTCAACTCCCCATTCACAAACGTCTTCAAATACAAACCCTTTGCATCTCCGAGGATGCTCGGGCTCACGATAGCAGGCCCCAACGGCGCGTACTTGTCAAATGACTTGCTGAAGCTCCATTGCGGCATCGTGCCGGCTTTGTCCTTGTCCATCTGCCAGTCGCGGCACGAGACGTCGTTGCCGGAGACGTAGCCGGCGACGTAGTCGAGGGCGTCGGCCTCGGAGACATTCTTGGCGTCGCGGCCGATTACGATTGTAAGCTCGCCTTCGTAGTCGCAGTGCGTTTGGCCGAGTTTGGGGATCGGGACTGCGGAGCGGGTATCTGTGATTGCTTGGCCGGGCTTGAGGAAGAGGGTTGGATTGACCGGCAGATCGAAACCGGTTTCGAGGACTTCGCGAGGAAACCCTTGTCAGCAAACGGGATCTCATTTTAAGTAAAACTTGGATAGGATTTCGCATACTGTGTGTCTTGTAGTTCAGACCCGTACATCGAACGATCGGGACGTCGCTCGGTGTGAGTGGCCCGAGAAGCTCTTTGACTTGGTCCTCTTCGCCGTTTGGAGCTGCGGTGAACGGACTCGAGCCTTCCAAAACCTTGACCCGTAGCGAGCCGTCCGCGGCGAGCTTGTCAATGTCTGAGGTTGCCTCCACGATCGGTTCGCCGTATCGGATCTTGCCTCCCTGGGACGAAACGTATCGTACCAGGCGACTCCACTTTGTGAGCGATGCCATGACTATTTGCAGATGATACCCTAAAAGACTTCAAGCTTCAATTGCAAACGTCGACTCTCAACGAGGATTAGGAAATCTACCCGATGATACGTCGTCGTTCGAGTACGCACGTAAAGCTGTTCTCTGAATCGCGGGGTTGCGCGATGGTAAGATCTATCACGGAACTACTAGCTATATATTGTACACAGAACGAACGCGAGAGCTGTCCTCCCCCCACACTCTCCCGGTGCGATCTCGGTCGGACGTGTCAACGCGTCCTGGCTTTTTGAGTGGGGCGTCCGGTGCTATCTCCCTGTCAGTCGTTGGTATGACGGATGTGATGATCCCGCCAGTTCCAAATCCTCATTCAGTCGGGGAGCCTGCCGCCGCTTTATGTACAATTCGACTGCGGAGCGCGAACTCTCAGAGCTTGTGTTATATTTTATGACTTTGGAGAAGCGATGAAAGGGTTCTTCACGACCGATCATTGACTACTTTCCTATCTGCTAGGGGGCTTGTTATCATGTATCACACCAGATCAGGCTCAGAGAGTGACTGTCTTGCATCGATGTTTCCTCCTCTCCTCGCCCGAAAACTATTTCATCTCGTCATGCTCTAATGCAGTTTGATGCCTACAAATTCTGTCCTACGACCTACAAAGTCCGGCGGGATCTCTTAAGCGGCCTTCTGCGCCTTCTTGCTAGTCTTCTTGCTAGATTTGGACGTCTTTCCGGCCTTGGTCGACGACTTTGTTTTGCTGGGACTCTTGGCTGTCGTCTTGGTGGTATGCGCCGTGGGCGTGGCTTTCGTAGTAGTATGGTTCGTCGCAACTGGGTGAACACTGCTCTTGACCTTGGTTGAGAGCGTGCTCATGCTGGCAGTATAATTAGTGGTAGTTGATTGCACACTGATCGTGACCTTGGGTACGGACATGGTACCGCTGACAGTAATCTTCGTGGAAGTCTGGCTACTCTTGGTCTGGGTTGTTGTCGACTTTCCATCAGCTCCACTTAGGAGGCATGAATCACCGTCCGCTCGCTTCTCGACGCCGTTGTTGCAGGTCGTGTCCTTGAGACGGGTGCCCTTCTCCGAGTCAGGCAGGGCGTAGAAGTCGTTCATCTGCTTCTGAATCCTGGACAAAGTCACCGTGTTGGCGTGGGTATACCTGGCCGCAGCCTGGTTTGCCACGCCGCGGATCCAGGCGCCGTCGCCCATGGATGTGGCAAGCACAATAGGTGTACAAATGAAGTTCGAATTTCAAAAACAAAAGCGACCCGAGGTCGACTCGCGGTCAAAGTTCAGGAGGTAAAAGGAGCGTGTTGGAACAGATTGTCAAAGAGAGTGTGTACTGAAGTAGAAAGTAAAATGGTAAAGCAAGATGGAGAGGCACAGTAGATAGGAAGACGAACGAAAATACGTGCATGAAGATACCAGCAAGTCGCTGATTTCGATCGCCTGCACGATGTGGGTCAACATTCAGATATCAGCACCAAGCAGTAGACAAAAAGAATATGTAAGTGGGAATTGTCGAAGTGCGCACAGCCACAAGATCGCGTGGTGGACCCGCGCTCCTTGAACGGAACACATCCAACGAGCGACCACCACTTGCTCGGCCCAGAACTCAACTCAGGCCTCTCGTCTGCGTTTCAGATGTAATCAAACAGGTCAACCTCGTGAAGAGACTGAGTTCATCTCATATCATGCTTGCCGACAGCCGCTCCGTTCTCGACTTAGCAGCTTTGCTTCCCGTGCCCATCCCCAACTCTTGATGACACTTTACACAATTTACCCCGAAGAACCCGACTATGTCCTCAGAGTATAAAGACATTCTCGATGCATGCAAGGATGACGATGTACCTGCCCTGAAGAACCTCTTCAAGGAGCAGGACATCGGGCCCGACGATTGGAAACCCCCGAAGCGCGTTCCCGTTGACGACTTTCTGCTGGCAGCCAACTTCAGGAACCCCAAGGCAGACGTTTTCGAATTCCCCGGCTCCTACTTTTCCGGCGCTCGAATATCGTACTGGCTATTCACCGAAGCCATCCAGGCGGGAAACGGCCCCTTCGTCGCAGCCGCGTGCAAGCTCGGTCCCACGATTGCCAACAACGAGGAGGGTCCCGTGACGATGCTGTATTTTGCATGCAGCTCGACAAAGAACCCGGAGAGCGTCGAGACGCTTCTAGAGGCTGGAGCGCGACCGAACAAGCGATTGGGGCATCAGTTGTCTTCCAACGCCGCTGCCCTCGTCGAGGGCGGCTTTCCGGCGAGCACTCTGGACCAGTTCTTCGATGCCGGCTTCACCATGGAGGAGACAGAGCATCTTTGGCAGACTGTTCGATAAACGATGATAACGCAGCATGAGCAGACTTCTCTTTGAAAACAGGGACCATCAGCAAAGCATTACCAGGCATTTCAAGTCCAACAGGGCTCTGATGTAAGGGACTGGAAGCTGTGACGACGTTTGCTGAACGAATACCTCGAGCCGGTTGTGCCTGAATGCCTCCCGGACACGATGTAGGGCGGCAAGGGCGCTAACGCCAAACGGAAATCCAACAAGAAGATAACTGACGGGCGGCTCTGTCGGATTTGCCGGTAGGCCAAGCCGGGTTGTGGAGAATTCCCGGCAGTCGGGCGCGAAGTTTGGAGCTGTCAACGTTTGAACATGGCGCTGATGACAAGTGATATGACGCGAATACCTGAGTTCTGGCTCAAACACTTTGAGATGCAAATTGACATTGACGTATCTGCTTGCACGGATGCTAGCAGTCTTTGGTCCTCAATCTTTCCATCTTCCACCCGTGGTACCTTTTTCATTAATGTGCATGGTAGAGGCCGAAAGCAGTCGCCTCTCCTTCATCTGTTGTATCACTCGTGGTATCGTGTGAAGAAATGCTCTGACCATCAAATCCCAGGTGCCCTGCCCTTCCCATCCCACCCACCAGCATCCTGCAACGCAGCACCACTCAGCTTCTTCCGTCGTCGAGCACCACTTGCACCTCGGTCCTCACGGCTCGTGCCAATGCCCGAGTCCCTGAAAGAATCGCCCGCATCGTCATAGTCGTCCGCGTTATCTTCATAGTCAGCATCGAGTGGTGGAATATCCGCCATGCTGACAGCGACCTCGTCCTCTTCCTCCTTCTTGACTGCCGTTTCATCGTCGTCAAGACGCCGCCCTCTGCCGGTGTATCTCAACGGCTCCTGGCCGGTCCGGCTTGGAAACGTTCTCGACGTATCCGACATGCTGTCCGTCGCAGCGTCATCTTCATGACCTTCCTCTATCATCTTGCGCTCTTTCTTGATTGCACCCTTCCTCGCCGCGGGTTCGCTCTCCTCGTTCTCCTTGACCACCTGCCACACCATCATGCCGCCATAGACTGCAACCGCGGTCCCCATCATAACAGCCCAGAACAGGCCTGTGAAGACCACGAAACTGGCGATCCTGTGTCTGTACATGACCCATCGTAGACCGCGCAAGCGCGCCCTGATCTCGACCGTCGCACTGTATACTTCCAAGACCTCCCTGCTCTCCAGCAAGACTCGAACTCGATCGGGAATCCCTATTGCGCCCCGCAGGTTCCGCGTCTTCGGAATGCTGAATTCAATTTCTTCCAGCATGCGTACTTCGACCTCGTCACTCTCGATCTTGAGACCGAGGACGTACCACGGCGCCCAGATTATCTTGTGCAGCAGATCAATCTCTCGCGAAGCAAAATGCAACAAGCCTGGTCGTCGCGCGCGTGCGACCACGTCTTCAGACGGCGTTGAAAGTGTTCCTGGGGTGTCTGCGCCATACGCCCCACTCGACTGGTATGCCATAGCTCGCGCCTCCTCTTCAATTGTAGCCGGATCGGCGCTGGGATTCGAAGTCCCCGTTCCGGATGCGGCGGTCTTAGATGCTAGCAGCGCAATGTCCACCATGAAGTTTCCCGCGCGCAAGTTCGTTGGCGAGCGCGGCATGTGTAGAACCACCGAGACATCGTAGGCTTGATTCGAGGATAATGTTGGTGTGAGATGGGCTGTACCAAAGGGGTGGGCCGCTGGCTTCAACCCGGATGAGGTAGAGAACGCTGGCGAAGGTTCGCCGGCTGGCGCGCAATTGATCGTGCTCGGGCTGTTGGCAAATTGTAGGTAGATGGGAACGGAGACGGCTGCATAAGGTACATATGCATGGTAGAAGAGCAGGTAGGCTACGCTGCTAACGAGGAGGAGGAAGATGCTGGTTATGAAGAGGAGTAAGCCGGAGAGGTAAGCGCGTCGGGCGAGGGGCGAAAGTGCGATGCGCAGGGGCAAGAAGAAGAGATGCTAGGAGAACCGAGTCAGCCAAGGTCTAGATGTGTACGTGAGATTGTCAACCCGGAGACTACTGGCGCTTCGAGAGGTGGAAAGTGGGAAGTGGGCGTTCGTACTATTGCTTGTTCGATGAGGGAGCGGTCCTCCTCCGGCTTTGTATATGCCATTGCAAGCGATGAAAACCACAAGTCTTCGATCAGAGGGCAAGGGCGGCGGTCTTAGAGGACTATGAGGAGCTCCATGGCTTCACTCGACTGTAGCTCGTCGGTGAAGGACTGAAAGATACGTTGTACCTGAGAAGATGTTGAAGGTTGGAAATATACCGCGGCTGCATGAGCTTGAGAAGCCATGACGCAACACCTTGAAACAACATTTGAGCCTGACCATTACTAGTACTTACCTACACTGCTATCGAGTTATACACACACCTGGTCTAGCATCATTTCACATGCTTTGATGGATAAGGATCAGGTGTCCTGATGTTCGGCTTTCAGCCCTCGACTGCGGTTCCTATCAGATGCAACAGATGATGCGGAATCGAGACCGATTACCAACCGATCGCGCACTATCTACACTAAGGGGACATGCAGGCCAGCCGAGATCATGTTTGGATTATTCAAAGCGCCGGGGAGTGTCCCATTGCATATTCCTCAATAGGTATTCATAGGCACACAGCTGAAGTTCCGGCTTCACTGGCTGCCATTTCTGCTGGCTGCGGCTGATATCCTGACGCAGCTAGGCCTACTGGTCCAGGCCACCTTGTCACACAGCCTCGAGCAGCCCCGTTGAGGAGCTCTGAAGTATCATTACGGCCGTTGCATTTAAATGCTCAGCGTGCTTCCTGTTTGGCCCCATCACCTCTCTTGACGTCTTCCTATCTTGTTCAGTCTCTTTTACAGACATTGGCATTCACTTTCCCTCCTCCATTAGCTCGGATCGTCCACGACAGAGAGCTTTCTACATGATGGTGTCTTATGGTGAAGTGGGTAGGCGGCTGATCCCGACTCTGATTGACACCTACGCCGAGAAAGAGCCTGAACGTGTCTGGGCATCCGTGCCTGTGAATGACAATGACCTATCACAAGGCTATAAAAACTTGACCTACAAGCAATTTGCCAATGCTATCAACCACGCAGCGCTGTGGTTGAAAAATAACATATCATCTCCATCCGATGGTACAGTCACAAGTTTGGCCTATGCTGGGTCAAAAGATCTACGGTACCCGATCATTGCTGTCGCCGCTGCAAAGTGTCGGATACGATTGCTTCCCTGTTCGCCCTTCGCGACCACAACAGCTCAGGTCCATCTTTTGAGGACGGCGGGATGCTCGATGTCCCTACATTCAGAAGCCACCACGCCAATCGTCGAGCGAGTGGTCGCGGAGGTTTCGATGATCACGCCTCTTGCAGCGAAATTGGTACCGGATCTTGCCGAATGGCTGTACGCTAAGACGACTGCGAACTACCCGTACATTTGCACATGGGACGACATTTGCAACGAGCAATGGCTCCTCTTCCACACTTCAGGAACAACTGGGATGCCAAAGCTAGTTCCTAACACCCACTATACGTTCTCCCAGTTCGACGCAGCAGACCTGATGACCGACACTGAGCCTAGGGAGGAGACGATGAGCGATCTGCTCAGGAACAGGCGGTTCTATGTCGCCTTGCCACATCTGCACTTGATTGGAATGGTGAGCGCTTTGCAATGGACAGTATACCTCAACACGGTGCTCGTCATGGGACCGACTACGCCCGCGTCTGGTTCGCAAGTCCTCGCCATCCTCCAGAACACGGACGTACAGGGTGCTGTGATTCCTCCGTCGTTGATCGAGGACGTCTGTCGTCAGCCCGGTGGGGTCGAAGCGCTCCGCAAATTGTACGCTCTGTACTTTGCAGGCGCCCCAATCACAGGCCATGTTGCAACGCAACTGAACCGCCATTGCAAGTTGGTGCCAGCTGCAGGCTCAACCGAGACGGGCGCGGCCTTCATCTCCGTTCGGAGCGGTGAACACGATCAGTGGGAATACTACCGTTGGCGCGATTCGAACGGCGTCAGATTCGACAAGAGGAACGAGCATCTGTTCGAGCTGGTTTATTATCGCCGACCAGATCTGGAGCGTTTCCAGCAGATCTTCAGGGTTTATCCGCATCTGGATGAGTACCGCACCGGGGACCTGTGGACGCAACATCCCACGAGAAGTGATCTTTGGAAGTACGCTGGGCGTACGGACGACATGGTCATCTTCAGCCACGGTGAGGACTTGTATGCCACTGCCATGGAGCGGGTCATACAAGAGCACCCCAAGGTCAGAGCTGCTTTGGTCGGCGGAGACGGTAGATCGCGCCCCTTCTTGCTGCTTGATCTTGTTTCGAGCGAGGGTGAAAGCGAAAAACAGAACCGAATTCCACTGCTCGACGACATCTGGCCTTTTGTAGAGAATGCGAATGAGAAGTGTTCGGATCTCGTGAAGTTGACGAGGGAGCTGGTTCTTTTCACGGATAGAGAAAGGCCGCTGCCGTTGACGGTGAAGGAGACGGTCCAGCGAAGAGCGGCGCTGGAGCTGTATCAAAAGGAGATCTCAAAGCTGTATGACCAATGAGATATCTGGTACGTCGTTGAGATCGTGATGGTATTCAATGTGCACTTCGGAAATTGCATTTTGGACCGGACTTGTTTAGGATTGTGGTTCAGTTAACGGTTCCCATCCGGTAATTTAGCGTTCTCTGAAGTGCGTTACAGCTCAAAGAAAGCGAGGTTTAGCAGTCGGTGTCGTTTCAATATGCCAGTTCTGTCCCCTGCCCGACAAACAAACACTGGGTGGGCCCGACCGAATTGTGGTAAGCCATAAAACCAAAAATATTCGTAAAAACGTGCTTGCAGTGGTGACAACGGTAATATCCCGACCCGTGCTGGTGACTCAGTCAATATTCCTGCCATTCGCTCTGGCGATTGGCCCCAACGGCGTAGCACAATGTCGTGAATGTGCTCCTCGTGATTACATTGAGTACAGATAAATTTCAGGAAAAGTCCATCATATAATCAACTGTACCCAGCACGTTCTCCATCTGAGGTAGGGGCCAAATTGCTCGGCACTGGTACGGGACCGTGTGGAACCAGACTCGGAGCGCGCATAGTCAGCGCTGACTGTGGCAGTCCCCACGTAACTCCGAAACCAAGCGAAGGTGGCGGCGGAGGCGGCTGAAAATGACTACGAAGTACATTCGGAGCAGAGGTTGGTGGGGGCTGGAACTGAGTTCGGGGAAGATTCGGAGCAGGCAAAATCGACGGCACGTGTGATAAGCCGTGGAAACTTATAGGGCGCTGATTCCCCAAGCCATGAGGATGAGGTGGTGGTGGAGGACCAGGTCTAATCAAACTCGGATTGGACAAAATCGGCGCTGCCTGTGCCAACCTTTGGAACTGAGCCGCCAAAGCGTCAACAACACCTCTTCGAACATCCCCCGTCGTCTGAAACAGTTTGTCATGGTATGGATGTAGAACACTTGTTCCTCTCAGTCCCACACTATCGGTCCTGCTCAACAGCGAGATCACCGTCTGTTGTAGCGTGATGAGCTGCGCCATCAACGCCGTCTGTCCGATGCTGTCGCCCCTCGCAAAGACAATGCCTAAGCGCCTGAAGTCGGCATCGTATGTCTGTTGAACTGTGGGCCCCGAAGTCGAAATGAGGTTATCAAGCTGCTCGTTTTCCAGCCTTTTCGCACGCTCAGAGCGTCTTTTGCTGCGCCATTTCTGGTACAAGCCGGCTGCGCCGGTAAAGGCAGAAACGATCCCGGCGACGAGGGCGACAACTTCGATACCCGACATGACCCTGTTAGGAAGAACAATACCGGCCAACAGAGATAACAGCGAGGGGAAGTGTGGATGCGAGGTTGCAGTGAATATAAAGCGTAGCAGGGCCCGCTTTGTGTTCAAGTTGATCGTCTCCTAGGCGTTTATCAAGTTGTTTTTCCGGCAATGCTGAAGGCTGAAATCAGTTCTCTTCAGCCTCGTCTTCACAGCTTCGAATGGTCACGCTAAGCTTGGACTTGTGGTGTAGAAACGAAGGACGTCTAAAGCTCATAGCCACTTTCTGGCGCCTGTGCTGGATTTTCGTGTTATTTGGTCTCGAATGAACATGACTCAAGAAGAAGGGAAGGGGATCAAGAAATCGAGACATCATGGTGGTTGATTGTGGCGCATCTTGCCTGGACCCCGCGCGAAGCCGCCTGTAGGTCAGCCTGATGCAAAAATAGAGACTAATATACCGCTGCGATCGGGCCGGATACTTCGGTGTTCAAGAAGTTTTATGTCATCACATCAGCTCTGGGCAGGAACAGATCATAGCTAATATGGTGACAAGATCATTGAAAACAAGGACTTGGTTGGATATTATGGAGGCAAATTGTAGGCTGGCCTGCTTTCCTATGGGACTCAATGTTCGCTTTGGCGTAGGTTTAATCGCACATGCAAACACTTTCCTCCTCGCTGCGCCTGAGCATAGTGTTTTTCGCCGATGATATGTTCGAGAAGTGCGGTCCACTGAACAGGTAGCCTACAAGGAGTCTCAAGTTGTCAAAGAAACGAAGGTCGGTCATGTGGAGAAAAGGCTGACATAAGGAGATCGAGCTGGCCCGAGCTCAACTCTCTGCATCAACGCAGGTGGAAAGAAGTCTCCGCCAGCCTTCTTTGTTCTCTGACCACTTGTCCAGATATACTCAGGTGAGGAGCCCGTGGGCTACTTTGTCACACAGCTGAATTGAACACCGGCGACGAGCTGTCTCCTCCCGCCTGGGCCGAACTATCGTCTTAGGGCGACCTCCCTTTTGAAGTAAAGTAAGAGCTTTAGCTTCCTCAGCTGGCTTTACGACAGTACACATGCCCTTGCGAACCGGGACGAGCATGGTCGATGAACTGGAAATGACTAGACCGCCGAGCTTGCAATTCTTCACGCACGGCGGTCTGCAACGATTTTACCCGATTTCAGAAATAACGCCAATATCCGACGACGCGCTCTGCGACAGGAGTCCAAGCCCGTCAGATAAGGGCACGACAAATGCATGCCGCTGGTTTGGGGCTACAATCACTTCGAACTTATTTCATATTCAGTGCACTGTTGTATCGATACCAGAGAACGCTCCCAGCGGGAAGGCCGCGGGCTCTCGGCTTCCTATGTTTGCGCTCACATTATGGTCTGTAACCTGTACATGAGGCCGCGCATTGCGACGTCGATGTGTGCACACGTGCTTCTTTGCCAATGTCTACGTTGGAAGCAATCCTCACAAAGGCGAGCGACAAAAGGGCTCCGAATCTTGGTTGCACTGATTGTTCATCGCTTTTTCTTTGTCATTTTCAAGCTGTCGCTACACCCAAGGTACAACTCAACGAGGACAACGCCCGTTGTCTGTCAGTCTAGATCACAATATGAGCTGGAGTGATCTTCTGTCCTTTCCTGAGCAAATCTCCCTCTTTCCGCAATCTCATTTTGCAATCTGAACCTTACCTGTCGCTTCACACACTTTTCATTCATTAGAGCGCTCAAAATGCTATGCGAAACAGTCGAAGTATCTGAACAGATGGTCGCCCTAGCCGTAGTAGCCCATGAAAGCCAAGGGCCGTTCAAACGACAAGCGGTCGTGAGCCAACAATTCGCGTCTCCCTCAGCTTCAGGAACATCATCATGCAACAACTCGCATGACGATGTTGTCTCGCAAGAAAGAGAGGTGCTCGAGCCCGCTCCAGAAGTCCTCCCGAGTTCCCCAATTGAGCTACCAGACATTTTCAAGATTGACCTGTTCGATGACGTCCTCCTGAGAAAGCGTCCACTCATGCTATGCGTCAAGTGGGACGCCAGCAGCTGCTGGTTGGACGCGATATGTGGAATTTTTGCTCTGTCGGTGGCCTCGCAACAATCTGCTCGGTGGTCCCAAATTGCCATCAGTCGCTTCACGGCCTCCATGTGGAGAGGGAGCTACGCAGCCGGAGCTTACGTCTCTATGGTTGACTTCGCAACCACTTGGATCTCTCTGACGGTCAAGAGCAACGAATTTTACCGACATCTTCCACACTTTGATGGCGCCTTGGAAATATTGAGTCGAGCACGGTGGGAAGTTCGTGAGACGCTGCGCTCTATGGCTTTTCATCAGGAGCTCACCAGTGACGAAACCCCGGAGGATTCTGTACAGAACCCGAGCACCTTTCTTTATGGTCTGAGGGACTACCTTCCAAGCATTACCGGCGGACAAATGCGCAGAGTGGAGGGTTGCCGTCGACGAGGCTGCGCGCGGCCACTCGAGGATTGGGGTGCCTTTCCCTTCGCTTACACCTACGACGATCAGAGAACTGCCGCCCACAGTCTAGAGGAAGCCGTGAACTCAACGCTCATCCAGGTGAACCCCCACAGCCCTTCGAGCTGTCAATGCAAGCAGGGCACTTGCACTTTCCGATACTACGAAGTCTCCGAGCTACCCAAATTACTATTCTTCGACACGCACTTGGTAACTGACACAGGAGACTGGAACAGCACCCCTCGATCCGTGGATGTTCGGTACAAGACCGCCGCAGGCTCGACAGACTCTGCCGAATACGGCTGGGCCGGTAGTCTGTGCACCAGCGAAGACGGACGGCACGTCAGACTCTACTGGCGATCCGGCAAGGACGAGATCATCGAATACGACTCGCAAAAGAGCCCGTGGATGAAGCTCGTCCGTCGCCCGGACCCGGACAACAAGATCCCGAGGAGTTGGCGCAAGAGTGTCTCCTTCCACGTGCTCGTCCGCAAAGGAGGCTCCTGCGTCGAGACGTCGGACATTGGTCGGATCCACGACGATCTCTGGCAGAACGATGTGGGCCGTCAGGAGAAGAAAGGTTTGGGTAATTTTCACAATCTCGAGCAGCGTCACAATCTCGATCCGTGCCCGGAGCAAGTGCAGGACGAAGAGTGGTGATGAGCCAGTACCGGGATGTCTCCATCACAAAATTATGAGTCCATGGTCATATATTTCCAGCCACATCTACATTATCATTTAGTGAGCATGCCTCCAAACGAGTGAAAAATATTTGTTTACGTTTTTTCAATTCCCTCAATTTCTGCCAGTTTTGCATCAAGGTCACCTAAGGACAGTGACCCTGCGACCAAAAATAATCAGGTAACCCAATCTCTGCACATTCAAACACGCTCACTCACCTCGAACGGCACGCAGCAACTGCCACCGCAAAAGATCGTGCCCTCGAGACCCGGTCCGTCGCAGTTGGTAGTGCCCACAGGCTGCAGAGCACACTGAGCAGCCTGTAAGATTCGTCAGTCCGGATATGCACATGCACACAGCACCAAGGCTCATTCCTCAGCTGGGGGGTCCGGGAACGTACGGCAGGGGCAGCGAAGACGGCGACGGCGGCAAGCGCCTTGACAACGGTGGTGAACTGCATTTTTTGGGATGATTGTGAGAAGATTGAAGGGTGGGTGTCGCGTAGTGATGGACTAGTGATAGAGCGACAACGAGCGAGACAGAGGCACTATAGATATATACATATACATATGCCTCGACTGCAGCACAGGCTAGGGCTTTACTTGACCCATTTCGTCTTTGCCGCAAGGGTGTAGTTGTGTGAAACCGGAACACTGGCTTTGCCGTGCTGATCTGGTGTAGAAACATGGGCGCTCATCGGCTTTCGGGTGTCAATATTGTGGAGAACCCAACATCAGCATGCTCGAATCCGCACAGGTTCTCTGATATTTTTGATCTTGAACAACGTTCTTCCGAGATGCGAAGTTTCGGGACTGTAGAAAATGAGTGATGATCGTCACGGCACAGCAGATTTGCGGCTGGTTGAGTCGCATTTCATCCTCACCGATCGACGTCACGAAACCGGCGCGGAAGTCTGAATTGCGGGGACATCACATCTACCATGTCGCAAATTTGGTTAGGCGTTATCCGTTTGTGAGAAGTGTTGCTGAAACTGGACCATGGGGACATTGGCACGCTGGTTCAGGCTTTGGGCCTGCGGTACTCGCTATACCAAAAAGCAGGACTTGACCGCTATTGTGATTGCTGAGCTTTCACTGTCATCTCTGGCCGCCATCCAGAATTTTGATTCAGTCAGCAGCTATCAGAGTTGCGTGTGGTATCTAGAGCCGGATTCACTATACTGCTATTCCATGATCATCTCCCCGCCCCATTCGTAATTTGCCCTGGTGGATCCAGCTTGCTCAAGAAGTCTGGCGGTACACCAGGCTGATATTTTCGTTCCCTCTCCCTATTCATTCCTCCGATGCCCGCTCCATAGCTGACCCGCATGTCGAAGCTGGTCGGCGCCGAAAATCCCAGCTCATGATTGGTGGGTTGGAGAAGCTTTGGCTCACTGAGATCCAGCTCATCTTCCTGGGGTAGCGGCTGCTGTGGAGTGGCAGGCGCTGAAGAGGCCTGGGGCTGTAATCCCCCGTTCTCGCCATTGCTTACAGCGGCGCCATCTTTCGCGGAAGGCTCTGGTGTTTTAGGTCTCGCGCTTGCTCCCCCGCCGAACATTGCGGAGAGGGGCCGTGATTTTGCGCCGAGTGTTGCCGCTGCGCGAGACTTGCGTGCTTCATTACGGCGTTTGCGTTCTTCGGCAAGGCGGGTTTGGAGAAATTTGCGTACAGATTTTGGGGCGTACTGTTCGTTGACTTCGTATCGGTAGTGGTAGGCGACCTCGAGGAGCTGTTGGGTGGTGAGGTTTGGGAGGAGGGTCTTGAGAGTTATTTCCAACTCTTTCGTGTCGTCGCTGCTACCGGAATAGATCTGCAGCCATTGTACAAGCTGGTCGACAAGTTCGAGGTGCTTTCGCGTGGCTGCCAGAGTGCCTTCGCCGGTCGGGGTGAGTGAGCCAGATTCATAGTGCTCTGGAACGCGATTGTTGTTCTGCGCCCATTCGATAAGCACGCTAATGTTCATGCGTATTTGCATGGCTTTACTTCGGGCCATGTATTTTCGCTCTTGGAGAATGGCGTTGAAAAGTTCAGCGCCGATCCAGTACATAATTTGTGATATCAGCTGGGTGATTATCACAGAGTGTACGTCGTAGAGGTCGAGGACGTAGAGCACGGAGTCGAGGATGGAGGTCACATTTTGTGGTTTTGTGGCTTTGCCAATGGGCTGCGGTCGTGTGCCAGAAACGAAGTCGGGCGTTTCGATGGCCTTCTTGGTTTTGAACGGGTTCTTCCATTCGTTGGCAAACTCGATGCCAAGGGGGAACGCCTCGAAATCAAGTATCGCTGTGAAGAGAATGCGGTTGATGCGTCGCTCAGCATCCCTGATTATGAGAATGAAGATGTCTTCGATAAGACCTTTGAGCTGAACTTGGAAGTCTGACGATACTTCGATCAAGCCAGGATCTCGCTGTAGATAATAGAGGAGAAGTGTAACGTTGGATAGCCAAAAAGCCAGCACTGACATGTCCCACTGGTGTGTCTTCACTTTGTCGTCGATCTTGGCGTCAGCACGGAGAAGGAGTTCGCTTAAGAGTTCTGGCGAAGCATGGTAGTGTGCATACCTTGCTGCCAGAAAAATGATGTTCGCAGGCACTGGCTTCTGAGTCTGAGACCGCTGTGGTATCATATTCGTAATCACCACGTCAAGTATTCGATCCAAGTCACTTTCCTGGAACACAAACATCTGATCGTGCAGACACCGATTCCATACAAAATCCTGGTGGTCGTCCAATTCCTCGGGGTCCTCTGGCTGATCGTCCATACCAAGGTTGCTCAGGTCCACCTCCAGATTGACGTGTGCGTCTCTCGCCATTGCCATCCGCCTTTCCATCTCTCTGTTTTCAGCTTCGAGCTCAAGCATGTCTTCATGGCCAGCGTGGTACCAATCCTCTTCGGCACCTCCCGACGCACCAACTCCGGCATCCCCAAGCTTGTATCCGTTTTCGTGCAGGAAATTCGACAGTTCACTGTTCGGCTGAGCAAAGTCATACGCCCTCCGCCCCGAGCTCGTCTGCACGTCCGGACTGGCTCCGTTATCAAGAAGTGTCTTCGCGATGTCCTTGTGCCTATTCGTCATCGCCCACATCAGCGCCGTCCACTTGTTCTTTTGGTCTTGCACGTCAACCGTGGCGCCCGCCTCGAGGAGTGCAGCCACCACCTCTCGATGGCCAAAACAACTCGCATAAATCAACGGGGGCGTTCCTTCTTCGTCCGGCGCGTTGACATCTACAAATTTTCGAGCAGGTGAATCCGAATCCAGTAGCCGCCGTACGCGTTCCTCGTCTCCGTTACTCGCCGCCATGTGCAAAGCCTTCTGCAGTATCCTCCTCTTCTGGTCGTCGGTCAGATCCTTGTCCTCGGCAATGCCCTTCTCGTTCTTTCCCCCTCCCTTCCCGCCGCCCTCCGCGTCCTCCGAGTCTCCCTCCCGCAGCGCTGCCTGCGCGGCCAACATCTCCATAAGCCGCTGGTCATTGTCCTCGGCGGAACGATCAAAGTCGAATCCGCCACCGCCGTCATCCTCCTCCCGGCCTATCGCGAGGTTGAATTTCAAAGGGCTGGCGACGGTGGGGTTCTTGAGATACTGCACCCCGCCGCTCCAAGGATCATATACTTCCGTCTCTTCTGTGTAGTAGCCCGCCGATGCGGTTCGGCGATCGTCAAGGGATGTGGGAAGGTCGGTAGGGAGCTGGCGGGATCGTCGTTGAGGTTGGGTGGATTGGAAGTCGTCTTCGGACGAAGAGCCGGCGTCGCCGCTGTTGTGACCGCTGCCCTCCATAATGACGGCGAACGAGATACGGAAGCTTCGCCGTCCTCTAGTGATCCGAAACGACTCAGTGTCGGAGCAATGACAATTGGTGTGCCATGCAGGCTACGACACGGCGTTATGAGTTTGTGATTCGGTGGCCGGGTCAGCGTGTCGTGTGGGGAGGCACGAGAGCTTGTGATTGGTACGTGGTGGAGCTGGATGCGTTACTGTTGGGTAAGATTGTTTTGCAAGGCAAGTAGATGATAGAAATGATAGCAAAGAGAGGCAAGTCCAGCAAAGCGCAGCCGTCAGTCGTTAGATCGTGTCGCGGGCAGATGGGTGGAATGTTTGGTGTGGTTAGAAGCTTGAAGATGCGGGAAGCTACGCTGCGTCTGTGCGGGCGTCCGGCAGCTTGACTCGAGGCCGCAGGCTCTACCGACTACTCGCTCATTTCAAATGAACTTATTCAACGCTTTATGGGATCTGTGGTGGCGAGATTGGTCATTTGTTGAAGTACTGTTGATTTAAAATCAATTTACCGCCATTGTGGGAACCAAAGGCCCGGAGAGTATTTGATTAAGATGTTGATTGAATCACGGTGCAACATGGTGTGTTTGACCTTTACCAGTATTTCTTAGATCATTATTGATAAGTTCTACGAGCTGATAAACACGCCCGGATAAACGAGCCCATCCATACCCGGTCAGACTTGAATTCCATCGGCCTTCGCAAACATTCCTTCAAACGCTGCGATCACTTGTTCCGGCAATCCCCTGTAAGACTTCAACTTTCGTTCCACAATCAGGCTCTCAATGTCTAACTTCTCATACCTAGGCACTTCGAAAACGTCTTTGCCGACATTATCTACACTACTTCCGTTGCTCTACGTCCGTCTGCAGTCCCAGGCCAATGCTAATGGGATGCCCTTGGTGATACACTCATTCATCTCCTGCTCCACTCCTTTCAAGCTGTGATGCAAAATCTGGGGTGCTTTACCAGCATGTCGGGCTTGAACTGCGGCTGCAATATCAAAGCCCGTTGGCGAGAGTTCGGTCAGTCCGATTGTGCGATTTTGGAGGTTGAAAATTGGGGTGCTGGGGAAGAGGGCGGCATAGGCTGCGGCGACGTAGTTGACGGTGCTAAAGGACGGTTGGTTCAGGATTTTCGATCGCTTTGTGACTGTACGTACCAGATGTTGAGCTTCGAATGCTCGCCTTTGCCTGTATATACGATTCGGTTGCCTTCGATATCGATCCCGAGCATCCTTGGGCTCGCTCGTCAGCAGATGATACTTATGAAAAACTGTACAGGCAATCATTTGCGTCTGAGCACGCGTCGGCACTCACGGTGTTCTCAAAGTCGACTCGGCCAGGCAGCCTGGCACAACACTTGTAACCGGCACACCAAGAGCCTTTGCCTTCACAGCGACGTCGCTCTTCGCTTTCAGGACCGGGACCCTCAGACTTTGCTCATCACAAATGTAACCCAGACCAGAGGGAACGAAGAGCTGCACATCCGTGTGTGGAATAGCTTCAACGAGCTGGTTCTGCCGCACCACCCCTTCATGGCCAACCAGCGAACTATTTTGCTTCGCGTCAGTAAGTTTAACGCGAAGACAGACGAGACATATTTCGGAGAGAAGGAAGGCTTTGTATTACATGAGAATATCGGTGTCTTGAAGAGCAGATATCAAGGCTTTTTGATCGTCGAGATCAACAGTGACGGCGATGCAATTCGTGGGCAGGGTGGAGGTGTCGGAGCTGGGCCTCGCAAGAATCTTGATGGGATGGGAACTCGCTTGCGCGATGGCGGAAACGATGTGTGAGCTCGCCCAGCCGCGGTGGCCGTGAATGGCGATGCGATTCGTGGTGACAGACATGGTGGTGTACGTCGTGATCAACAGACGTTAATGGTGGGTCTAGAGAAGAGCCTAGGGAAGAGATTTTGCACTTGTCGTTGAACAATAACCAAGAGAGAGCTATACAGTGACCTTTGCGTGCTCTGGTCTATATATCCTGCTGAGCTTCAAGCTGGACCTTCGGGGTGCGGCTTGCCGAAGCTGTCGGCAAGGCTCGGTGTATTGCCTGATCCCGCGAAAAATTAGTCATCGTGAAGCATCGATAGCGAGTTCATGGTAGTGTTAGGAGAGTAGCGTGCTTGCCTAAGCGATGCTGTAACCTTGAAACATATCGTGTCGCGGACCTCGTGGCCCAGTTAGATGCAAATTCAAACGGACATCGAGGTTTTGGAGACTGGAGCTAGTCGCCTGGTCCGAGCAAGAATACTCGTACCTCGATTTCTGAATAAGCACTCCAACATGCTTTGATTAGCTCTAATCCTCAAACAAGAGTGGAACTCCATTGTCAGACGGTCCGTCCATCGCAGTGCGTATTAAGAAACGGTACAGTTTGTGACTAGGTTCTCTAGACCTGGAAATCGACTGGTGCACGTGGAAGAATCCTCAGACTGTACCGACCTGGATGCGCGCAAGTCTAAGCATCTGTGAACTGCAAGACGATCGCGCAAGGGCCACATACAGGCAAAGACGGCTGAGCTGGGAGATGCATCGAAGAGCGCGCTTCAATTGGACGATTTGTGCACAGTGAAGCTCTCAAAAATTTGGAGGGTTGAAAGTGGAATCGACCATGTCAGGACGCCTGCTCGGCGTCAAGTCACTGCCCCGTCGACATGCCAGTTGTATCCAAGGTCAGACCTGACAGAGCACACCGAGAAAGAGCAGCCTCACAATGAATCAAGACCAAACGTGCGTAGGCCTTCAAAAGGCGAAGGCTCTGGCTGTGAGGCGAAAGGGTTCGTGCGCCACGAGCAGGTCTCAAGGAATATGAAGGCTTCAAACGAACAAAACTGCATCGGGAACTCAAAACATAGGTAGCAAACCCCAACATCTCAGCCAGAGCAATCCACGAGAGACAGGATTCGCTGGGCGGCCCTGACTGCCTGAAAGGTCTGACAAGCCTGACGTGCACGGGACTCTTTACAGGTGAAGTTCTCCCACTCCGCGAATGCCTCACGTTGATTCCATACATCGTTTCGTTCTCGAAGATGGCGGAGCATCATTGTAGGAGCCAATCCGTTCTGGGATTGCTGCTCTATTATCGAGTGCCAGCCTCGCGTCGTTACTCGGCCGGCGTCAGCCTCATCATGGCTGCACGAAATCCCTGGCAGGCGCACGGGGCACGGACTGTTTAGAGGCGATGAGTTTGGCTGCAAATGGTTGGTTGGAATCCCGAACCTCGAAATACCAGATCAGAGCCGAAAACAGTTCCCCTCGAGCAGATCCTACGAAGATTCGGATGCATCCCCAAAAAGCTCGCTGTAGAAGTGATATGGCTGAGGGAAGATGCGCGCACATGCTATTTGCATCTCTCTTCATTTGTGGCATTCGAAATACGGTCACATTCTTACTGCACACATTCTTCTACGAGCGACTTGCATATGTTGAAGAGCCAAGATTTAGGATTCAATAAAATATGAAAGCAATTTGCACACCTCCAAGAGGCATACGAGTTCTCAAGGTCAAATACTGGCTTGATTCTGAAGCCAAACTCCAAGTATGTAAACCTGGTTGTACCGCCAGGATATCCAATTCCCCGAGATCAATCTGCTCCATGCAATGCCGAGCTCAAAAGGCCTATTGTGATGGCCGTATCCAAGATATTCAAATAACATTGCTCCATGTGTGCAGCATTTCGCTGTCTAAGAATGTCTTCTCGTCCAGAGATTGTGTGTGTATACGTTGTGACGGAGATGACCGTGCTCCCGTAGACGCCGTGGAGTTTCGACTCCAGTCGTGGTGTGAATAAACCAGATACACAAAACAGATACAGAAGGTTGCATGTCGTGACTGCATGAGTCTCATTATTGCGGAGCGCAGAGCCAGCTGCAGCACCGGTGATTGTTTATTTGCGCTCAGGTCGACGCATTATTGTGTGGTGTAACGTATGGGGCGACAAGGTTTGCTTGCTCATGCGACATTCTTCTCTGCCGCTTCGAGCGCTTTGCTTCTCTTGTAAAGGTCGTTGTCCGACAAGCATGCCGTCCACATGCAGTGGCTCAGCACATCGTCAACAGGCACGAAATTATACCTGCTGCTCGCATCGATCAGTCTCAAAAGATTCTTGACGATAACAGCTGTGCTCCTGAATCGTTCAAAATTGACGAGAGGGCCTGCACCGAGAACTTGAGACTCGACGAAAACAGGCTTTTGAGAATTGTAAGTCAAATCGTGGATGTAAAGTGCCAAGACTGGTATGCAGCCCGACTCTGCAGGTGCGTCCTCCATCTCCTCCCGCAAAGCTGCAAAATTGCGGTGTGGGGTGACAAGCGCCTCCAGTTCGGCGAGAGTGGACTTCTCGGCTTGTGGCACCAAGGCCCATGTTGATTTCAGTCGAGTACAGTCGGCCGAAGTCAGCGCAATTGTGAGCTGCAGCAGCGTCGCATAGTTGCCATGTTTCCGCGCAGCAGTTGCGATGTGAATAAATTTGATGATGGCCGACGCACGTTCCTCGGCACTATCGGTGAGTAGAATCTCACTCAAGGCCCATTTGACCACAATGTTGAATCGCGAGGTGACCATGTCAATACCAGGAGGATCGTGACTCGACAGGTAGGTTACCCAGTTGGTAATGGTCTCGGCCTTGAGCTGCCATCGCATATGCACCAGATCCCGCCAATCAATCTCTCTTAAGGCGTCTTTCTCAATCAGAGTCAGCTGCTGAAACATGACTTCGGAGTCGTGGCCTAGAACAAAGGGCATGTGTCGGGGCTGTAGGCTTGGTGGCAGCCCTGTCGGAGCAGCAGGATGTACATGAGATGTGGGACCGGGAACGTTGGCAAATTGTGGCTGAACGAACCGCCTGTTCGGCGATGGGTCGGGGGTTGGCAACCCATATTCTTGCGGCTGTTGTCTCTGAGCCTGGCTGAGCTTGGTCAAGTTTTCATCGGAGATTGGCGGAGACGGTGGGCGGTGATCCTGCATCAGACCGTTGTCCGGAATGTCAGTCTCCGTTGTATCCATGGTGTCGAAGGTTCCATCACTCATGTCATCATCGTCGTCCCCTTCGTCCAGCAAGAAAGTCTTCGTAGCATCTCTAGGTCTTGCAGGTGACCGAGGAGCCCTCTCTCTGCCCTTGGCCGGCGGATCCAGAGAATCAGCACCGCGTTCGAGTAGCGGTGTAGAGTTGTACGAATCTTCGGATCTCGCGTAGTCCGTTGAGGTCATTGTCTGCACTGCATTCCGGGCTTTGATCGACGACGACTGAATCGGCTCTTCACGTTGATGCTGTAAGTCGCGTGTCTCATTGGCCTGTTGTTGCACAGTATCAGCACTACCCGCAGAGTCGACTCTTTCCAGCTCAGGTTCCTGCTGCTCGACCTTGGAGGATTTCTTGGGCACTGTTCCTTTGGTGTATCGGCCCTCGAGCTTCATCAATGTCGCTTCGATTCCGCCCTCCTCCTCGTCGGGTATTTCTGCAAAGCTGGCGACAACTGCCTCGAAAGACGGTCTGCGGTCAGCTTTCTCCTCGGAATGTGTCCTAATAAGTGAGACTTTCTTTGCCGCCACGTCGTCTTTGAGATCCCGATCAAAGGAGCTCGTCAATCCAGGAGAAATGAGAGGCCGATCTGTCCTGTCTCTCTTGAACGTTTTTGTAATCCTGTCTCCAAAGCTCAACATCTCGCTTTCACGCGTAGAAGAGAAAGTTGCAATGCTGCCGGTTGATTTGGGCCTCGGAATGGATTCGAGGTCAGCAATGTTCTGGTTGGCCCGCAGATCGCCACCAGGGACTCGTCGTAGCCCACGAGCAGGCACGGCAGAGGAAGCTATGTTAGTGTCTGGTGTATTGGCTCCGCTGGTTAGTCGGGAGCCATGGGCATCGACCATTGGCTTGTTGAGTGCGCTTTGATATGATGCCACGCGGCGAAGACTAGATGCTTGCGACGGATTTCGAACATGCGAACGCCCGGCAAAGGAAAGGTGATTCGGAGTGCCGGCATTCGATTTCCGAGACCCGTCGATCTCCTGGGTGGAAACTTCGACGGCGTTGGCCGAACCACGTCGTTGCGGGATGAAGTCGGGCGCCAGGTGGCCCACGGTAGTCTTGCCGGTCGCGGGCTGCTGCTCTTGGACGTTATGGCCCTGGAGCTGAGCGCTATCTTTGGGTGTGCGGGTCGCTCCACTGCTACCGTCGCGAGAGACGGGGGCATTTACTCCGGTATCGTCAAATATAACGATCGACTGACTTGACGATGTCATGCCACTTGGAAGCGTTTTAAACGCGGCCGGAGGCTGTAGGAGGCTCGACGGCCTAGGTTCTTGCTCAGAACGGGGTCGAACAGCATCGGTTCCATAAACGGCTTGTCCAGGCATCGGCTGTCTATTTCTCATCCTCTGAAATTCTGTTGCAATGTGATCGGCGAGTATATCTATCCTCATTGCAGCCCGTATGCTGCCTAGAGCGGCATTCGATGACTCGGTCTTGCTGAACACCTCCATGGGAACGTTTGCGGTCCTGCCGAGTCCCTCTAATCTGTGCACCTGGCGATTTTGCGAGTTGGTGTTGTCCATGATCATGATCTCACTGTAAGATTCTGTAGACGACATCTTCGAACCCAGAGCACGCCTGATGTTTCCAATGAGATTCTTCATGCCTGGACCTGAGGTGCTACCACTCAGCACTACTTTCTTGCGATCGGCGTCGCCTGAGTGTTGGCTCGGTAGACGCATTTGTTGCAGGTTCAGACCAGGAGTTGTTGGTGCAGTTGTCACGTATGGGGAAGCAGGTGATAAAAGATGACCTCTCAACACACTTCTGTACACTGGCGTGTGCAGCGAATACAGGCCCGCATTCCGGCGTTCGAGTGACTGCGCTTCCCGGACAGCATCACTGGAGCCGTTGCTCTGGCGGTTTCCGCCCGTCTGCGGGCGTTGGTCCACCGGCACCGGCCCCACCAGATGGCGAGAGGACTGCATGACCTTCTTGGCCATCATGGCTGGGATACTGCAGCTCATGACTGGAGCACTGATGTCGCTCGTAGGACTCAGAGGGGCGCTCAAGCTCGTCGTGCCAGAAGCAGTTCGGGTGTGTCGGTGGCTGCCGGACCGACGACTGTCCTCGTCATCACCAAGGTCATAATCGGCAGAGGGCGAAGCTGGAACGCTGTACATATCCGTGCTTGCTGCGGTAACACTGCCCAAGCCGTACTCATCCAGTTCTTCGGAGCCAGTCTTACCATGCGGGCTGGAACCGCCGGGTAGGATATCAGCCTCGAGTGCGTTGTCGACCTGTCGATCCCAGTACATGACGCAGCGTCCATTCCAGCACTTTTTCAGATCGGCTATCAGCTTGATGTCGCTGGCACCCATCTCAGTTCGTGTCTGCACCACCTTGAAAATCGCGTTCAACTTGCGACAAAAGGTGACTCGTAATTTGCGGTCCGGCGCGAAGTCGTAGGCAAAGTAGTTGAGGATCCAATGTCGGATGGCGGCAAACGATCGGACTCGAATGATTCGTCCATTATCGTCATAGCGATTGACCGCCCATTCAAACCTGGCGAGCAGAAGAGCAAGCAGATCATGTGTCGAGAGGTAGCAACGGACCGTGAGGAAGAAGTCTGATAGCAATTCGTAGTCAAGGAAAGTTTCAGCCGTGATCTGGACTATAAGCCGGGCAGGGGTGGCTGCAATGACCTCGCCCGTGGGCGAATATTTGATGACGGAGGGATCGTTCGGAGCGGCAGCGAGCGAATCGTATATCCGAGGTGATATGCCTTCGCTGTCATTCATCGGGGATTGTCGCCAAGCAAGAGGATCTGAAGGGCTATTGATAGCAGAGTCGTGCGAAGCTATTGATGTGGAGCTGGGGTAGAGCGCCGCATGGCTGTGACGCCGGTTGGGCAGGGATGGGGAGGTCGTGGGGATATAGGTGCTTCGCTGCTGTTGGATCGTGGCCGATGAGCCGTTTGGCGAGCGTTCAGCAAAACTGACTCCCGACGACGCCGGGCCGAAGTTGCTTTGCGATTGCGTGTATACGGAACTGTGTAAGAACGGCGTGCCTGTCGCTGTGAATCGTGGCGAGCCCATGCGGTAGTGTGGAATGGGAATGTCGAGAGCGCCGTTGCCATTGCGCGGCTTCCCTCGCTGAAATGAGAGATCACTATCTGGACGGTCAATGGCGACTTTGAATGCCTTTGTCTGAGCCAAGGCTGCGGGCCGCACCTGCGGATCGTGCTCGGCGGTGGACTCGGACATTGAGCGTCGAGGCCGGGGCTGTGAAGTTTGATGCTTGAAGATATCAGAAGGTGCTCCACGGAGGTCGTGGGTCGACAGCTTGGTCCAAACGCTTTCACGCCCGGTAAAGTCTGTGCGAGTTCCTTTACCGGCCTTGAAGGATGCCCCAGGAACATTTCCATCGGCCTCTGCCGGTTCCTCCTCGATCGACGAAGACGCTGGTCTTTGAAGGCGAACATTGGGTTGCCCGACTGGCGACTGCGCGGCGAACGATGCACCCGAAGGTTTGGAGCGGCTTGGTGATTGAGGCATGTTAGATGACTGCGGAGGAGCGGGCCTCACGACGGGACGTAGATATATTCTTCCTCCGAAGCCCACATTTCCGACCTTGAAATTGTTTGTCTTGCGATCTTGCTGGGGAGCGAACGCGTCGAGCGTGGTACTATGTGCTGGTCGCTGGCGTTGTGCACGTTTCGGAGTACTGATCGAGCTCCTGTCATTGTCCCTCGTCCTCAGCGAACCGTTTCGCGGACGACCCGAACCCGACTCTTTGCTGCCAACGCTCTCGAGGGTGTCCTTGTGCGACGATTCGGGCTCGGTAGCCACCGAGGCGGGGCCCTGGCTGCTGCCCTGGCGCGATGGCGACGCAGACGAGCCAGCAGCAGGCCGCTGGTGGTGAGTTTCAGGCTGGACCGGGTCACCTGAAGCGTTTTCTGAAGCTGGGTCCGACGATGCGATGGCGTCGGCAGCCATTAGCAGCTGGGGAGGTGTATAGAGGCAGAGACGACGAGGACAAGCCTCGTAGTCGTGAGTGAGCGAAGATGGATGCGGGCGGTACGGTTACGGCTCGTTGGCCGAAGAGGTTGCAGCCATGGTGCTCTGGACTGATCGACACGCGCAGGCGTTTCGAGTGCAAAGCAAGATGCTAGGGCGCGCAGAGGGTGAAACGGCAGTCGCTACAAGGGTCGACAGGCGGGAGGACTGCAAGTCTGTGAGATGGGAATCTGGCGGAGTAGCTGGAGAGATTAGAGATGGCGAGGTGTCAGGGTGAGAGTGTTGCAGAGCGAGATGAGCGACGAGGCGGCTGCGGTGATGACGGGCGCTGGTGGAGTCGACGCTCGACAGACCGACGACTCAGCGATGAAGTACGCTTAACCTAGCACGGACAACGAATGTGTGCTGATCTGTACAGCGCGATGTAAAGCTCAGCAAAGGGAGAGACGTGGGGATGAGGCTGGGTGCTGCGGATGTATGGCCTTCTGGATGGTGATGTGCTTGCCACAAACAGCACTTTGTGAGACGAGGACGAAGAAAGAGCATACAGTACAGTACACAAGAGCAGAATGGTGCTAAGCCTTGGGCTTTGGAGAGAAGGTGGGAGTAGTAGCGAATGCGTCGCAGGCCTGGCAAGCAAGTGGGTCGGCGCCAGGTATCCTCTACCGTACGTATCTTCAAGCAGCTGCTAGTAATACATAAGTAGAGAGCTGTCGACCGGGATGGGCGAGTCGACGGGCGGTAATTTGGGGCGTGACGGGGGGCTTCTTGCCTTGTTCGACCGGGTTTAGCGAAGCCTGTCCCTGTACCGTAGCTGTACCCACGGCCCGCCCTGCTTGGCGCGGCCATTCGACATGGATAAGACGGTCGGAAAGTTTAGGGTCATCCTAAAGTAGTAATAGATCTTTAAAATAAATATAGACTATTAAACACGTTATAAGACTAATTAAGTGATAACGATACCTCGCGGTAGAGAATTAACTATATAAGAACGTTTAGAGATTATTAGAGTATATAAGAATAGAGTTCGATATAAGAATATTGCTGTCACGGACATAGGAGGGGACCGTCAGCTTGGGGCTCACGGGGACCAATGAATTGAGGATTCGCC